>CM062819.1:1275213109-1275560444 GCA_031772625.1 Pinus tabuliformis
TGGATCACTCACTCACTCATCTCTTATGTGAAGAAGCATAAGAAGAATAAGTCAAGAAGGAAGTGCGCAGAAGAGGAAGTCGAAGAATTGGAAGTTTCTGGGCCTTATTTATTCTTCTGGGAAGGTCAAAGATAGGGTTTTTCTGCACTGGATCTTCTGAGGTTTGATTTTGAAGGAGAAAGAGAAGGGAAGGCAAGCGAAGGTCTCTTAGGGAATCCTACTAGCCCTAGGACTCAAGTGAACGCAAGAAAAGTTAAGAGGAAGGCTATTAGAGTGAGATCAAAGTCTCCTAGAGGAGCAGTTGTTGGGGAGCATAATTTTTGGATCTACTCAGAGATCGAAGATATTGCAGCTGGAGGCCCTGGTAGACTTGATCTTGGAGGTTATTTTTCTGAATCTATGTCATGGTATTCGTCAATTGAAATATATGAAATATAAAGAAGAGATTTACGGGTTTTCCCCTCAAGAGGAGGGGTTTTGGCCTTGGCTTGCAGCCTATATACTGTGTCACTGTTCTTACTGTTTCAGTAGCTGTTTGATCTATTTCACATTGGAATAATAACAAACAAAGCTAGTAAGTAAAAAGGTAACAAAAACAATTATCAAGTAAGAGAATTAACATATTCATTTCCCTATTGAATTCTCGATAATTCATCCAATCATCAACCCTTATTCATCTCTAGCGGTCATGGTTCTAAAGAAAGATGGAGAATGGTGCATGTTTTTGGACTTTCGGGCCCTCAACAAGCTCGCTATCAAGGAAACATTTCCTATTCCGGTTGTTGATGATCTGCTTGATGAACTGCATGGTGCTCAATTCTTTACCAAGCTAGACCTCTGCTCAAGCTATCACCAAATATGCATGAATGAAGTAGATATTCCCAAGACTGCTTTCTGAACTCATGAAGGCCATTATGAATTCCTAGTCATAACATTTGGTTTCTGTAATGCTCCATCTACTTTTCAAAGCCTCATGAATCACCTGCTGAAACCATATCTCCAAAAATTTGTCCTAGTCTTCTTCGATGACATTCTCATCTAGAACACAACCTGGGACAAACATCTTCAGCATGTAGACCAAATATTGCAACTTCTCTGAGATCACAAATTATTTGTCAAGTTATGCAAGTTCTCTTTTGGTGAGGAAGAAGTCGAGTATTTGGGACACATTGTGGGTTGTGAAGGAGTGAGGGTTGTTTCGAAAAAGATTCAGGCAATGCAAGATTGGCCCCAACCAAAAACTTGAATAGTTTGAAGGGATTCTTGGGTCTCACTAGATACTATCGCAAATTTGTCTACAATTATGGATGCATTTCTAGACCCCTCGCTAATATTCTCAAGGAAAATTCATTTCTCCAGACTGATGCAACTCAACAGGCCTTCTTGGCTCTCAAACATGCCATGTGCTCCACTCTCGTATTGGCCCTACCCGACTTCACCAAATATTTTGTGATTTAATGTGATGCTTCAGGTACATGTATTGGCGTTTTATTAATGCAAGAAGGTAGACCATTGGCTTTCACCGACCAACAACTCAGTGGCAAACATATAGGTCAATCTACTTATAGAAAGAAATGATGGCCATCTTACATGCAGTAGACATCGGCGACCATACTTGTTGGGGTGACGTTTCCAAACCACACGAACCATCAAAGCCTAAAATATTTTCCGGACTAGCGTCTATCGTTGCCATAGAAAAATAAATGGCTTCCCAAAATGTTGGGATATGAATATGAGATAATTTACAAGAAAGGGCGTGACAATGTAGTGGATGATGCTTTATCACGCAAATTTGAGGATGAGAGCACCTTGCTATAATTCTGTCTACCCATACCAAATTGGATTGAAGAGGCTCGCAAGGAATGGTTCTCCCACCCCTCTCTTTCCCAACTCATTAATAAATTAAGAGAAGATCATAATTCCTCAGCAGACTACTCTTGGAAGGATCAGATTATTCGATACAAGGATAGAGTAGTTATATCATTGGCCTCCACCCTCAAAACCCGCATCTTGGATGAGCTGCACTCATCTCCAATCGTAGGACATTCAGGCTTTCAGAAGACTTATGCTCGTGCACGCCGTTCTTTCTTCTAGACTGTCATGGAAAATGACATTCTTACTTTTGTAGCTGAATGTGATGTGTTAACGCAACAAAGGGGAAATAGTCAAGTTACCAAGAACCTTACAACCATTGCCACTCCCTACTTCTGTCTGGATGAATGTTTCCATGGATTTCATCATTGGTCTCCCAA
Source organism: Pinus tabuliformis (assembly GCA_031772625.1). Taxonomy (NCBI): domain Eukaryota; kingdom Viridiplantae; phylum Streptophyta; class Pinopsida; order Pinales; family Pinaceae; genus Pinus; species Pinus tabuliformis. The sequence goes on from CM062819.1 coordinate 1,275,215,362, forward strand.
AATTAGGAAAAAAATTAGTCATCATGGTGGTTGTGGACATACTTTATAAATATGCTCATTTTTGTGCTCTACCACACCCATTTACCCCCACTTTGATAACTCAAGTTTTCTTCGACCAAATCTTCGAAGTGCATGACATGTCAACTTCCATTGTGTCTGATCACGACCCCACTTTCACCAGCATATTTTGGCAGGAAATTTTCAAGCTACAGGGCACACAAATCCAACTAAGTACTACCTATCATCCCTAAATCGATGGCCAAACAGAAGCAATCAACAAATATCTGGAGACCTATATGAGGTGCTTCACTTAAGAAAAGAAGCATCACTGGGTACAGTGGCTACCTTTAACTGAATGGTGGTACAATAATAACTATCATGAAGCCACCAAGATGACTCCATATGAGGAAGTGTATGGCCAACTCCCACCTTCACCTATTTCTTATATCCTTGGATGTTCTAAAGTACAGGCAACTGATCAACTCTTATAGAGCCATGCCGTCATGATCACTCATCTCAAAGATAATCTACATCAAGCTCAAAACCAAATGAAGCAACATGCTAACCAACATCATTCCGATTTCTCAGTTCAAGAAGGGGATCATGTATTCCTATGACTCCAACCATATAAGAAAAAATCTCTCAAAGAAAAGGGCTACCAGAAACTAGCACCAAAATTCTATGGGCCTTACAAATACTTCAACGCATAGGAATAATTACCTACAAACTGGCCTTGCCACCCACTTCAAAAATCCATCCAATCTTCCATGTATCATGCCTCAAGAAAGTGGTGGGGAACAATTGCCAATTTCAAACAAGTCTACCTGAATTGGGTGAGGAAGGATCACTTTGGCTCCGACCAGAACAAGCCCTCGATACTCGTGAAAGACATATTCGTGACCACACAATCAAGGAAGTCCTCATAAAGTGGAACGACACCTCTCCAAAAGATGTGACCTGGGAAGCAACCACTATTCTTCAATAGTTTCCGCAGCTTCAGCCTTGAGGACAAGGTTGCTTTTGATGGGGGAGGGCATGTTAGGGTCCAACCCTAACCCCTTTATTTATGTAATAAGCCCAATGGGTCGAGTCAGAGTCATAGTTAGTTAGAGAGTCAATAAAGCCCACATTAATAATTGTAAGTGGTTGACCCATATTAGAGAAAAGGGACCACAATTAGTTGTAAATGGGCCATAGTTAATAAATAAAGTGGTTAACCCATGTTATGCAAGGGACCACTAGTAGTTAGGGTTTTGGATGTCATTTAGCTATAAATAGTCTTAGTTAGTAAGGGAAATATCATCGATTCTTATTATAATTGAGCTATGCTCTGTTGGAGGTTGCCCCCTCGAAGAGGTAAGTGAACATTGAATTTGTTTATGAATAATAAAATACTTTTCCGTTTTTCTCATTTCATGCGATAATTCTGTGTTCTGGGCTATATTTCTTCGTATTTCTGGTATTCTGGATTTTTCGTAGGTCAAGAGCATAACATCTTGGGAGTGTTATAAAATCAAATTTGTGGAGTTTATTTTATATGTTGGTTTTGGTATTTGATATTTTCATTTTTTGGAGGAGATTACTTCTTCTTGGTTTTTGAGGACGAAACCCTTTGTAGGTGACATTCTCCACATTATTGAGAGATATAATCTAGAGAATATCTTGGTGATTTCACATAAATATCACAACTAGGCTTCATTGTTGGTTTGATATCTATGGTCTAGAGTATATTTGAGGATATTTGTGGCAACAAAAGGAATTTTAGAGCTTTCTATAGTATTTCTGCTATCGTAATGTTGCTACAATGATTTTGAAGATTTCAATTCAAAATCCAACTTATGCATTTCTAGATTTAACGAGCATGCTTGAATTGTGTTTTTAAAACACATTGGTTATCTCAGTTTTTTTCATTTTGATCATAGATTGTAATCCCAACTCTAAAAATAAATATGAGTTGTATCACTTTGTGGTTTTTCCGAAATATTGTTATTTTATGAGTTATTTCATTGCTTCCAGAATTCTAAGTTATTTCAGTTTGTGGGTTTTCCCAAATATTTTTAATTTTTTGATTTATTTCATTATTGTCAATACTATCATTATAAAAAAACGAGGGTACATGTTGTAGTGGTATCATAGTAGTGTATCCTGTCACTATCAAAGGTTTAATATGATAGTACAATGATATGTCAATATTTGACCAACAACATTATACACACAATAAAAATACTTGTAGAAATAGGTCTGCTACAAATTTGGCTGCAGAAAATTAGAGGGCAATTGAGGGACAAAATATATGTAATATGAGTGATAGAGACCTTGGAAATTAGAACCCCGAAGAAAATTTTCTGAATTTGTTGGATGCATTGCTTAGAGGGAAACAAGTTGTAGAGCAAGGAGCCAAACATAGAATCAATAAGTGGATCTTTTAACAAAATTTATGGCTAGACAACTGGGAGTTAATATTGGTGGTAAAAATGCATATAATGGAGACAACAATGGAGGCAACAATGGTTAGGGAGAGACTTTCATTCATCAGGGCAGTTAAAACTTCTAGCATAGTTAATGTTTAGACAAATGAGAATTAATATTGGTGGTAACAATGCAAATAATGGAGACAACAATGAGGCAACAATGGTCAAGGAGAAAATTTCGATCATGGCGGCAGTCAAAATAAATGAATTAGAACCATTAGTTTGAGGCCTCGTATGCCTACCTTCCCACATAGAGCACCAACACCAATTGAAAATGAGCCATAAGTCACCAATTTGCAGAATTAGTTTATGCAAGATTGGGAGAATAATGGCCCATAATTTTAGGTTGCTATATCTCTCAAAGACTATATTGATATCTGGATGAAACATAAACCCCACACAAGTGACAAAACACAAAATTATAATTAGAAGAAGGTGGGGAAATTGACTCTCCCATATTATGATGGTTCAGGGAAGACTTCAACACGAGCTTGGTTTCAAAAGGTTGATACCTATTTCCCACTCAACCTAATTCCAGAGGAAGAGGTCGTTAAATGTGCAACTATACACCTTGATGGCATAACATACGAGTGGTGGCATCATCAGATGATCACCATGGGACATGATAAGATCACTTCATATGCAAATTTTATAGAGAGGTTGATTGAGATATTTGATAAGAAGGATTCAAAGTTGCATTTCAAAGAGTTGGCACATATTAAGTAGTGGGGTTTAGTTGACACTTATATTTCAAATTATCAAAGGCTTACAGTGCTAGTCATTGATATTTCATAAATAAGATTCATGGTGCTATTTATGGATGGTTTGATAGAACCTTTGAGAGGTTGGATTAAGGCTCTCAATCCACCTACATTGTAGGAAACCATCAATAAATCAAGGGACATGGAGGTTTCTACATCTAGAAGCAAGTTTCAGTCCAAAGTGTTCCCATAGAAGCGGGATAAAGACAAAATAACAATTTAAAAGAGAATCACAACAACCAAAAAAATCATTCTAATAGGTTATATAGTGAGCAACTAAATGACCTTAGAAGAAGTTGTGTTTTTGTTGTAGAAATCCATGGGATCTCTCACATAAATGAAATTTGAAACCAAAAGCTAAGAAATTAGAGTATTTTTTCGTTGAAGCATCTGCATCAGAAAAATAAGTTGAAAAATATTATTTTCAGAATAGTGATGAGGAGGAAACTTCATAGAAAGAGTCCCAAAATGATAGGACCATAGCACAAATATATAGTGCAAAAAAGGAAATCACATTCAAGGTGAGAGGTGTAGTATAGGGGCATCGAGTTGTTTCTTTGATTGATATATGGTTAACTCATAATTTAATTAATGAGAGACTCGTGACTATGAGGGGTTTGCAAACAAAAGAACATGGTGGGTTTAAGGTGATGGTAGCTAACAGGTATACGATTCCTTGTACTCGTAAGATTTCAAATCTGAGTATATAGTTGGGTGATTATTAATTGCAAGATATGGTAGACATGGGGGGCGATGATATTATTCTTGGTATGGAATGGATGATGTTCCTTGTAGAGTTCTATTTCAATCTACAAAAGTTAGAAATGAAGTTTGAACATCAAGGAAGGAAAGTAACACTCTGAGGAATTTTAGATGGAGGGCCTAGAGTGTTATCACTTAAGAGTATGGAGGGACTAATTAGACATGACTATATAGAGTGGGAAACAAAGTGTCTCATCACGCAAAAAGTTCCTATAGTTTTGGACCAACAAAATAAAAATTACCATCTTGATATTCAGGGGTTTCTATCCAAACATAGCAAGGTGTTTGGGAGTGTCCCTCAAGGAGTTCCTCCCGAAAAGGGAATCAATCCTATAATTGAGATGGGGGAAGGAGCCAAACCAACTATTATTACTCCTTATCGACATACTAAGAGGCACACAGATGAAATAGAAAAGGAAAATAAGGAGTTACTCGAGGTGGAGCACATAAGACCCAACTAAAGTCCTGTTGTAGTGAAAACTCAACACCCCCATTTTTGACTTATTTATTTCAAATAATTTCCATAAATTTTTGGCTAAATCACCTTTTTGATATTTTCTATTGGTTAAGAGTACTACAATTTTTCCATTTTTCGTTTTCGTCAGATTTCTATTTTGATTGCTTCACTGAGTTTGAACTTTCGCTAGCTTTCCATTGGTTATTGTTTCATCTCATTTGGTTACACGGTTTGAAAATGGTTCTCATCCGAAGTTTGATAATTTTTATCGCATGGGTTAAAGAATGTACAAAATGTATATAATTTTAATTTTTCTAAATAAATTAGTAATTCATTGTAAATATTAATTCCTGGTTATTTTTTACTATTTTTTTTTTCATTTTTCACTAATGGTCCTAAAAAATTGCCCAGCCAAATTGTAGAACAATTAAAATTATGTATTTTTCGGGATCTCGATAATTGATTCCTAATTTTTTTAAAAATTACGAGACACGAAATATCAAAATTGCAAAGTGGTTGCAGTTAATTTTGTAGGATTTTTAATTACCAAAGTGGCTGTAGTTTATAATAGAGGAGTTCCACTTTCCCACTTGACCTCACCTCCTCCCTTCCTTTACAAAATGGCTGATGAAAAAATCCCAATGAAAAGTCCCAATATCCGATATTTGAAAAGTCTCGATATTTCAAAAATTTCCGATATTTAAAAATTTTCCCGATATTAAAAGTTCTGATATCGAATATCAAAGATTGGCTTTTTATTTTGGTACACATTTTAAAAATTATGATATCATAATAGTTCTGATATCTGATAAATATGCGATAACTATTCGTATGGTCACCTCCAACCATCTTGCCTCCGTCACATGGCCCTGTTTATACCTCCCATGCACCTCCCTTCACCTTATGTTATATAAGACCCCTCCTCCTTTAATATTCGATCCATAGAATGGATCCAAAGCCACTTCTTTTTTATTCGATCCATGGAATGGATCTCAAAGATACTATGAAGTAATAAAAGAGTTTTTATTAAAAAGTTTTAAAATATATTTTAATTATAATATTATTATATTTTAAGTTATAAAATTATAATTTTAATATAATATTTAATTATGAAGTAATAAAAGAGTTTTTATTAAAAAGTTTTAAAATATATTTTAATTATAATATTATAATATTTTAAATTATAAAATTATAATTTTAATATAATATTTAATCAAATTTTTAATTATATATAATTAGTTTGTAATTAAATTAATATTAATTAAATAATGACCATTAATTTAATTTAGGATTAGATTTTTAATTAAAATTTTCTTATTTTTGGCCTAAGTAGCAAATTTTCCAGAATTCTGGAAATTTTGACACTTCAATGGGAAAATGAAGTTTCATATCATAATCCTGAATGGGAAAATGAAGTTTCAAATCATACTCATGAACATCAAGAACTATTACTCTTCCAATTCCAATTGATGTTCATTTCTTATCACTTCTTCATTTTCTCTCAAAAGCAGTGCCGACAGGAGAGTGCATTTTCGCAATATGACAAACGATCTAATTCAATTAATGATCTTTCGTTGCATCCATCAGATTTCCATCCATATTTCATTGACACATTTTAAAGAAATTTGGAAAGTTTTCCTAAATTGAAGATTGTTAATAATTTAACATATGTACATAAGACTTACAATTTCATGCAAGCCATTGTATCTAAAAATGCATTTCCACAATCTGGCTTGTTATCCTCTCTTTTGAACCTCTTCCAATCATTAATGGAAATCCATCTAGATTTCTATGATCCAATTGAAATTTAGTTGGAAAGGACATTTCAAAAGAAGGTGATTGTAAATAAATTGCTTCCTGTAAATATGTTAGCAATTAGTGTACATACTATATTCAAATTTATTTTTACTCATTTAACTATATTCTTATTACTAATGTTTGACTTGTACATACATGTAGGAGTTAGAATGAGAGAATGGTTACATTGGAAATATGACTATACTTAGTCATGTTTCTTTTCATTGAGTTAACAATAGGAATATATTAATTTAGATTAGATTATTTTTCTGTTTGCATTTATTTCATTATTGCAGATTTTTAATAAGCAAGTAATGAATCCGAGTTTTTCTTGGCATCCCCTTTCATTTTCTGGCAAAGTGGCTTAGAACATATCAAAGTTCTTATATAGTCGGATCATACACACTTGTGAAAGAACTTGATTGTCTTGTTTTTGCAAAAACTTCATTACATTGTTAAAAATGTTTTTTTAATCATATATGAAGAAATTCTAAGGAATTGCTACAACTTGGCAATTTTTTGATTCAAAAGTATTTCTAGACAACTCATTTTCACCACTTTTGTCCTCCGATGTAAATTTGAGGTGGATGCTATTTGAAAGTTCATAACTTTGCATTTTTTACTAAATAGGTAGATGATGTTGAACATATGTGAATTTTAAGAAATGCATGGGAGAACTTGAAGATTCATGAGGTAAAATTATAGTCAATATTCTTCCATGTATGCATTAACAGGTTCATCTTCATCTGTTGTTAGTTTTCTCTTTTTCATAGTTTACTTATTATTTCTATTTTGTTTTTTTTTCAGGTCTTCATTGACTTGATTTTGGAGACTTGAGATAAGCAAGCAGTCAATCCTTTATAATCTGCAACATGTCCAGGGAAGTATTTGTTATTTCATCAGAATTTGGGTATTCTTTAGTTTTGCTTCTATTCATTAAAACCTCGATATGCCTTTTTGTATTAAATTAATGCATTATCGGAAGATTCATATCAGATCCTTATAATATCGTAACTTTCCTCATAAGAAAGTTACGATAAAATATTTCTCCGATCAAATATTCCCGATAGTTAATATAATTATTAAGGGGTTTTTGTTAAAAGGTGAAGTTGAGTTGGGTGCTTCCTTTTAAATTAAATACTTTAAGAGTTGCTGGATCCACAAATTCCACATGGAATATCATCCTTCACAACTATCATAACATATAAAGTGTGCCACGTTCAAAACTTCTGATATCTCAATATTCCCGATGCCTCCTACTTCCAATATCTGATATCCCGTCCTCAACCTATATCATGACTTTCATATCGGATGCTTTCTCTTTAAATCCCCGATATATTATCGCTGATATCACTTCACGCTTCCTCTTATTATCCGTTATTTCTTTAAATATGATTTATCAGAAGTTTCATACATCGTAACTTTCTAAAGTATAGCCAAGTGATTTCTCCAATATATTTCTTCCGATATGCTGATGTGTGCAGACCCACGTGAATTCACATTTTTACATCTAACAATATGAGTCAATAATCATATTATGCCTCTCATCGATGTAGCTGAAATGAAATGCTTACACTCTTTATTGCTCAGATTTGCTAAAAACAGAGGAAAATTTGCACAAAACTCTTGCAATAAATAATCTTATCCATGATTTTATCTATACTTGTTCCGAATCTCACATTTGTCAGTTGAGTTAATTTTTTTTTCCATTTGCGCTCATTCATTTTACATCTACTTCAATCGCATTGCTTCTTTCGAATTGATTGAAGGCCTCTATTTGGTAATTATCAGAATCCCGATTTTCTGTTGTTCACTTTCCGATATCGGATTCTTGGGTTTATGTTATATCAGAACCATTTCAAAAATAATTTCCTAGGCATTTCTTTGAGATCTACGAGTCCCATTTGATTTTATCTACTCAAAATCCTTGATCTTAGAATCTCGTAGAAATCATCATGAACTATTATCATACCCGAGTTCCGATATTGTATTTTTTTTCCAATATTGATTTCGAGATTCCTTTTATCGGAACTTTTATTTAAAAAGCTCTACTTCTGATATTGGAAGTGAAAATAAATTAAACTTCCGAAAATAATTTCCGTCGAAAACATTCAAATAATAAAAGGCCCATACGATATCAAAATGTGTAAATATCATAAGTTTTATTTCATAAGTACTTTGATATGCCTAACCCCTCCGATGTCTGATATGTTAACTCCTCCGATCACATAATCTTATCGGACCTCAGAGTTCTTGTCACCTTGGGGCTCCTTTGAAAATGTTATGATATCTTAATATCTCTGATGGCATTGAAACCTCTGATATGACGTAATTAGAATATCTCCGATCTCCGGTGGCATGAAAAACCTACGATATGATGTAATATATCTGATTGCGTAGAAAGACCTCCGATCAAGTTTTGATGGTTTTCCTTAATAATGTAAGGGATAGGTAATATCTAAACTCTGGTCTTGAATTTTGGAATTTTATGAGAATTATGGAGTGAATATGCAATTTGAAATATTAAGAGAACAATCATCACTGCAAAAGCACATTATCATTATTCTCATTTCTGATGGATTTTGTTTATTTCAGATTCCTTGGACATGAAACATTGTTTTCTTTTAGTTGACTGCTTGCTTTAGTTTAGATTTAATAAATGATGATTTTGGGTCAATAAGATTTCAAAAAATTCAACTTCTTCATGCTTTTAATTCTAATTAAAAGAAGAGGTTATCTTTTATTAGAAAAAATGATATCTCCCAGGTAAGATCAAACAAAATTTTCCAATGGTAAGTTTCATATGCCAACTTTCATTCATTTTCATTTCTTTACTTTTGTTTTTAGTTTTTGTTGATATAAAACTCTGTTTTGTAGCTCTTCATAAATATTTTTCACACCTCTACCAGATCAGATTTAAAACTCATTCTCCTTGTTTTCTTTTTGAGTTTTGGAGCAGCAGTAATGATTGATCATTAAATCAACTAAATTGGGGAGTCTTTGAACTTTTTATCTGTTTCATAAGTATATCTTTTATTGGAAAATTGTCAAGATGTTTTTATGCAGGTTTTGCTTTAAAATAAGAAAACTTGCAGTAGGCAAAGACTTTTCATTTGGATTGAATTTTACTTCATGACTGCTATTTCCTTTACAGTTTGGAAGCTTAATCACTTATAACTCCACATGAAAAAACTTATTAGATTCTCAACACAGCACAAACACACATATGGTTTTATTCTTTTATTCGTTTTTTAGACATTTTATAGTTAATCTTATTGGAGTTGATTCTTTAAAATTGGGATTTTTCTTTTAGCTTTCACTTTCTTCATTTTTACATTTTTAGAGTTTGCTGATTTATTTTTCTACTTTAGTTTGGGGTTCTTTTCCTTTTTCTTTCGGTTTTGGTTTGATTGTGGTGACTCCACCATGATTTATGTGGAAAGCCTGTTACTCGTCCAACAATGGTTGGCATACATGCGACCTTTTTATTCTATCTATTTCAATGAATTTCATTTATCATTAAAGATATATCTTTATGGAACCATAAAGGCCTCTAGATTTAAAATTTTTTCATGGAGGAACATACATCCTTTATAAGTGATATCGTTCACATTTTCAAAGAAAGAACTGATCCGAGTTTAACTCAATGGATCCCTCCCACCCCTCCACTTTATAAAATCTCTTATTGATAGTCATGGGGAAAGACTTTTGGAGTCAACATTATGAAAGTATTATATCCATTAACATAAGTATATTACCTTCCCACCTCTTTCACTCGGTTAAATCATAAACTAAAAGCTCACAAATGTGCTTATCAAAAGGGTGATTAAAAGAGGAAGTATGGGAAGTACAAGTAAACCCGTTAGAGCTATGGATGCTCACTGGTGGCGGGACTAGGCTTGTATGGCATAAAAGACAACTTCGCCAGGGTATTGTTCAGGCTCGCTGGTAGTGAAGCAATGTCAGAGACCATTCATAACAATGGATATATGCTATATAAAAATACTCCTATATGTACCTTCTTCTATTTCTCATACGAGATAACTTTAAAATAAAATTTTCCCAAAATTTTGGATTCATGATTTTTACTCAAGTCTGCATTGTGTACTTATCCTTTCATAAATCATATTGCTTAATATATTTATGTGGGACCCATAGAAATGTTTTATTGTTTGATGATTCAATGGACTCCAATATTTTTAACCTTTGGGTAAATTAAAGTTCATTATCTTTAACTAGAGATAACTGGTTCTTCTCAGTGTGTCGCTAGTGTTGTAGTGAAAACTCAATACCCCATTTTTGACTTATTTATTTCAAATAATGGGGACCTTTTCCATAATTTTTTTGCTAAATAATCTTTTTGATATTTTCTTTTGGTTAAGTGTCCTACAATTTTGCCATTTTTTTTTTGTTTTTGTCGGATTTATATTTTGATTGCTTCATTGAGTTTAACTTTTTTCTAGCTTTCCATCGATATTTGTTTCATCTCATTTGGTTACACGATTTGCAAATGGTGTTCATCCGAAGTTCGATAATTTTTACTGCTTGGGTTAAAAAAATGTACAAAATGTATATTATTTTAATTTTTGTAAATAAATTAGTAATTCATTGTAAATATTAATTTCTAGTTAATTTTTACTAATTTTTTCATTTTTCACTAACGGTCCTACAAAATCGCCCAGCCAAATTGTAGAACAATTAAAATTATGCGTTTTCGGGATCTTGGTAATTGATTCCAATTCCTAATTTTAAAAGAAATTACGAGACCCGAAATCTCAAAATTGCAAAGTGGCTGTAGTTCATTTTGTAGGATTTTTAATTACCAAAGTGGTTATAGTTTATAATGGAGGAGTTCCACTCCAAGTGGGCCCCACTTCACTTCACCTCCTCCATTCCTTTACAAAAGTCCCGATGAAAAAAATCCCGATGAAAAGTCTTGATATCCAATATTTGAAAAATCCTGATATTCGATAAAACTCCCGATATAATTTTCTTGATATTTGAAAAGTCCTGATATTTTAAAAAATTCCCAATATTTAAAATTTTTCCGATATTAAAAATTATGATATCAAATATCGGATATCGGCCTTTTATTTTGGTGCACATTTTAAAAATTACCATATCATATAGTTCCGATATCCGATAAATATGTGATGAATATTTTGATTTTATCGTATGGTCACCTCCCGCCATCTTTCTTCTTTCACGTGACCCTCCCATGCACCTCCTCCCACACGCCTCCATTCACCTTATGTTATATACGACCCCTCCTCTAATATTCGATCCATGGAATGGATCCAAAGCCACTTCTTTTTTATTCGATCCATGGAATGGATCTCAAAGCCACTATGAAGTAATAAAATAGTTTTTATTAAAAAGTTATAAAACATATTTTAATTATAATATTATTATATTTTAAATCATGATTTTAATATAATATTTAATTATAATATATATATATATATATATATATAATTTTTAATTAAAATTTATTTTAATAATATATATTTAGTTTGAAATTAATTTAATATTTTTAAATTAATATTAATTAAATAATAACTGTTAATTTAATTTAGGATTAGATTTTTAATTAAAATTTTCCTATTTTTGGCGCAACAAATTTTCCAGAATTTTGACAATTTTGACACTTCAACTTTGGAAGCTCATAAGTTGAGTTTTACTTGGTCAAATGAGGCCCAAGATGACTCGTTAGATAGATAAAATCACAGAGAATATTTATGAAGTGGTTGCATGACTAGATTCGGTCATTTAATGAGGCTAAAATTTAGTATAATATCAAGCTCCGAATTTGTAAATACAATTATTTTTCTGAGTTTAATTTTTTTGCATTTTCATTTTCTCATAGCCTCTGCTGAGTGCATATCCATTCGACTATGTTCTCTTTGACCAATAAAATCTTTACAAGGATCAACAAAAACTTAGATTCCCTTTTATTTATTTATTTAATTAAAATTTAATTGGAGATGTTTTATTTTCCAGATTCGATATTTTTTTATTTTAATTTGCATTTTAGTTGAATTTTGATTGGTTTTGGTAGGAGAACAGTTGAAGAGATGAGGAAGAGAACATTTAAATCAATGGTATTACTCCAACAAGAGGGAAAAAGAATTTGGACCAATGAAAATTGTTGGAGCAGATTTATTCTTCAACAACTCTCCTATTTGGAATTCATTTTTGTAATTATAAATAGTGGTTTGTAGAATGAAGAAGGGGCTTCTCTTCTCTGCAATTCTGGAATTCTTAAAAGCACTATTGTAATAGGAGTTTTATGATATAGGTAGAGAGGATCAATCTCAGATCTGAGAATTATTGGGATTTATCTTTTTCCATTTTGAACTGTGTATGAGAGGTAGAGTTTGGATTATTGCAGCTCTTGCTTTTAGCAACAAAATTTATGGTTTGGAGGAGATTGTAAGAGATTCAAAGAATTGGGAAAGCGACCAGGTTTAATCAATGTGTGCTTTGAATATGATTATTTTTAATACATATTTGATTTCTTTTGATAGCAGAATTATGTTATTGGATTTATATTTGTGCATTTATGTCAGTTTGAATTCCTTTCTTGTGGCTTGGCTATCTAATATGTTTGTCTCGTGATTCTGTTATCAATTTTGTCTTTTTTCTCTTGTGCATTCAAAACAAATTTCTGAGTAACTATTTTCTCAGAAATAAGCCATTTAATCCTTATTTAATTACTAGTAACATTATGTGAACTAGTATCTAATGTTATTGGTTCATCATTCATTGTTAAATAGTTTAATGGTTATCAGCATTATGAAAATTTCTTCCTAATGTTAATGATTAATCATTCATGTTAATAGATCTTTGAACAAAATATGTTTTGGTATTCATAATATCAGTTAATTGAACCACTTCATTAATTTGATATTCATTATAAGCTAGACATATTTAAATCCCAATCATTTAATTACTTTGCTCTTGGTTTGGTTATATCTACATCTTCCTAATCAAGATAGGCTTAGAAGTCCTTTCTTTTTGCTCGTATTCTACGATTAGTTTGTATTTAGATTAATCATTACCTTTCTATAAGTCCTCTTATAAAAGAGACAAACTTTAGTTGTGGCTTGTTTGAGCCCTAGATCATCTTAATGATCACTTTCTTACTTGATCAACAAGAAGAGTCAATCTGATGTCTCTTCTCTATTGGTAGATGAAAGTCATACTTTAAGCTAGTAGAGATAGAGAGAAGGTAAATGGACCTAGTTTAACGAGTTGGAACCACCATTCCAAACTGAAAAAGAGCTTCCTTAAGATCTTGACTGGGTGGTCTCCTTTATAATGTTGAGGCAGACATTTCGAGTCTACAACAAGTCCTTTCACATCAACAATAATGTTGGTAAAAAGAAGGATGAAACTATACATAAGTGCATTGATTACATGGCCCTTAACAAAAAGAAAATTATGAACATGTATCCAATTCCTAAGTTAGATGAATTGATCAATGAGGTGCATGGGGCACAATAATTTTCTAAGATAGATTTGAGGTAAGGGTATCATTAGATTCAGAAGAGAGAAGAGGATCGTGATAAGACTACCTTGAGATGCCATTTTATGCATTTTGAATTTTTGGTAATGCCCTTTGGATTGACGAATGACCTAGCCACTTTTCATAATTGTATGGAACAAGTGTTTAGGAGATATTCAAGGAGATTTATTTTGATATTATTTGATGACATCCTAATTTTCAGTAAGACTTGGGAGGAACATATGCAACATCTTGAGGAGGTCAAGGCTATTATAAAATGCTCTACACCTACAAATCTCACCTAGCTTAAGGGATTCTTTGGTCTTTACGGTTTCTACATTACACTTGTTAAGGGATTTTCACAAACTACATCACCACTTATGGATTTGACTAAGAAGGGAAACTTTGAGTGGTGTGATTTAGCATAGAAGCTTTTTTTATCACTTCGTGCAAGTGATGTCCACATGCCCTATGTTGGCAATACTAGATTTCTCCAAACCTTTGAGTTGGAGTGTGATTCTTTAGGAGAGTGGATAAGAGCTATTTTGATGCAAGATAAGCACCTTATAGATTTTGAGAGAAAAAAAATCAAGAGATGTGGAGAGGAGTTACTTAGTTTATGATAGAGAGATGTTGGCCATTATGCACGCCTTAGCTAAATTTAGACCATACCTTTTTTGGGGTAATTTTATCATCAAAATGGATTATAATAGCATCAAATATTTCATGAACCATAAGGATCTAAATTATAGGTAGCATAAGTGGGTTAGTATATCACAAACATATGATTTTGACATTGTATATGTCAAGGGAAAGAAGAATATATTTGCCGATGCACTTTCCAAGAGGCCTCACAAATGTTCATTGGTGGAATTTTTTTTTGATTGGAGGGAGTTAATTATAGTAGAGTATTGCAAAGATTCATGGGAAACAAGAATTATGGAAGGCATAGTTCATGATGATGGATGGTAAATGAGTTGATCATGTATAATGACATAATTTATTTGGTTCCTTCTTCACAACTTAAGAGGAAATTTCATGATGTTGAATTTTGTAGATAAGGTTGGTCCTCATAATTAATATTTTAGCCCTTTAAATCATTAATATAAGACATTTTCTTCATGTTGGTATCATAAAAGAAACTTTTGAATTTTGAATTTTGAAATTTTTTCGAAACTTGTTAAATTGGCACTCCTTCAAGTCAAGTAAGCCCCAATGAAGAGACACCCATTTTGGCAGGTAGAACACTATATATAGAACACTCAACCTCCTCCACAAGGCCCTATTCAACCTCACACAAGGCAAGATATATATTTTGGGCATTTGAGCGAAGAAGAAGAAGGACTGAGAAGGATGAATTAATCTCTAACATTTCTCTCTCTCTCTCTCTCTCTCTTGACTTCATATGTGTGATTTTTTGGGCAGTAGGTCAAACTTCTGGGCAGTAATTTCTGGGTTGCAGGGCCGAGTTTTTGGACATATTTTGAGAGGGTGGAATTTAGTCTAGGAATATCAGAGAAGGTCAATTTTGTTGGGCTGAATATTGACTTAACAAGAGGGATATTTGACCATGTTTGACCATAACATTGTTGGTCAATTAAACCATCATAGTTGACTAGAAAAATTAAGTGTATCTCTTGTTGAAATGAATAATTTCTTTAATGAAAACATTGTTGGGTTTTTTCCAAAGTGGGTTTTCCCAATGGAAATCTTGTGTTGTCTTTGTGCATTGTGATCTCTATTGTCCTTATGAATTTATGGTGGAATTTTTGAAGTGTGATTGCTTAATGATAAATTGTAAGTTCTAAAAGAATATATACATCATTAGAAGTAATTATGAGTATTTCAAAAATTAGTGCTTGTATCTATTACACTTGAAAAGTCAACACATGATGGACCTATGATTGGTCACTCGGGTTTCTTTAAAACCTATAAGCAAATCCAGGAGAGATTTAAATGAGAAGGACTTAAGAATGAAGTCCTTAAGTATGTTAGGGAGTTTCCTACTTTCCAGCAAAACAAGAATGGACATACTTATCCAGTTGGTATGCTTCAGCCCCTACCCATTCTTAATAATAATTAGGAACCTAGCTCTATTTCATTATAAGGTTACCTAAGGTATTTTGGTAAATGTTTCATATACGTGGTGGTTGATAGGTTGACTAAGTTTGCACACTTTGTTTCCGTTTCAACGATTTATACATCAACGTAGGTAGTTGATTTGTTTTCAGGGAGATTTTTCGGTTGCACAGGATGCCCAAGAATATTATTAGAGATAAGGACGAGAAGTTCTTGAGTATGTTTTGGTAGGATCTCTTCACATTGAGTGGGACTGAGATCATTCCTAGCACTAGCTGACACCCATAGATAGATGGTCAAACTGAGATAGTGAACAAATAGGTGGAAGAGTATCTCAGGAACTATGCTCTAGACAACAAAGAGCTTAGATCAAATGGCTACACCTTGGTCAATATTGTTATAAAATTACTTATCACATGTGTATCAAGATGTCACCATTTATGGTTATATATGGTTATGAGTCTCCCAAGTTCATAGATATACCATTTGGGGATAGTGGAATGCTTAAGGCAAAGGAATTACTACAAGAGAGTCAAGACACCATGACGTCACTAGAGGAAAATTTGTAACATGCACATAATTAACAAAAGTTGTATGCTGATCAACATGAGATATAACACAAGTTTGAGGTTGGGGACATGGTTTATTTGAGATTTCATCCATACATACAATCTACTCTCAAGAAGAGTGGAGCAAAGAAACTCAATCCCAGGTTTTATGGACCATTCAGAGTCTCTCGAAGGGTTGGAGAGGTTGCCTATGAACTTGAGTTACCAACTAGTAGCAGGGTTCATAATGTATTTTATGTATCTAGGCTCAAGAAGGAACTTGGTCATAATGTGGTTCCCTCATATGAGTTTCCACCATTGGATGAGGAGGGAAAGTTGATATTTATTCTAGAGGCCATCATTGACACTAGAGAGAGGACTCTTTGTAAGAGGTCTATCAAAGAGTTTATGGTCAAATAGAAGAACTTGTCAGTAAAGGATGCCACATAGGAAGACGAACAAATATTGTAGCATCTAGAGCTGAGATTGCTTGAGGACAAGCAATTTTGGGAAGGGAAAAGTATAATGTCCCTTTCCTAACCAGTGGAGTTGGTGTACCTCTAGCCTATTAGTTGGTTCTTGTAGGCTATTAGGTTAGGATTAGGGAACCTTGGAGGCAATTAATCTAGTAGTTTAGTAGTATTTGATGGTCAGTTGAGATCTTATTGAGATTATGAGTAGGGTGCCTTTTTTTCCAGGAATGAATTTAAGATAGTTTTCTAATACATATTGTCTTTAGTAAGCTAGTTTCGAGCATCAAATGGGTCAACTAGCAGAGTTAATATTTTTAGTATTGTCTATGGATTCATTTTTGATGACTATTTCAACATTTTATATAGTCTAATGGTTTTAAATAGAATAACTATAAGTTATAAATTAATACAAATAAATCAAATATTTAACTTTATAGCTTTTTTAATATTTTTAATGAAGGGACTATAAGGGTCATTTATAAAGTGGAAGATGTTTTATTTAAAAAAAGAAAAAAAAGAATGAAGCCTTTTATTGGGAGACTAAACATGATTTATTTAGTCGCTCATGGCTTAATGAAGAGGGTTGAACTTCTTGGGAGAGTTATAAAGGCAAACTTTGTGGAGTTCATCTGATATGTTGGTTTTGAAATTTGATATTTCTATTTTCTAGAGTAGATTATTTCTTCTTGGTTTGTAAGGATGAAACCCCTTGCATGCAATATTCTCCATGTTATTGAGAGATATAATCTAGAGAATATCTTGGTGATTTCACACAAATATCACAATTGTGATCTATTTTTGGTTTGATATCTATAGTCTAGAGCACATTTGAGGATATTTGTTGGCAGTAGAAGGATTTTAGAGCTTCATACAATAACGTTGCTACAATGAATTTGTAAATTTCAATTCAAAATCAGACTTATGCATTTATAAAGTTAATGGGTATGCTTGAATTACGCTTTAAAAGCATTTTGGTTATCTGGGTATTGTTCATTTTAATCACACATTGTAATCCCAACTCTAAAAATAACTTGAGTTATATCATTTTGTGGGTTTTCCTAAATATTGTTATTTTCTGAGTTATTTCATCGCTGCCAAAAATCTGAGTTATATTACTTTGTGGGTTTTTCTAAATATTTTTATTTTCTGAGTTATTTCATTGTCGCTAGTATTATCATTGTAAAAAAAAAAAACAAAAACAAAAATGAGGGTGTATGTTAAAACTTATTTGTGTCTTTCAACTCTTTCCTTAAAAATTACTTCAAAAAATTGATTTTAAATGGTCCTTTATCTAAATAACCCTTATTCATCATTTAGAAACTGAATACTAAACATTTTAATATTTACAGTTTTGCATGTCCCAATTTTTAATGAATATGAATATGAATATTATATATCACATATCAATTCCAAGGAATAATTAATTTGAATTCAATTTCCCATTTTATCTCTTTAAATTTGAGTCACAATTGAGTTCTAGCATAAATGAAAAAATGACATAAAAGCAACTCCACACCACCTTTTATTAGAGATAAACACACAATTTTATCTAATAATGAGTGCATCCAACACTATGAGTTAGTAGTTATAAACAAAAACATCCATACTCTAATTTACACAATCTAATGTAGTTGAGTAGTATGATATTTTCAGGTCCGTATCTGTATCACTGTATCCCTGCTACAAACCAACCATGGATGCTCACAAAATATTCACAACTTCAAGAGGGCCAACACATATTATGGTGCACCATGGACCTTCAGGAGTGTAGCACCAATCTTTTTCCTCCCAACAATATGCCCACTTCGGTTGTACTAAACTTAAACTATGACTTTCTACTTCTTTTTTGTTAACACATTAATGAAATTATATAATTAACCAAGAATTACATCATTTAAACATTCAAATAAAATTCAAGAAACACAAATATATATGTAGGTAGCCTAAAATAAGGCTAACACTCGAAAATGGTTTATATACAAAAGTGGCACAAATACCTTACATATATTCAACCCACTTAGACTTACAACTCTTGGTTATTCAACTGATTCAAGACTTAGGTCTTTGTCCAAAATATATGGCTCAAATTTGGCTCACACAAAGTTAATCTCTTAGCCAAACATTAGTTCATCTCCCCATGCCACTACTTAGTTGAAACTTTTGTTCAACTCGAGTTGAACTCGGTTCACCCTTTAGTTCTACATTGACCCAAAATCTGCCTACCTCATGCATCAAATAACCAATAAACCATAATTCATACTTTGGTTTGCAAACTTCCCACATAACCCAATGCTCCTCAACTACTCTACACCTCAAGATAGATCTCGATCCAAACACCTACCTAAGTTCTGTAGTGTGTGACCTCATTATGTAAGACTCATTGTCTTATACGTACCATGATTTGAATTGGATCATTATATAATTTTTCATTCATATTGATGCCTTTAGAATGGAAAAAGTAGAGAATTCATCTTAAAGGAGTATTTTTAGCAGCGGGACTCGGTTTGGATAATTGGGGTCATAAACCTCATAGAGCCAATTTGAGGCCTTAAATGATATTTTTTGGGGTAATATTTTCCACATAAGGGAAACGCCTTATGATTCTATTGTACACTCGAATACCTTTCTAACAGTGCAAGAATCAAGGCAATCGAAGTTCGAATGAAAAATTTATGCCTCCAGAAATTTGACCTATTGTGATTGACCATCATAATTAGAGAGGATGCCATGCCATCCCTCATTACTCATGGAAAAGGGGATAAACACATGGATGCTGTGTACAAGAATCTATAAGGTTCGAGTTGCAACTCATGTTGAGGGTTAACGCCTAATTGGCTATGAATCTATGCTATAATCAGGCCACTATTCTATTCAAGTGCATTTTGTTTCATAGTAGAGAAGAGTAGTTGAGAGTGGATAAAAAGAGAGCATAACATATGAGATTTGTGTTATGTAGTAGCCCATGGGCCACAGGTATACAGTAACTCTATAAGATTCCTACTCATTTGTATTTACATCATTTTTATTTAGATAAAAGAGAGCACAACAACCTCACCTTTCAGTTGGGTTTTCTCTTGAAAGAGTTTCCTATATCATATCTTGGTGTTCATTATGATTGGTGTGTGTTTGTATTTCATTTTTTTTCTATTTTTCACATTTTATTTTTTACACGTATAAGTAAAAATTAAATAAATAATAAATCTAAAATATAAGGAAAATCAACCATCATAGTATAGGTTTCAAATTTTAGTCTCTTTGCATCAGTTATGTTGTGACAAATTGTGCAATGGAATATCCAAGGTAGTTTATAGATCATATTAGTATGAGAGTAGGTTCCTTTGTGCATATTGTGGGAATTTGTAGGATATCAAGTTGGATTAAGTAGAAATTCATAAAACCTGAGTCATGGCTGGCAAATTAGTTAATGATAACTCTTGGGATCAAACATAGGAGATTTTTGCATGATTGGAAGCACAAGTCGTATATTTAAATCATGAGGTGAGGATATTCATGGAAGTCCTAACAAATAATCTTGGTATATTAAAAGAAGAGGAGGTTCCAACACAGAGGTCAAACCTTAGGAGAAATTGAGTAGTTGGGAAGAACTAGAGAAGGAGTCTAGGAAACCTGAAAAAGAGTAGCTGATTTAGAGCATTGTGAACCATTCACAATCTCTCCTGAAGATGGAAGCAAAGGTGGGAATCAATATATATCAACGTAAGATTGATGCTTTTAAATTAAATTACTTGTTGTAGAAGTTAGAGGTTTAATTTAGTGTTCACCGCATAGATGAGGAACATAAAATTTCATTTGCTCATTTGAAATTGGAAGGCCATGCCTTAACCTAGTGGGAAAGCTGTATAGAAACCTTGAGGGTGGAGATGGATCCTATAATAATTAAGTGCAAGGAATTAAAAACTCTCATAAATTCCGAATTATACCTTATTGGTTATATACAAAACTAGTGGATATGGTGTCATTCCTTGAGGCAAAGATAAGGGCATAGTGTACAGGAGTACACCACAAAATTACAGAAGATGGAAACAATGTTGGATATATATCCCAAGAAGACGTACTCAAGTATATGGGGGGTCTATGAAGCCATATATCAAAGCAAGTGATAATGTTAAAACCTTGATCAATGGATGAGGCTTATGGGTATGCGCAATACATGGAAAACATAGGTTAGAAGAAAGGTGAGTTGAATTATTTAAAGCAGAAGAAACACCAGGAAGCTTTAAAAGAAGGGAAGAATAAGTGGAACGGGGGTAAGGAAGAGAAGACAACCACAACACACTAGTGAAAAGATCCTTGCAACCATTGTAACATTGATGGTCACATAGAGGAGAAGCATTAGAAATTAAATCCAGAACTCATCTCGAAGAACTGAAAGGACAACAAGAAGAAAAACTCCATAGCCATAGATTCGAGCAATCAAGTGGAAAGTAACTTGGATGTGGATGAGAATATAATTTTCAAAACAATGTAGAAAGGGGCGAACCTAAGTATCCTTCAACAACAGGAAAATGAGATGACAAAACTCTTACATATAAAGATACATGTCAAGATGACAAAAATTGATACTTGTTCAACTTAGGATCACAGAAAAATATCATTGTAGTAGATATGGTAAACAAATTGGGATTACAAGTTTGAGATAATCCTAGTCCATATCCGTTGGGATGGGTGAATAAGGATGTAGAAATCATGGTAACAAAACAATATAATTTTTTTTTTTTGCTATAAGTGCTGATTTTGTTGATGAAGTAGAATTGAATGTAGTTCCACTTGATGTATGTGGAGTTTTATTGGGAGCCCCTATATGTACATGAAAGATGCAATTTTCATGCAAGAGCCAACTAATACCACCTCACCAAGGATGGGAATTCCTTCATTATCAATGCAGACAAGGGCAAATCTAAAATTTTTCTACTAAGTGCTAACCAAGCTAAAAAACAAATCAGTTCTAGCAAGAAGTATGTTTTACTATTTTTGAAAAAATTAGTTTGTAAGAGAGTCAATGAGATAAAAGGCATCCCTAGAGGGGTTCACTAAGGAATAAATATAACATCTAGAAGAGTTGCTACATGCATACATGGGAGTGTTCCAGGAGCCTAAGGGCTACCGCCCAAGAGGGAAGTGGAGAACGAGATCCAATTATTTTCAAAATCTCCATTACCAAACATCAGGATATACATGTAGTCTATTTTAGAATCAAACAAGGTGGGGAATCATTTGCAATGGCTATTGAATCATAGTGTTACTAGACTAAGTACCTCACCATATGGGTCACCCTTCATAATTGTGCCAAAGAAGGACGGGTCTCGGTGAATGTGCGTTGATGATCTTTTGGACCGATTGTAGCAAGAAAAATACTTCACTAAATTAGATTTAAAATCAGGGCATCGCCAAGTTCAAGTCAAACAAGAAGGTACTTGGAAGATTTCCTTCAAAACCAAATAAGGTTTATATGAGTGGTTACTCATGCCATTTGGTCTGTGCAATGCACCAACTACATTCATGTGATTAATGAATGATATATTATTCCCATATCTAGATTCATTTTTTATTGCTTATTTAGATGATATATTGGCATAAATTGCTACTTGGGAGGAGCACATATGACATTTGATGTAGGTGTTAAAGACATTTAAGAAGCACAAACTATTGGAAAATCTCAAGAAGTGTGAGTTTACATAGTAGTCTTTGGTGTATTTATGCTTTGTGATTGGTGGAGTGGAGCTCAAGATAAAGCCTACTAATATGGAGGCCATCATGAAGTGGCTAGTTCCTACCAATGCTTCTAAGGTTAGGAGTTTCATTTGGGAAATACAATACTTAAGGAAATTCATAGCCTCATTTTTAGTAGTAGCTGCACCACTCCATGCCATAATAGTGAGCGGTAAGGTTTTTTAGTGGGGGAAGGGTAAGCAAAAGGTATTTTAGGAGTTAAAGAAGAAAATATGTCAATCATTAGTTCTTGCATTACCAAATTTGTAGTATCCCTTCGAAGTGGAGAAAAATGCGAGTGGGTATGCTATGGGAGCAATCTTGATGCAGACAGGAAGACCTGTAAGTTACCATTATAAAGTGTTTCATGGGTTGGTTCTTTACTATAATACCTACAATAAGGAGCTCTATGCCCCAATACAATCTATTAAGAAGCGGAAGCACTTTTTGATGGAAAGGAGACAAAAATCCACACAGATTAGTAGCCACTACAATACCTAAAGGCCCAAAGTAAGTTACAATAGAACATGGATTACAAGTGTATGGGTTTTTAACAATAGTTTATTTAGTGATCAAGTACAAGAAGTGGAGCATAAAAAAATGGCCAACATGCTTTCAAGGCCACCCACATAGAAAATTATAAATTTTGGAACTTTGGTACACATGGAACCTTGTACCCATGATGGATATAGAGGGGCATATATAGAGGATGAGGACTTAAAGGAGGTGTTTCAACAATTGCAAAGCTAGATTTATGTAGAAAATGGAGATAGAATAATTGAATATTATCTTGAGAATGGGTTACCCTATATGATAGACAAGTTATGTGTTCCTAAAGGTGAGAATTATAACTAATAAGAGAGGCTCACACCTCCAAGGTTACAGGGCATTTTGGTATAGGAAAAACGATGTCCAACTTATAGAGGTATGTATATTAGCTTAGAATTCAAGAAGTTGTAGCTAGGTTCATAAGAGGATGTATGCATTATTGTACTAGAAAGCATAGTAATAAGAATCAAGGTATATACCATCCCTTACCTATAACCACCCATCCTTGCGAAATAGTTTCCATGGAATTTGTGAGGTTTACCAACAATCAGGAAGGGACATGAATACCTATTTATGGTAGTTGAAAGGTTCAAAAATATGTGCATTTTCATACCCTACAAAAATACCATTAGCAGGTGTAACACTACTTCCCACCCCCTTGAACTTCGCAATGCTAGGAGGAGGTGTTATTTTCAAATAACCTAACCTCTAAGGCCTCATTATGAAGATGGGATTACCAAATTAATTCTCACCCAAAGTTCACAAAAATCAGTTTGGAAAAATCCATTATGTTTAGCTTGTCAAGAGGTTTCTGATGATATAAATTTTATTCTATTCCGACTCTTTGATCAAAAGTTATGGCCGTTTGAAGTTGATCCTTTAACCCTTGCCACATCAACATACAGTGCCCCAAGGAAATGCCAAGAGTCATACATGGTTTTTCCATGTCTCTCATAATTCAATGTTCCCCCACCATTCTAGCATGCCCAATTCCACACTAGCGTGCCCAGCACCATCGTGCCCTCACATCATACCATATAAATTACCCTACACAATCCCCCATTGAACGAAAATAATTTTCCTATTACCTACAAGGGAAATTCTCATTCCTTGCTTTCTTTATGTTGTGGTTTTGTTTGCTTTATTCCCTTACGAATTTCTCGTTCAAACATTTATGGTGTACCAATAGGTATATTTTTACGTTAAGCAACAAGGGTATTCCGATTTCGTGGCTTCCATCTACCACAGATCCTAATAGGCACTATAAACATTGCCATGGGTCCGCAGTACATGGTGACATGGCCTCGAACCATGTAGACTCCATGCTAGAACAACGTGGCACTCCCATGCCATGTGGAACCACAAACCCACTGCCACATGTGCTACATATGACTAATTTCCACGTCACCCTATTCCATGTCACTTTGCATCTGCTGCCTCTTCCTGATGTCAAGATGAAATCACTCCACCATGTGTTATCCTGTCATCCAAAAATTCCCCCCTTGGCCATCCAAAAAGGGAATTTCTTCCTGCCATGTGTCACACTGACTATGTGACATGTCAACAAATCTACCATGTCAGGTACCCACATAGCCTTATTGGCCCACCAGGTGCTTGCCACCTCAGCTTAAGTCAGGGGTCCCACTAAGCCAAGCACATCGTGCAATTATTCCTTTCACATTATAGTGATATATGGTCCACTTGCAACATTCCATGTTATTAAAGCTTTGTCTTTTCATTTCCCTGGGGCATGAATATTCATGTGTCCTGCTACCAAATTTCTTGTCCTACAGAGCCATTTCTCTGTCTCCCGTGACATGGATATTCCTGACTCCTCATGCCAAAGTTTCCCATCCCATGGAGCCTTATCACCATTCCCTAGGTTTTTCCTAATTTCGCCTTCTAACAACAAGGATTTGCTATCATTCCCCGCGTCTTCCATCAATAGTGCCATCCTTTATTGAGGCTAATCCATAACACTTGGTGCAAATTGTGCGATGTTTATTGGCACTAAGCGAAGTGATTAAGCAATTTTTTTACCACTGATTAGTGGTAATCCCATAGGTGAATCTATATCTTCACCCTTGTTAAAATTTCCGAATTCCTTTCCCAATTCAACAAAGGTCATTCACCTTGAATGTAATCCTTTTACTCCATGAAGGCTAGGCTTGGAAGTCGTAAGCACTTCGATGGATTTTACAAAGCTTTCCTTGATATCGAGCAATGCTTAGCACTATCAACATCGTAGGAATGAAACCCTCACTCCAATGCACTCATCCAAGGCGTCATTCATAGACATAATCCAATCCACTAAAGCTATAAACATGCCTTTTACCAAACACTGAAATAAACCAAACTATGACTAACATTGTTTCTTCTATTTCAAGCACAATGGAATTCTAGGCATTTAACATAGCTATAATAAGGAATATAAGTTGTTAACATGCCTACCAATAAGTACAAGACTTGGATAAGACTTAACTGTCAACTTAGTTACAACAAAATCCCATTAATCACATAATGGATTCAAACACACACCATCATATCCACTAATATAACATACCACACATACAACATCAACCCCAAAATTTCACTAGTCCATAATTAATAGATATCCATGATATTAATGACATATCAAACAATAGAAATCACACGTAGTGACAATCAACTGTGTTCAACAAATAATCATACATACTATGTAATCAACACTACACTCAGGAAAGTATCAACAAGCACAAGGATCTGCAAGTCCCTCTCAACCATGAGAACATTCACATAACCCATTTCATCATAGGAAACTAGGAATACACCATTCCTCCATAAGAAATATTGATACATTCATTGTTATAACCCATAACAACAACATTTAACATTCATAACACAACAAAATTATAAGTAGATAAAATTAACTGTATAGTTTAATGACTGACAACTAAGGAAGGGACTTCAACTCTCCACCCAACCATAGGCCAATCATATTACAATCTTTCTTGTAGCTAACCACCCCCAAGCTGGATTCATAGTCTGAGGAGTAAGTGCTCAAGGGAATTTAGACTAATTCCAATCAACTAGTTCACATAGGAATCTAGAGACTACCCAGTCTCCACTTGTTCAGTACAAGATTATATCCCACGGTTTCTCCACTTCGCAACCTTCCATGTTATTCAAGCTCAACCTTTTCGTTTCCCTAGGAAATGAATATTCCTATCTCCTGCTACCAAATTTCTTGTCCCGCAGAGCCATTTATCTATCTACCGTGACATGGATATTCTTGAATCCTCTTTCCAAAGCTTCCCGTCCCATGGAGCCATATCGCCATTCCCTAGGTTTTTCCTATTTCCACCTTCTGACAACAAGGATTTCCTGTCATGCCTCACATCTTTAGTCAATGGTGCCATCCTTTATAGAGACTAACCATAACACTTGGTGCAAATTGTGCGACCATGATTAGCACTAAGCGAAGTGATTAAGCAACAATTTTGCAACTTATTAATGGTAATCCCACAAGTGAATCTAGATGTTCACCCTCGGTAAAATTTCTAAATTTGTTTCCCAATTCAACTATGGTCATTCACCCTGAATGTAATCCTTTTACTCCATGAAGGCTAGGCTTGGAAGTCTTAAGTACTTTTATGAAGCCTTCCTCGATAATTATCAATTCTTAGCACTATTAACATCACAAGAATGAAACCTCCACTTCAACACACTCATCCCAGGCATCATTCATAGACATAATCCAATCCACTAGAGTTATAAACATGCCTTTTACCAAGGACTGAAATAAAACCAAGCCATGACTAACATTGTTTCTGCTATTTCAAGCACAGTAGCATTCTAGGCATTTAACATAGCTATAATAAGGAATATAAGCTGTTAACATGCCTACCAATAAGCACAAGACTTGGCTAAGGATTAAATGTAAACTTAGGTACAAAAAATCCCATTCATGACATAATGGATCCAAACACACACCATCATATTCACTGATATAGCATACCACACACACAAAATCAACCCCAAAATTTCACTAGTACATAATTAATATATATCCATGATACTCATGACATATCAAACAATAGAAACAACACATAGTGAAAATCAGCTAAGCTCAACAAATAATTATACATACTATGCAATTAACACTACACTTAGGAAAGTATCAACAAGAACAAGGATCTGCAAGTCCCTCTCAACCATGAGAACATTCACATAACCCATTTCATCACAGGAAAATGGGAATACACCATTCCTCCATAAGAAATATTGATACATTCGTTGCTATAACCCATAACAATAGCATTTAAGGTTCATAACACAACAAAATTACAAGTATATACACTTATCTGTATAGTTTAATGACTGACAACTAAGGAAGGGACTTCAACTCTCCACCCAACCATAAGCTAACTATAGTACAGTCTTTCTTGTAGCTGACCACCCTCGAGATGGATTCATAGTCTGAGGAGTAAGTGCTCAAGGGAATTTAGAATAATTCCAATCAACTAGTTCACATAGGAATCTAGAGACTACCCAATCTCCACTTGCTTAGTACAAGATTATATCTCACAATGTCTCCACCTATCAACCAGGGGTCTAGAGTACACTAAATCTCCATCTGCTAACACCGTAGATACCTAAAATATATAGAGCTTTACCCTCCTCTAATAAGGAACTCAGAGTACACTATATTCCACCCACTCCATCTCGTAGGACTCTCTAATGCACAATGTCTCCACTCGCTTCTTCTCTTCTCTCCTTTGCTACGCGAGGATCCAAAGCACATAGTGGTTCCAACCCCTTAAACTAGTGGGTATCCAAACTAAAATGTGCCTCCACCTACTCTCGTTTGATATGATCTCCACTCCCGTGATCCAAACTCATAGAGTTATCACTTTTTTATGCAAGAGTCTAGAGCACATAGTGGTTCCAACTCACTAAGCTAGTAGGTATCCAAAGTACATTGTGCCTACACTTGCATGCTCTTACTCTTGTACCAATGCCACTCCTTGCATTTCCTTCCATGATTTCACCTCACAGATCCTTGATCCATGTGGATATTGGTGGCCACTTTCCTATTCCATCTAGACCCCCCATTCAGTTTCATCTGTTTCCTTATTTATTTCAGCATTTACTATTTTTAACAGGTTTTACGGGTCTTGAACTTCCAGAGAAGTTTTGACCCCATAAACGACGTTTTTTTGGGGTCCGAGATAGGCCTGTGGCCAATGGTACAAACTTGTGGCAAAACCTGTAGTACTCAGAGAGACCTTTCCAACAAGGTATCGTACGCGCCAAATGGAGATAATATGACCAAGTTACAACCCTGGGAAGTTGGCTTCCCAACTAACCCCAATAGGGCCCACAAACTCTTGGTGTTACATCTCTTGGGGTTAGGGTTTTGGTTGTTTAGGGTTTTCTCATGTTTTCCAATAATAAATAGGCCCTTGAGCCTCATTGTAACACAATTCAAAGGCATGTAGCTGCCACATCTCTTCTCAGAGATAAGCTACCATCACCCAAGCTATCTTATTTCCATTCTGTTTGTAAGCATAGTTCAATATTTTTCTATTAATGAAATGAAGGGTTTTTCTACTGCATCTATGTCTTTATGATTATATTTGTAAGTTGTTATGTTCCTGCTTAAGTTCAGATCGGTGGTATCAAAGCAGTATTCTCTTTGTATGTTTTTCTTTGCATGTCCCCAACGAGGTCAGGGTATAAGGAGTTAGGGCTTGATCTGGTTGAACCATTACAAGATCATCCTCGCAAAATCCGATGACCTCCCATGGAGGAAGAAAATAAAGACAAGGGTGTAGGAGATCCTTTTAAAATGTTGTTCGAGGAAGCCCATGAGTGACAGAGGGACATGATGATGGATAACTTTATCCAAATCATTCGATGGCTACCCACAGACGATGCATATTCATCCAACAGTCACTCTGGAGGTGCCACTCCTTTTAAGGTACAAGTTAACTTCGATATTCCCATATTCAAAGGCCTGATAGATGCAGATGCCATAGATAAATGGTTAAATCTATTGGAAGAATATTTTTGATTTCATGACTTTTCCAATCAGGAAAATATTAATTTTTAATTTATTAAAGATGCCCCACACGTCAAGGATTGGTGGGAAGCTGATGAGCCCCAATTTTGGTACAATTTGGGCTCATTTTGGCCTATTCTACTTGCTCAAACCATTCATATTTTATTGCTTATGCATGCATTTCTTAGTTTGTTCATGTTGTTTGTAGGAAGAAGGGTAGGCACTCTATCTACGTGACTAATGCATTATGATTCCAGGTTTTGGCATTAAAAGGGAGCAAAAGACAACGAAAAAGGAGACAAGGAGACAACGAGGTGGCACTGCTGGTTTTTAGGAGAGGATGTCCACGGTCTTGGGGACATTCCTCGTGATTCCCACCAAGAACTCCGAGCTCCAATCCATCTCCCCTCCGAGCTTAGAAGCAGCCAGTTGTTCTACAGGAACAGCAGTTACAACTGTTCTACAGGAACAGCACTTATGACTGTCCTACAGGATCAGCAGTTAAACTCTAGTTGGACAGCCGAGCTCCTAAAATCAAGGACACTTGTTGGATCACTGTTTTGCATAAGTATAGAGGCCGTAGCCTTTGATAGGTTGTTGAAACTTTCGCATTACTATTGTAATTTTGGAGCACAGCTTGGTTTTTGTTCCTTTTTGTAAGCCAATTTGGCATGACATCAGATTATGAATAAAGAAGGCAGATTTTGATCTAGCTCTGAGTTTTCTTAAGGAGACTATAGCTCTCAGGTTAGGGCCCAACCTGAGAGCCATAGATCCCCTCTGCTGTAGTGTTGTTTGCATTTCGTTTCAACACTCTGAGTTTTCATTTTCACATGCAATTTGAATTACAGGTTGTTGAATTAGTCTTTTTCATGAGCATAGATAGGATTAGTTTATGGTTGAATTGCTTCCGGTTGTTTAGTTAGATTAGCAGGTTGATAATACATTGGAGCTCCAGCAAAAAAGGTTGAGGAAGTCTCCACTGCCATCTCCGTTTGGAGATTGGAGTGCAGCCTATACCAGCCACAAAAACACGCAGTTCTTCACTTCATACATGCTGCAACATAGTCTCGTTATGATAGACCTTTCCACATGATTCACACCTGCACACACGCCTTCATCACAGCTTCATGCACATTCTCCTTCGTGTTTTGGATTGCTATTCATTGAATTTATACGCACAGGTAGTTTAGGTTGATGCATTTTCGGTTTGGTGACAGTCATAAGCATTTGTTTCACTTACACTGCTCTCTCTCGTTCCATTACCTCATTCTCCATCTTGATCACGCATGCAAATACATCGTTGACCCCTGCTCCGCTCTGTTATCTCCCAAAGTCTTTCACTCCTCACATAGCTTCACTCTCTAGCCCTTTCGTTGACCTAGTCCTCTATCTTCCAACCTACTCCCTACACTCACTCCCTATCCTATTCTTCCACTTTTGAGCCATCACCAGCCTTATTCCTACCTTACACATCTCCCCCTACCATTCCATCACTCCTCCATCACTTCAAACACTCACGGTAGGTCATCCTGTAGCAATTTGTAGACATCCTGTAGAAATCTCTGCGTATCCTGTAGGATCCCCTGCAGACATCCTGTAGGAGGCCACTCACTCGGTTGCTGAGCATCTGAATGCGAGGAACCTCTGTGGATGGATGCTAAGGATCCCTAGGGACCTCTCCTAGCCTCCCCAACCTATCCCATGCTTTCCTTCCTTCTCCATCCCATCTGCACAACCAAACCCTAGTTAGCACAAAATCACAATCATTCCATCCACTTAAGGGAAAAATACAAAAACATGTCTTTTATGATGCAAGTAGCTTAGATCCATGCATTTCCACTTATTAGAGGTAACAGCAGCATTGGTAGAGGTTTCATTCACATTCTTTGCATTATAGAGGTTAGACTAGTTAAATTAGGGTTTCCTAGGTTTACATGCTTTGATTTGCTTTCAGTCTATTTTGTCAAGTAGAGTAGTTTTCCTTTGAGAATAGCTTTCGTCCATCAATTAGCAAGCTTCTTCTGAGAGCCTATAGAAGTTGGCTTGAGCCCTAGCGGACTTGTGCCAGCTGACCAAGTGACAGCTGCGACAAGAGCTAGTACTTGTGCATATAGCACCGTCGCTTCCAAGTTTGTACGAACTACCGGGTTGATAAAATGAGAGACAGGAAGCCCCAGGAGTTGTAGCATTATTGCTACAATACTGGAGCTCACCACCTTTTTGGCGCCGTTGCCGGGGAAGCGTCAGAGTATTAGTAATTGTTGCTCTTCTTCTACTTTCGTACTCTTACTTCTGCTCAGTAGTCTATCTCATTTCCATTCTGCAAAAGTAGCTTAGTATTTCCTGCTTTCATAGATTAGCATTTCCTGCTTTCCTAGATTAATATTTCTTGCTTTCCTAGCTTAGTATTTCCTGCTTTCATAGATTAGCATTTCCTGCTTTCCTAGATTAATATTTCCTGCTTTCCTAGAATTAGCTTTCCAATTCCGCAAATTTCATTTGAGCAATATAGTTAGTGTAGATCACTCTGTTTCAGTTTTGCAGGTACCAAAGAAAAAGCAAAAGAACAAAAAAGAAAAGAAAAGTCCTTTCCATTTCATGCCTCGTAGGAACCGAGATAGATCAGGCAAATTCCTACCAAACACCCCCACCACATCACT
The DNA here is from genome assembly GCA_031772625.1 of Pinus tabuliformis. Taxonomy (NCBI): domain Eukaryota; kingdom Viridiplantae; phylum Streptophyta; class Pinopsida; order Pinales; family Pinaceae; genus Pinus; species Pinus tabuliformis. Next base: position 1,275,247,202 of record CM062819.1, read on the forward strand.
GAGTCACCCTTCTCTCTTCTTTGGTGACAGTGACCCAGAGGAACCTATAGGTGAACATCCTGAGATATACCAAGACCCTATAGAAGAAGAAGAGTTAGAGACCACTCCATCTGAAGCCATGGCTGATAATAGAAGAGAAGATGAGAGAATAGAAGGAGCTTTACCCATCCGAGAGACCAATGGAGAGATGAAAATGAAGAACATTAGCCCCTCCGCCTTGCCTCACTTCCATGGACTGACCACTGAGGATCCTGATACCTTCTTGTTTGAGTTTGCTGTCCTTTGTAGAACCTATGACTATACTGAAGATGAGCAAAAGCTGAAGCTTTTCCCTTCAACCCTTAAGGATGCAGCACTACGCTGGTTCATGGGACTACCTGGGAATAGCATCGCTACTTGGGCTCAAATGCAGCAAGCCTTCAATACCAAGTATAGGGATTACTGTAGGTCTAAGGAAACCAAGGGAGAGATCTTTCGGATGACCATGGGGAATGATGAGTCCTTAGAGGATTATGAGGAGAGGTTCCAACTTAGCTATAAGCGGGCCAGGTGCACACTTGACCCTGAATCCCTCAAGTTGGTTCTACTCCGAGGAGTCCCTGAAGATCTCTTAGACACCCTTCACATGTTAGCTGGGGGGGACATTTACCAACTGCCTTATGAGGACATCAAGACTGTGTTTAGAAATCATTCTAGGGCAGCTAGGAAATGAGGTAGAGGAAATCTCCTCTCCACTGGTGTCCCTTTCTCCAAACATGAGTTTACAAACCAATTAGAAGATCTTAAGAGTGAGGTGAGACAGACCATTGCCATGCAGCTGGACACATTCAGGATCCAGCAGAAGAAAGAAGAAGCTGAGAGAGCCTTGGCTGTCTTCTGTCCTAGGTGCACCAGAAGACACCCTAAGAACGAATGCCCATTGCATTCGGTTGAAGTGTGTTTCGTTTGTGAGGAGGACCACCCAACAAATCAGTGTCCAACCTTACCTGGGTTTAAAGCCATGTACCAAGGGACCGAAGCTCCCACAGAGCCTCTCTATTACCTCAACCAAAGGAGGCCACAAGGATCTAGACCTTATCAGCAGGGGATGCAAGGGGCATCTAAAGCTTATTACAACCCCAACCAGTCAACTCCTATGCCTTCCTGGGGTCCCCCTACTCATCCTTCATGGTCCATGCCTCCTCCATGGTCTTATCCACCTCAGTACCCCACTCAACCTACTTCTCATCCATATCACTCACATACCCAGCCACAGCCTCAATGGAATGCACCTCAGTCGGGGTGGAGGCCTCAGTACAACACTCCACCCGCCATTCTTCCTCCACCTCCAGTTCAACCACAACCATTACCTCCTGCTCCTCCAAGGCAACCTCAAATGCCTGCTCAACCGAACCCGAACCCCAACAATAGACAGGCCCAGCAGGTATACACTGGGGAAACCTCATGCCCTACTTATGCTGTGGAGATCCAGGAGATCAATCTTAGATCTGGAAAGACTCTTCCAGATCGCCAGCCTCCTCCCCCAGAGGATGAGGAAGACCATCAGGAGAGTGAACCAAAGCCTATTCCACCCTTTCCTGAGAGACTAACAGCCACCACACAACCCAACCCAGAGGAGGATGAGCTTCTGGGAGAGCTCAAGCAGTTGTGTGTGAAGATCCCACTTCTCCGAGCTATCAAGGATGTGCCAATATATAACAAGCTGGTTAAGGAGAAGTGTTTCAAACACCCAGGCAGACAGAAGAAAGATGCCTCAACTATCAATGTCATAGGACAACTGTCTGACCTTATGCTAGGACAAGTCATCTGCCCAAAGTACCTAAATCCTGGAAGTCCTGTAGTAGATGTTCACATCAATGGCACCATTATCCCCCACACCTTGATTGATCTGGGGGTGGCCATCAATGTGATGACCAGGGATACCATGCTTAAACTCAATCTTCAGGGTTCCTTGAGGAAGACCTCGATAGTACTGCAATTAGCAGACCGCTCCACCGTGGCTCCCGAAGGGATTGTGGAGGATGTCATGGTCTCCATCGATTCTTGGGAATACCCTGCAGAATTCCTGGTTCTGCAACCAAAGGCCAAGCTTACTGGATATCCTCTCATCTTGGGAAGGCCTTGGTTAGCTACTGCAGATGCTTACATAAGTTGTCGGGCAGGAAACATGACCATCAAAAATGGTCCCATGTCCAAGCAGCTAGTCCTATACCCTCCTGCCCAACCTTCTTTAGAGCATGATTTACCACTCTGGTTGGAGGAAGGAGAAGAAGACGAGGTGTATTCAGCACCTCTGTGTACCCTAGATACCACTAAAAGAAACCCCCCAACCGAGGATGACTTGATTGAGACTCTGATCCAAAACCCACCTACCAGTGCACTACCTTTAGAAAAATTGGTGGAGGATGCCCAAGCTAGCACCTTAGTGGATCTTTGTACAACCAACCCTGTCACTCCCAGAGTTAAGAATGTGGAGTTTGGCCCTGAGAAAGCATTGAAAATCAGCTCCTCCCTATCTCCTTCCCAGGAAAAGGAGCTGTGTAGTCTGTTGGCCAACCACCTAGATGCTTTTGCTTGGAGTTATAAAGAGATGAAAGGAGTCCATCCCTCAGTCTGTACCCATCATATATACATCAAAGAGGATTGTAAACCGGTTAGGCAACCTCAGAGGAGAATGAATCCAACACTTAAAGACATTGTCAAGGAAGAATTGCAGAAACTGTTGGATGCCGGATTCATCTACCCCATCTCAGATAGTGAATGGGTGTCCCCTCTAGTGTTGGTTCCCAAAAAGAATGGGAAGTGGAGAATCTGTGTGGATTACCGTGAGCTGAACAAAGCTACCAAGAAAGACCATTTCCCTCTACCTTTCATAGATCAAGTGTTGGATGGACTGGCAGGAAAGAAGTTCTTCTCTTTCCTGGATGGGTTTAGCGGGTACAATCAAATCCAAATCAGCCCGGAAGACCAAGATAAGACCACCTTCACTTGTCCTTGGGGTACCTTTGCCTACCGAGTCCTTCCCTTTGGACTATGCAATGCTCCTGCTACCTTTCAGAGAGCTGTCTTGAGCATCTTCTCAGAGTTGGTCCATGATGCAGTAGAAATCTATATGGATGACTTTACTCCTTATGGGGCTAACTTCCAGGAAGCATTGTCCAACTTGGGAAAAGTCCTCAGCAAGTGCATCGAAATGAACTTGTCCCTTAGCCCTGAAAAATGTGAATTCCTGATGACTGAAGGGACCGTGCTAGGCCATACCATCTCTTGCCAAGGGTTACAGGTGGATCCCAACAAAATTGCTCTAATCAAGAAGGTTCCACCTCCCCAAAAGGTCAGGGATGTTAGGAGTTTCTTGGGATTAGCGGGATACTACAGGAGATTCATTAAGGACTTCAGCAAGTTGGTCTCACCATTGTTTGGCCTATTGGCAAAAGATGTGGAGTTTAGGTGGACTGACGATTGTCAGAAGAGTTTGAATGAGTTAAAGGACAAGTTGGTGTCAACACCAATCCTGAGAGGTCCAAACTGGGCCCTACCTTTCCACATCCACACTGATGCCTCGAACAAAGCCATAGGTGCAGCCTTAGGACAAGTTGAGCAAAAGCTTCCATATGCCATTTACTTCGTTAGCAAAAACTTGTCCAAAGCAAAGCTGAATTACACTGTAACCGAGAAAGAGTTCTTAGCTGTAGTCCATGCACTAAACAAGTTCCGTCATTATATCACTGGATATCAAACATTTGTACATACTGACCATGCTGCTATTAGATATTTGATGAATAAACCAGATGTGAATGCTCGTATTATTAGATGGTTACTTTTATTGCAGCAGTTTGATTTAACCATTGTTGATAAACCAGGTAGAGAAAATGTTGTTGCTGACTTTTTATCTAGATTGGATTTGTCTGCAGATGAAGATGGGACGGTGGATGACCAGATGCCTGATGAGCATCTGTTTGCTATCTCATTACTCTCTCCATGGTTTGCTGATATAGCAAACTACCTTGTTTCAGCTCAGTTCCCTCCGCACCTCTCTTCAAAAGAGAAGAGCAGAATCATCAGAAAAAGTGCCTCATTTACTTGGATCGGGGGCAACCTGTTCAAGCTTGGCCCCGATCAGATCTTAAGGCGTTGTGTAAGGGAAGAGGAAGTCTTTGACATCCTCCTCACCTGTCATGATGGGCCTTGTGGAGGACATTTTGCAGCAAAGAGAACTGCCTTCAAGATCCTGCAGGCAGGCTACTATTGGCCCACACTTCATCAAGATGTCAGAAGATATGTCAGCCAGTGTGACCAATGCCAAAGAATGGGGAAACCGACCCAAAGGGATGAGATGCCTCTCCAACCTCAAATGACTCTTGAGCCATTTGAGAAGTGGGGCATGGACTTTGTGGGTCCAATCAATCCCTCTTCGAGGCAGAGATCCTACATCATTGTGTGTACTGACTACTTGACAAAGTGGGCAGAGACTAAAGCAATCAAGGCAGCAACAGAAGAGAAGGTGGTCGAGTTCTTAAGAGAGAACATCTTCTACAAGTTTGGCTACCCAAGAGAGCTGGTGACCGATCAAGGGAGTCAGTTCACGTCCAACTTGGTTGAAGATCTACTAGCTCATCACAAGATCAAGCATAGGACTTCCACCCCCTATCATCCTCAAGCAAATGGGCAGGTGGAAGTCACCAATAGAGCATTAGAAGGGATCTTGACCAAAGTGGTGAGCAGCAGCAGAAAAGACTGGGCAGATCGCCTGGTTGAAGCCACATGGGCTTACAACACCACTTGGAAGACCACCACCGGCTTCACACCTTATGAGCTGGTCTATGGGAAGAAAGCTTTGCTGTCCATTGAGTTTGAGTATAACACTTTGAGGATGGCAGCTCAGCTGGACCTAGATCTCAGCCATGCACAGCAAGAAAGGTTATTGCAGTTGAATGGACTGGATGAGCACCGCATGCAGGCCCTCCTTCACTTAGAAGTGGTTCAACTTCAGAGGAAGGTGTGGCATGACCAACATCTCCATGACAAGCAATTTCAGCCGGGAGATTGGGCTTTGTTGTATGATTCCAGATACAAAGATTTCAAGGGGAAGTTAAGAACCAGATGGCTGGGACCATATTCAGTGGAAAAGTGTCATGACAATGGATCTGTCCTCATTCGAACCATTGATGAGGAAGCCATTCCCATGCTTGTCAATGGGCATCGATTGAAGATCTACAGGAAGCCTCCCTCAAGACAAGAGTTCATCAAAACAATGGAGAAGGCAGTATTGGTCATAGAGAAGGGTCCTGCCCCTGCTTTGGGCACACCCTGAAGAATCTAAAAAAAAAATAAAAATAAATAAATAAATAAAAAAAAATAAAAAAAAATAAATAATAAAGATCCTTGGGTGAAAACCTCTCTGAGGCGCCCAAGGCAGGTGGTAGGGGTGAAAACCTCATTGAGGCGCCCCTGCTATCTTTCAAAAAAAAAGAAAAAAAGAAAAAAGAAAAAAAGAGATAAAGATCCTTGAGTGAAAATCTCTCTGAGGCGCTTAAGGCAGGTGGTAGGGGTGAAAACCTCATTGAGGCGCCCCTGCTATCTTTCAAAAAAAAAGGAAAAAAACAAAAAAAAGAAAAAATACAAGATCAATAAGTCATTATGTGAAATTTGCATGCAGATTGCAGGTGTTCTATGGAGGAGAGGAAGCCTCTCAACTCAAGGTCAAAGGTCCTTATCATGCAGCCAGGACACCTCACCAGCACCTCCTCCAAGAATGCTTATGTTCTTCAAGGTATATGCACTTTCATTATAGATTGAGTCTCCTACAGGAAGACACAGATTTTCTACAGGAAGGTGCAAATTTCTACAGGAAGAGCTGCCTGTCTACAGGAAGCTCTGTATTTCTACAGGAAACTTCCTGTAGAAGCTCAGAACGGCCCAGAATGCGTTTCATGAGCAGATCTGATGACTACGGGTTGGTGTGGATGCATGCAAGCCTCTTTTGGGCCCATGCACGACGCTGTTACCTTGCTCCACCACCCGTGTCGACATGCGGCCAAGTCCCTGCACCCACAAAGAAAATCGATGAGTTCTCGCGGGCAAGCCATTTCCAAAGGTAACAAATGGCGAGATCTCATACCATATGCATCAAGAGCACTGGGATCGTGATCGAGAAGCCATAACCGCCAGCGTGCAGCATGCACCCAAGGAGAAAGGACTGTGATGAGACCCCTCGCGGGGATCCTGTAACAGTTCAACCTGCTCGAGTGAATACCCTCCACAGCACCGCCATCCGAGATGAAACGCGGGTGCATGAAAGCAAAACCATCCACTCCAGCGTCAGCAACCTATAACCATGAGCCTCCGGGTCTGTGTAAGCCGCGTGCAGCAGGTAGATCCGTCGTCCAAAAACTGAAAATCGTGTGCAGACGCGCGCAGGTAAGTGTCTCAACCTTCTCTCCATCAAATTGCATGAATATTACTTTGATTTGTTTGCATGGCGTAAGAGTGAATGGTTGAGCAGCCGTATGGCCAGTTGACTGGCCAAATCGGCTAGTTATGGTATAGTCGGATGATCGGGTGGCAGCCATGACAAAGAAAACACGCAGCACGCACGTGAAGATAGTCCTGTCAACCGAGAAACGAGTTTAACCGAAAAGGGCGGCGACAGATCTGTGGGAATGAATGCGGAAGCGAGTGAATATGCAGGCGAATGATGGGTGACGTCGCCCAACGGTCTGGCGGGGACAGCTCACCCCCCGCGCCACGAGCTGCGCCGATTCAAAATCTAATTGGCTAGATTATGCGCATGTATTCATCAACCTCCACTTCAAAACTTGAGTGGCTCTTCTGATTTCCTCGGCACGTTGATACGCCAAGATTTCGGCTACCAGAACACCAGTGAAGTGCACCTCAACCGCAGTCCAATTGCAGTCCTCCCCGAAGTTTGCATACTGCTCCTACAGGAACAGTTTCTACAGGAACGCAGTCTTCTACAGGAACGCGGGTGTTCACGTAAAAAAAGGTGGCCGAGTAATGAGGTAACCCTGGACTCCTCATGCAATTCCTCATTTAAGGTGGTAGGATTGTTAGTTACTGTCTGGGTAAATGAGAAAGTAGACAAATTGCTGTCTGTGTGCCCATACTGCAATTCTACAGGATTGTTGCGTGGTTAGACTGTGTTGTAAAATTTTTGTGGGTTATACGCATTGTTCTGCACTCTGTCACCAAAACTAAACTCTCTTCCACCATCACCACCTCCGGTTAAGAAAATTGTGCCATCATGCCGGGTGGATTTATCAGGCGAGAGCCCACTAATTCAAATACACTAAGAAGAAATCAGGCAGTGGTAGAGCTCTTCACCAGAGCACAATGGATGCCTTTTTGTGATAAGTTGCAGGGGTACGATGAGGAAGTGGCCGAGGAATTCTTGCAGGCCCTGAGGCCAAAATCCAAGGTGCTGGCCACAGTCAATTTCAGAGGCCTAAGCCTCAAGATCACCCCGCAGTCTATCAGTAGAATCACTGAGCTTCCTATGGGTCTCCCGTGGGATAAAGAAGAACGAAAGCTAAGCCAGCAAGCCAAGAAGGATTTCTTCCCACCTGAAGAAGAATTCACAGAGGATAAAAATGGGGTGAGAAGGACAAGCCTGTTGCCACCATGGAACGAAGCCAGCTTGTACATCATGAAATATATCACCTGTGAGGGTCGTTACAGCATCGTGTATGCATATCATTTCAGACTGCTCACCGAATTAAGACACCGGATCAATCTTCCTGTAGAGCAGAAATTAAGCATTCCTTATTTCCTGTTACAATCCTTGATTGAGTGCGCTACAAAGCTCAAAGATGGTATACCAGATCAAGTCGCACACCATGGGCTGATCAAATTGCTTGTGGAGGATGCATTGCACTCATATAAAGTTCCCCTCTCCTGGGAGTCATTTAGGAATCTAACACGAGATGGGGACATAAAAATGCTAGTCGAAGCTAGTGGCTCCTCCAGCGGTGAAGAACGAGAAGCAGAGGCCGAGGAAAAGAAGGAAACTAGCCCAAGTACCCCGACTACCATGCAGGAGAAGCAACACGAAGAAAAAGATGCTGAAGAAAAAGCTGACTCCCCCATCCTCTCAGCGAGGGAAATAAGGTCAAAGAGCAGAAGGGACAAAGTTGGGGCAGGCCACGTCAGCCCAATTACCTCTCTAGCACTCACAAGCAAACAAAAAGATAAAACCCCTGCAGCAAAGCGAGCGAAAGTGAAGACACCCGTCACTACAGGAAAGGAGAAGCAGGCTTCTACAGGAAGCCTGAAAACAGCTTCTACAGGAAGCACAAAAGCACAGAAACAGGCTTCTACAGGAAGCCATGCAAAATCAAAATCAAAGGAGCAGAGGGTGGATGTTCTGGCCAGGGAGGCAGCGGCTGTATTAGCTGGCCTCAGTACGCCACCTAAGCCAAAAGGGAAGAGGAAGAGGGACCCTCCTCTCTACTTCAAAGCCTGGAGAAGTGTTCGGATAAAAACAGAGAAACCACAGACGCAGTCCAACAGCCCAATTGTCATCGAAGACACCCCTGCTTCTCCCAAAGAGAAATCACCCTCAAAGATTACAGTTACCTACGAAAAGGGAAGTCCAAAGAAGAGCACATGGCAAGAAAGGGTAGATCTGTTGGATGAAAAAACCCGGCTACAAGAAGCCGAAAATGTCCTACAGGATACCTTGGCTCGGCTACAGGAAACCGAACAAAGAGAAGGGGAAGGACCCTCGTCACCAAAGAAGGGTGAGCTAGCACCTCCTGGAGAGGAAGAAAGAGAACATATCCCTGAACCTAGCCCTTCACCGAATCTGAACTCCTACTACACCTTCTTGGAGGCGGGAAAGATCATACCGCAAAAATTTACTGTACCTCTATTTTTTGAACTAGAGAAAGAAAGAGTCTGTTCCCACACATGGATGAAGATCGCTAAATCAAAGGGTGTGGCAGACATAGGCCCTTTACAAGATCAACTTAGGGAGGTCAGGAGTGAATTCACCATGGCAAAACATGTGGCTAGTTGCCAACATGCACTTCTACAGGAAGAAAACCAGAAGTTGAAATTGCAGCTACAGGATCTAAGGGCAGGGGTAGGAACCTCCTCCAAGGACACCACAAATGAGTAGCAAGGGAAACAAGAGCTGACCACCCATCTTGAGGGGCCAATTACACTTCTACAGGAAACAAGACAACAGGGCCAAATTGAAACACAAGCTCTGAAAGAGCAGCTGAAACAAAAGGAAACACAACTGGCCTGCATGGCCAGTTGGGCCATGGAAGCCCTGCAGTGCAGACATCCTGCAAAGTCTTATGGGTTGTACTTAAAGGATCAGTGGCTATAGTTCCAGATAAACACATTAGCACAAAGAGGTATTGCACAAGTCCATCACCCACAGCAATTTGCCGAATTATGCAATACTAGCTCAGCAGAAGACAAAGCCAAGCTAGCAGAATTCTACATCCACAATATGGTTTTGCCTAATGAAGTCTCTTGGGATCCCAATATCGCCTTGGGTGATATGCAGTTGATGGCCTTCGCTTCATGGCTAAATCATGAAGATCAGAGAGCAATTGAAGAAAAATCGGTTATGAGCCGAGAAGTGAGAGAGCCACTGTACATTCGAGCAGAACCAGAGAATCCGGTTGCCCTCATCTCAGCCCGCCAACAGTTGTCTAATGATCCCACAGCTTCCTTGAGATTTATGGACCAGCAGGCCCAAGCAATAGCCCACTTTGAAGATATGGACAGATTATTGGGAGAAACTGCTGCCCACGCATGTGCACGCAGGTGGCATACCTTGGCACATAGTTTGAAGATCCGGGAGTACCATACCCCGACCCGGATGAGGGAAGCATTGGCAAGAGTGGACCTTTACAAGAAATCCATGCAAAGACTTCAGGCCAGCTGGATTGGCCTTAAACTCAGCCCCCCATTGCTGCTAGGATTGGCTGAAGGAAGTACAGAGAAAGATGACAATGCACAATGGGAAAAGGTGGACCAAACAGCCGGGTTTCATATCAACAAAGAGGACATCACCACAGAAGGTTGGGATGTAAGGGGAGCAGTGCAAGCCATGAAGGATGAGGATCTTGACTGAGTTGCTCAAGGATGAGCAAATGGTTCAGCTGGGGGGTGATGGTGAGCCCCAATTTTGGTACAATTTGGGCTCATTTTGGCCTATTCTACTTGCTCAAACCATTCATATTTTATTGCTTATGCATGCATTTCTTAGTTTGTTCATGTTGTTTGTAGGAAGAAGGGTAGGCACTCTATCTACGTGACTAATGCATTATGATTCCAGGTTTTGGCATTAAAAGGGAGCAAAAGACAACGAAAAAGGAGACAAGGAGACAACGAGGTGGCACTGCTGGTTTTTAGGAGAGGATGTCCACGGTCTTGGGGACATTCCTCGTGATTCCCACCAAGAACTCCGAGCTCCAATCCATCTCCCCTCCAAGCTTAGAAGCAGCCAGCTGTTCTACAGGAACAATAGTTACAACTGTTCTACAGGAACAACACTTATGACTGTCCTACAGGATCAGCAGTTAAACTCTAGTTGGACAGCCGAGCTCCTAAAATCAAGGACACTTGTTGGATCACTGTTTTGCATAAGTATAGAGGCCGTAGCCTTTGATAGGTTGTTGAAACTTTCGCATTACTATTGTAATTTTGGAGCACAGCTCAGTTTTTGTTCCTTTTTGTAAGCCAATTTGGCATGACATCAGATTATGAATAAAGAAGGCAGATTTTGATCTAGCTCTGAGTTTTCTTAAGGAGACTATAGCTCTCAGGTTAGGGCCCAACCTGAGAGCCATAGATCCCCTCTGCTGTAGTGTTGTTTGCATTTCGTTTCAGCACTCTGAGTTTTCATTTTCACATGCAATTTGAATTACAGGTTGTTGAATTAGTCTTTTTCATGAGCATAGATAGGATTAGTTTATGGCTGAATTGCTTCCGGTTGTTTAGTTAGATTAGCAGGTTGATAATACATTGGAGCTCCAGCAAAAAAGGTTGAGGAAGTCTCCACTGTCATCTCCGTTTGGAGATTGGAGTGCAGCCTATACCAGCCACAAAAACACGCAGTTCTTCACTTCATACATGCTGCAACATAGTCTCGTTATGATAGACCTTTCCACATGATTCACACCTGCACACACGCCTTCATCACAGCTTCATGCACATTCTCCTTCGCGTTTTGGATTGCTGTTCATTGAATTTATACGCACAGGTAGTTTAGGTTGATGCATTTTCGGTTTGGTGACAGTCATAAGCATTTGTTTCACTTACACTGCTCTCTCTCATTCCATTACCTCATTCTCCATCTTGATCACGCATGCAAATACATCGTTGACCCCTGCTCCGCTCTGTTATCTCCCAAAGTCTTTCACTCCTCACATAGCTTCACTCTCTAGCCCTTTCGTTGACCTAGTCCTCTATCTTCCAACCTACTCCCTACACTCACTCCCTATCCTATTCTTCCACTTCTGAGCCATCACCAGCCTTATTCCTACCTTACACATCTCCCCCTACCATTCCATCACTCCTCCATCACTTCAAACACTCACGGTAGGTCATCCTGTAGCAATTTGTAGACATCCTGTAGAAATCTCTGCGTATCCTGTAGGATCCCCTGCAGACATCCTGTAGGAGGCCACTCACTCGGTTGCTGAGCATCTGAATGCGAGGAACCTCTGTGGATGGATGCTAAGGATCCCTAGGGACCTCTCCTAGCCTCCCCAACCTGTCCCACGCTTTCCTTCCTTCTCCATCCCATCTGCACAACCAAACCCTAGTTAGCACAAAATCACAATCATTCCATCCACTTAAGGGAAAAATACAAAAACATGTCTTTTATGATGCAAGTAGCTTAGATCCATGCATTTCCACTTATTAGAGGTAACAGCAGCATTGGTAGAGGTTTCATTCACATTCTTTGCATTATAGAGGTTAGACTAGTTAAATTAGGGTTTCCTAGGTTTACATGCTTTGATTTGCTTTCAGTCTATTTTGTCAAGTAGAGTAGTTTTCCTTTGAGAATAGCTTTCGTCCATCAACTAGAAAGCTTCTTCTGAGAGCCTATAGAAGTTGGCTTGAGCCCTAGCGGACTTGTGCCAGCTGACCAAGTGACAGCTGCGACAAGAGCTAGTACTTGTGCATATAGCACCGTCGCTTCCAAGTTTGTACGAACTACCGGGTTGATAAAATGAGAGACAGGAAGCCCCAGGAGTTGTAGCATTATTGCTACAATACTGGAGCTCACCAGAAGCCTACTGTGAACAAAAGGACGAGAGTGAACCCTCGCTGTTTTCATGCGCACCCACTTGGAATTCTTTTCGATATGTCATCAAGTAACAATATTACCTTGTCGGGAGCTATGAAGACAAATACATAAAGTGGACTACGCTACGGCATAGAAGGGACCAAGATGTGCCAGAGTTCACAAATACTTTCCATACCCTTTGCACGAAGTTGGGTATCAAGGATACTGAGCAGTATTTGGTGCTCAAGTACCGCGACTGTCTACACAAGTACATCTAGGATGAGATAGAGTTCCAGGAAATTTCCTTGCTCAACACGGTGTATCGGTAAGCTGTCAAGATTGAGCAGAAGTTTAAACAGAAGAAGCGGGACTTTGGATCTACGAATCCAAATCAAGGAAAAGGCACCCCCAAACCATAAAATAAAGGACCAAGCAAAGGTGGCGCTACCCAAGATAGCCCGCCGAAGCCACAAGAAAATAAAAAAACCCCGAAGACGAAGAAGGACACGGGAAAATGGTGTGAGTTTCATAAGAGCACCACTCATAATACAAGTGAGTGTCCGGCCAGGCAGTGACTTGTGGTCACGCTGAGGGCTTCCGAATCAGATGCAGGTTTTGACTCTGAATTAGAACACAATAAGGGAACTGACAAAGGGAAGAAGATCATTCATGCGGGGCCTAGTGCCACCATGGTCACCACCAAGATCTAGAAGATCAATCCTAAAGATACAAAGGAGGGGGAATGCCTCTTCTAGTCACAGATGTGGGTGAAGGGTTCTCCGTTGTAGTTCATTATCGATAGTGGGAGCTGAAAGAACCTCATTTTAGTAGAGGTTGTGGAGTGGTTGGGTCTAAAGACTATAGAACATCCACAACCATACACCATCAGGTGGCTTCACTAAGGATAAGATCTTTGTGTCAGCTAGCCGTGCCACCTTCCCTACAACATCAAGCCCTTCATGAATGAGGTACTGTGTGACGTTGCTCCTCTTGAAGTTTGTGATGTATTGTTAGGACAACCATACTTGTGGAAGCGACATGAAATATATGAGTGTTGACCTTGCTCTGTGATTATTACTTTAGCTAATAATTTGTACAAGATACTAGAGGTATCCCTGCCTACTGCCATCTCTTTGATCACTGTAAAGCAATGTAGTAAGATCATTTCCCAGACCAGGAATTTTTTTTTTCCTTATGATTCGCCCCGAGGGAAAAAAGAAGGTTGTAGCCACGACTTCTAGGCAGGGCTCCTCTGCACAACAACAACAGATGGACAAGGTCCTGGAGGAGTACAAGGATATTTTTGCCTCACCCATAGGGGTACCTCTGCACTGTTAGGTCAAGCACTCCTTCGATCTGACCTTGGGTGCAGCGCTGCCAAATGGGCTGATTTGTTGATGCTTTATTTTGGAGAATGATGAGATCAAGAGGAATATTCAAGAACTATTGCAGAAAGGGCACATCAGGCTAGGCTCATCACCTTGTGGGAGCTCAATTGTATTGGTACAAAAGAAGGATGGGATTTGGAGGCTCTGTATTTACTATCGGGTGTTGAACAAGATCACTATCCAAAATAGGTATCCAATCCCTCTGATTGATGACCTTCTGGACTAGCTCAAGGGGGCCAAATATTTCAGCAATATTGACTTGAAGTCAGGTTATCACTAGGTGCCTATCGAACCCTTCAATGTGTGGAAGACTTCCTTCAAATCCAAGGAGGGCCTTTTCGAATGGTTGGTTATGCAGTTCATACTGATGAACACCCTTGAAACCTTCATGAGACTCATGGATGACATCTTGTGACCCTTCACCAATGCATTCGTGGTGGTGTATTTAGATGAAATCTTGATTTTTAGCTAGAGTTGGGAAGCGCACCTCCACCATATTCGACAGGTCCTTCAAACCCTAAACCAACAAAATTTGTGTGCTAAGTTGGAGAAATGAACCTTGGCTTGACCCAGGTTCAATATCTGGGGTACATCATTGATGAGAAGGATGTACATGTGGACCCATCCAAGATACAAGTCCTTTGGGATTGACTAGCCCCAACCACTCTAACAGAGCTCTGTAGCTTTTTGGGTCCTGCCAATTTCTACTGTAGGTTTGTGTTGGGGTTCTCTCATATCACTTGGCCTTTAAGTCAACTCATCAAGGGAAGAGAGAAAGCAAAGTTTTTTTGGTCGGAAAGAAAACAACAAGCGTTCTCCAAGTTGAAGAATTGCCTTTGTTCTGCACCAGTTCTCACATTACCAGACTTGCAATAACCATTCGAGATTGAGATAGATGCCTCCGACTATGCTAATGGTGTAGTTCTTATTCAGCATGAGCATCTAGTGGATTACCAAAGTGAGACACTTTTAGAAATAGTTTGAAAGTACCCCACTTATGACAAAGAAATATATTCCATTGTGCAAGCATGCAGTCAATGGAAGCATTGCATTATGGGAAAGGAAATGGTCATCCACATAGACCACTGACCTCTACAGCTCATACAGACACAAGGGAAGTTTTAGAACATTCACCATCAGAAATGGTCCACCTATTTGCAACAGTTCCATTTGAACATTAACTATAAGAAGGGAAACACCAAAAATGTTGCTGATTGCCTCAGCCGACCACCGATCAATGCGTTGATCACTGTGCTCGACTCCTGTGGGCATGAGACATCGGGGTGGCCGCATATTTACAAGAGCGATCTGAAATTCAACCTCATATACCAGACACTCCTGGAAGGGAAGCAAGTTCCAAATTTTCACCTTCAGGATGCACTGTTATGCCACTTGGGACACATCTGTGTTCCTTCAAGTGAGCATGCCAAGATGATTTGGGAGGTGCACTACAATTGGGTCATTGGACATTTCGGAGTAGAGAAAACAATGGCGGTATTGCAAAAGTATTTTTATTTTCCGAAACTTCGTCAGGATGTTGGAAAGTACATTAGATCCTGCACCTCTTGCGCCATTTCCAAACCAACCATCAAAAAGCAAGGCCTGTATACTCCTCTACCTACTCCTAGTCAACCTTGGGAATCTATCTCCATGGATTACATGTTGGGCCTTCCTTCTACTAAGCACAACAACGATTTCATTTTCATATTCGTAGATAGATTCTCTAAGATTGCCATCATGGCGGTCTGCAAAAAGAGTATCACAATAGAGGCCACTACTAAGCTCTTCTTTGAGTGAGTATGGGTACACTTTGGGATCCCATAGTTCATTGTCTCTGTTCAGGACAACATATTCCTGAGTGGATTTTGGTCAAGTCTTTGGTCGATGCTGGATACAAAACTTACTAAGTCCACGACTTTTGATCCCCAAACTGATGACCAAACAAAGGTTGTTAATAGGATGACCGTACACATTCTGTGCATGTACAACTCGAAGCATCCACACACGTGGGATGAAAGTCTCCCCTATGTCCAACACAACTACAATAGAGCTCTCCAAAACTCAACCAGCCACAAACCCTTTTAGGTAGGGCTAGGATTTAAACCATTATGCCCCATTGATGTGGCCACACCATTTGTAGCCACTCAGGTAGATTCGGCTCACATTCAATTCGAAGTTGAAAGGGCTAACAGATTCATTGGGTGCATTCAACACATCCATCAGTAGGTCCATGATACATTGGATAAAGCCAATGCTAAGTACAATCAACACCATGATCAGCATCAAGTGCCACACAAGTTCCAGGTGGGTGACAAAGTTTGGCTACATTTGCAGAAGGAGCGCCTTGCTAGACCCCACCGCAGGCTTCGCCTGCTCCGATATGGGACATACATCATCACCAAGGCAGTCGGTGACAATGCCTTCGAGCTCAACATCCCATCGTTCCTTGGTCTGCACCTAGTGTTCAATGTAGATCGCCTTCAACCATACTTCCCACCATTGTTGGACACATTTGACATTGTAGAACAACTCACACCAACAAAGGTCAACCCAGACTGCATGGAATAGGCCACAACTGATCAGATCATGGACACAGATCAAGAACACTCGCCAATAGGGGATACGACTATATCAAGTTGTCAAAGTAGGTCAACTTCTTCACCAGGGCAAGTGGTTTACTAGGGACCACGTTCAACAAAAATTTCCTCACCTCATGGAGGCTCTGCATGCGATGGGGACCATTTCTTCCTAAGGGGGGAGGAATGATCTAGGTGGGTATTGGAGGCCACCCGCCTATTCCACCTAGACCACCTAGTCAGTTTCATCTGTTTCCTTATTCATTTCCGCATTTACTATTTTTAGTAGTTTTTCAGGTCTTGAACTTCTGGAGTAGTTTTGACCCCCTAAAGGATGTTTTTTGGGGTCCGTGGCAGGCCTATGGCCATAAGTAGGGGCCTATGGCGAAAAATGTAGTACACAGAGAGACATTTCCAATAAGTTATCATACACATCAAACAGAGATAATATGACGAAGTAACTACCTCGGGAAGTTGGTTGCCCAACTAACCCCAATGGGGCCCACAAAATCTTGGTGTTACATCTCCTGGCATTAGGGCTTTCTCATTTTTTCCAATAATAAATAGGCCCTTGAGCCTCATTTTAACATAGTTCAGAGGCATGTAGTTGCGACATCTCTTCTCAGAGATAAGCTACCATCGCCCAAGCTATCTTATTTCCATTCTGTTTGTAAGCATAGTTCAATATTTTTCTATTAATGAAATGAAGTGTTTTTCTGCTGCATCTTTGTGTTTATGATTATATTTGTAAGTTGTTGCATTCTTGTTTAAGTTTAGATCAATGGTATTAGAGTGGTCTACTCTTTCTCTGTTTTTCTTTGCATGTCCCCAACGAGGTCAGGGTATAAGGAGTTAGGGCTTGATCTGGTTGAACCATTGCAAGATCAGCCTCGCAAAACCTGATGACCTCCCATGGCGGAAGAAAAGAAAGACGAGGGGGTAGGAGATCCTTTCAAAATGTTGCTCAAGGAAGCCCTTGAGTGACAAAGGGACACGATGATGGATAACTTTGCCCAGATCCTTCGACAGTTACCCATAGGCGATGCATCTTCATCCAACAGTCACTCTGGAGGCGCCACTCCTTTTAAGGTACTGATATTCCCATATTCAAAGGCCTGATAGATGAAGACATCCTAGATAAATGGTTAAATCTATTGGAAGGATATTTTTTAGTTCATGACTTTTCCAATTGGAAAAATATTACTTTTTCACTTCTTAAAGCTACCCCACATGTCAAGGATTGGTGGGAAACCTACCGTGAACAAAAGGACTAGAGTGAACCTTCGCTGTTTTCATCTGCACCCACTTGGAATTATTTCCGAGACACCATCAAGGAATAATATTACTCTATCGGGAACTATGAAGACAAATATATAAAGTGGACCACACTACAACAGGGAAGGGAACAAGATGTGCCAGAGTTCACAAATACTTTCCATACCCTTTGCACGAAGTTGGGTATCAAGGATGTCAAGCGGCATTTGGTGCTCAATTACCACGACTCTCTACACAAATACATCCGGGATGAGATGGAGTTCCTGGACATTTCCTCACTCGACACGGTGTATCGGTACATTCTCAAGATTGAGTAGAAGTTTAAACAGAAGAAGCGAGACTTTAGATTCGCGAATCCCAAGCAAAGAAAAGGCACCCTGAAACTAGAGAAAAAAAGAACAAGCCAAGGCAGCGCTACCCAGGATAGCCTGCCAAAGCTGCAAGCAATGAAAAACACCCCAAAGATGAAGAAGGACACATGAAAATGGTGTGAGTTACATAAGAGCTCCAATCACAATAGAAATGAGTGTTGGGCCAAACAATCACTATTGGCCGCGTTGAGGGCTTTCGAATCAGACGCAGGATCTGACTCTGAATCAGAACCTGATAAGGGAAATGACAAAGGGAAGAATATCATTGATGTAGAGCCCAGTGCCATCGTTTCCTCCTCCAAGATCCAGAAGATTTAGCCTAAAGATACAGAGGAGGGGAACACCTATTCGACTTACGAATGTGGGTGAAGGGTTCTCCGCTACAGTTCATTGTCGACAACAAAAGCCAAAATAACCTCATTTCAGTAGAGGTCATGAAGTAGCTGGGCCTAAAGACTATATCACATCCACAACCATACACCATTGGGTGACTTCACCAAGGACGAGATCTTCATGTCAGCCAACAATGCCGCCTTCCCTACAACATCAAGCCCTTGAAGGATGAGGTAATGTGTTATGTTTCTCCTCTTGAAGTTTGTGATGTATTGTTAGGACAACCATACTTGTCGAAGTGACATGCTGTATATGAGCCTAGGCCTCTCTCTGTGATTATTACTTTGGCTAATAAGTTGTACAGGATACCATAATTAGCCTTGCATACCGCCATCTCTTTGATCACTGCAAAGCAATGCAGTAAGATCATTTCCAAGACCAGGAAATTTGTTTTCCTTATGATTTGCCCCTAGGGCAAGAAGAAGGTTGTGGCCACGACTTACAAGCATGGCTCCTTTGCACATCAATAATAGATGGACAAGGCTGTGGAGGAGTATAATGATATTTTTGCCTCACCCATAGGGGTACCTCTGCATTATCAGGTCAAGCACTCCATCGACCTGACCCCGGGCGTGCCGCTGCCCAATGGACCGATCTATTGACACTATGTTTTGGAGAAAGATGAGATTAAGAGGTAGTTTCAAGAACTATTGCAAAAATGGCACATCAGACTAAGCTCCTCATCTTGTGGGAGCTCGATTGTATTGGTATAGAAGAAGGATGGGATCTGGAGGCTTTGTATTGACTATCGGGCACTGAATAAGATCACTTTCCAGAATAGGTACCCAATCCCATGGATTGATGACCTTCTGGACCAACTCAAGGGGGAGAATATTTTAGCAAGATTGGCTTGAAGTCAGGTTATCACCAAGTGCCTATTGAACCCTCCGATGTGTGAAAGGCTGCCTTCAAATCCAAGGACGACCTTTTTGAATGGTTGGTCATGCCATTTGGATTGACAAACGTCCCTGTGACCTTCATGAGACTGATGGACGACATATTACGACCCTTCAAAAATGCATTCGTGGTGGTGTATTTAGATGACATCTTGATCTTCAACTAGAGTTAGGAAGAACACCTCCACCATATTCGACAGGTTCTTCAAACCCTACGACAACACAAGTTGTGTACTAACTTGGAGAAATGTACCTTTGGCTTGACCTAGGTTCAATATCTGGGGTACATCATTGATGAGCAGGGTGTACATGTGGATCTATCCAAGATACAAGTCATTTGGGATTGGCCAACCCCAACCACTCTAACAGAGCTCTGCAACTTTTTGGGTTCAGCCAATTTCTACCATAGGTTCATGTTGGGGTTCTCTCATATCACTTAGCATTTAAGTCGAGTCACCAAGGGCGGAGCGAAAGCAATTTTTTTTTGGTCGGAAACCCAACAATAAGCATTCTCTGAGTTGAATAATTACCTCCGTTCTGCACTAGTGATCACATTACCAGACCTGCAACAACCATATGAGATTGTGACAGATGCCTCCGACTATGCTATTGGTGTGATTCTTACTTAACATGGGCATCGAGTGGCTTACCAAAGTGAGAAACTTTCAAACATAGCCTGAAAGTACCCCACTTGCGAAAAATAAATGTATTCCATTGTGCAGGCATGTCCTTAATGGAAGAATTACATTATGGGGAAGGAAAAAATTATCCACACAGACAACTGACCTCTATAGTTCATATAGACACAAGGGAAGTTACATAACGATCGCCATTAGAAATGGTCCACCTATTTGCAACAATTACATTCGAAAATTAAGTATAATAAGTGTAACACCAATAATGTTGTTGATTGCCTCAGCCGACCACCAGTCATGGTGCTGATCACTATGCTCGACTCTTGTGGGTAGGAGACATTGGGGTGGACACATCTTTACAAGAGTGATCCAGAATTCGACAGCATATACCAGACACTCCTGGAAGGGAAGCAAGTTCCAAATTTTCACCTTCAAGATGCACCGTTATGCCAGTTGGGAGGACACATCTGTGTTCCTTCAAGTGAGCGTGCCAAGATGATTTGGGAGGCACACTAAAGTTGGGTCGCTGGACATTTCAGAGTAGAGAAAACAATGGCGTTATTGCAAAAGTATTTTTATTGGCTGAAACTTCGTTA
Source organism: Pinus tabuliformis (assembly GCA_031772625.1). Classification (NCBI taxonomy): domain Eukaryota; kingdom Viridiplantae; phylum Streptophyta; class Pinopsida; order Pinales; family Pinaceae; genus Pinus; species Pinus tabuliformis. The sequence continues at coordinate 1,275,267,606 of CM062819.1, forward strand.
GGATGTTGGGAAGTACATTAGATCCTGCACTTCCTGCGCCAGTGCCAAACCAACCATGAAGAAGCAAGGCTCGTATACTCCTCTACCTACTCCTAGATGACCTTGGGAATATGTCTCCATGGATTACATGTCAGGCTTTCCTTCTACTAAGCATGACAACGATTTCATTTTCGTGGTCGTCGACAAATTCTCTAAGATGGCCATCATGACGGCTTGTAAGAAGAGTATCACAGTAGATTCTAAGCTCTTCTTTGAGCAAATATGTGTACACTTTGGGATCCAGGACAAGATATTTCTGAGTGCATATTGGTTAAGTCTTTGGTCGATCCTGGATGCAAAAAATGCTAAGTCCACGACTTTCCATCCCCAAATTGATGGCCAAATAGAAGTTGTAAACAAGATGATTGTACGCATTATGTGCATGTATAACTCGAAGCATCCATGCACATGGGATGAAAGTATCCCCTATGTCCAACACACCTGCAACAGAGTTCTCCACAACTCAATAGTCCACAACCCCGTTCAGGTAGGGCTAGGATTTCAGCCGTTATGCCCCATTGATGTGGCCATACCATTTGTAGCCACTCAAGTAGATTCGGCTCATGTTCAGTTAGAAGATGAAAGGGCTAACAACTTCATTGAGTGCATTCAAAACATCCACCAATAGGTCCATGATATATTGGACAGAGCCAATGCTAAGTACAAGCAACACCATGATCAACATCGAGTGCCGCACAAGTTCCAGGTGGGTGAAAAAGTTTGGCTACATTTGCGGAAGGAGTGCCTTGCTAGACCCCACTATAGGCTTTGCCTGCTCTGATATGGGCCATACAACATCACCAAGGCTGTTGGTGACAATTCCTTCGAGCTCAGCATCCCATCGTTCCTTTGTATGCACCCATTGTTCAATGTAGATCACCTTCGACCATACTTTCCACCATATTTGGATGCATCTGACATTGCAGAACAACTCACACCAACAAAGCTCAACCAAGACTGCATGGAATAGGCCACAACTAATCAAATCATGGACACACAGATCAAGAACACTCGCCAATGGAGGATACAACTATATCGAGTTGTCAAAGCAGGCCAACTCCTTCACCAGGGCAAGTGGTTCACTAGGGACCACGTTCAAAAAAATTTTCCTCACCTCATGGAGGCTTTGCACGCAATGGGGACCATTGCACCCATGGTCGTAGGAAAGGGCTTGCCGCGAAACCTATAGCACTCAGAGAGACCTTTCCAACAAGGTATTGTAAGTGCCAAACGAAGATAATATGACCAAGTTACGACCCCAGGAAGTTTACTGCCCAACTAACCCCAATGGGGCCCACAAACTCTTGGTGTTACATCTCCCGAGGTTAGGGTTTTGGTTGTTTAGGGTTTTATCATGCTTTTGCAATAATAAACAGGTCCTTGAGCCTCATTGTAACATAGTTCAGTGGCATGTAGCTGCCACATCTCTTCTCAGAGATAAGCTACCGTTTCCCGAGCCATCTTATTTCCATTCTGTTTGTATGCATAGTTCAATATTTTTCTATTAATGAAGTGAAGTGTTTTTCTACTGCATCTCTGTGTTTATGATTATATTTGTAAGTTGTTGCATTCTAGCTTAAGTTTGGATTAGTGGTATCAGAGCCGTCTTCTCTTTCTCTAGTTTTCTTTGCATGCCCCCAACGAGGTCAGGGTATAAGGAGTTAGGGCTTGATCTGGCTGAACCATTACAAGATCAGCCTCTCAAAACTGGATGATCTCCCATGGCGAAAGAAAAGGAAGATAAGGGGGCAGGAGATCCTTTTAAAATGTTGCTCGAGGAAGCCCTAGAGTGACAGTGGGATGCGATGATGGATAACTTTTCCCAGATCCTTCGACGACTACCCATAGGTGATGCATATTCGTTCAACAAACACTCTGGAGGCGCCACTCCTTTTAAGGTACAAGTTAACTTTGATATTCCCATATTCAAAGGCATGATAGATGAATACGCCATAGATAAATGGTTAAATCTATTGGAAGGATATTTTTCAGTTCATGACTTTTCTAATTGGGAAAAAGTTACTTTTGCACTTCTTAAATCCACCCCACACGTTAAGGATTGGTGGGAAACCTACTGTGAAAAAAAGGATGAGAGTGAACCCTCGCTGTTTTCAACCACACCCACTTGGAATTATTTCCGAGACACCACCAAGGAACAATATTACACTATCAGGAGCTATGAAGACAAATACATAAAGTTGACCATGCTATGGCAGGGAAGGGACCAAGATGTGCCAGAGTTCACAAGTACTTTCCATACCCTTCACACGAAGTTGTGTATCAAAGATACTAAGTGGCATTTGGTGCTCAAGTACTATAGTGTATTTAGATGACATCTTGATCTTCAGCCAGAGTTGGGAAGAACACCTCGACCATATTCGACAGGTCCTTCAAACCCTACGCCAACACAAGCTGTGTGATAACTTGGAGAAATGAACCTTTGGTTTGACCTAGGTTCAATATCTGGGGTACATCATTGATGAGTAGGGTGTACATGTGGACCCATCCAAGATACAAGTCATTCATGATTGGCCAGCCCCAACCACTCAAATAGAGCTCCGTAACTTTTTGGGTCTTGCCAATTTCTACCGCAGGATCGTGTTGGGGTTCTCTTATATCACTTGGAATTTAAGTCAAGTCACCAAGGGTGGAGTGAAAGAAAAGTTTTTTTGGTTGGAAACCTAACAAAAATCATTATTTGAGTTGAATAATTGCCTATGTTCTGCACCAAAGCTCACATTATCAGACCTGCAACAACAATTTGAGATTGAGATAGATGCCTTTGATTATGCTATTGGTGAGGTTCTTACTCAACATGAGCATCTAGTGGCTTAAGTGAGACACTTTTAGCAGACATAGTCTGAAAGTACCCCACATACGATAAAGAAATGTATTCCATTGTGCATGCATGCTGTCAATGGAAGCATTACATTATGGGGAAGGAAACAATCATCCACATAGATCACCAACCTCTACAGTTCATACAGACACAAGGAAAGTTTCCGAACAATCGCCATCATAAATGGTCCACCTATTTGCAATAGTTCCATTTGAACATTAAGTATAAGAAGGGCAACACTAATAATCTTTCTGATTGCCTCAGTCGACCACCGAACATGGCGCTGATCATTGTGCTCTACTCTTGTGGGCACGAGACATCGGGGTGGTTGAATCTTTATAAGAGTGATCCAGAATTCTGCAGCCTATGCCTGACACTCCTGGAAGGGAAGAAAGTTTCAAATTTTCACCTTTAGGATGCACTGTTATGCCACCAGGGACACATTTATTTTCCTTCAAGTGAGCGTGCCAAGATGATTTGGTAGGCGCACTACAGTCGGGTCGCCAATCATTTCGGAGTAGACAAAATAGTGGAGGTATTGGAGAAGTTTTTTTATTGGCCAAAACTTCATCAAGATGTTGGGAAGTACATTAGATCTTGCACCACCTGTGCCATTTCCAAACCAACGATCAAGAAGCAAGGCCTGTATACTCCTCTACCTACTCCAAGAAAACCTTGGGAATCTCTCTCCATGGATTACATGTCGATCCTTCCTTCTACTAAGCACGACAATGATTTCATTTTCGTGGTCCTCGACAAATTCTGTAATATGGCTGTCATGGATGCCTGCAAGAAGAGTATCACATCAGAGGCCACTTCTAAGCTCTTCTTTGATTGAGTATGGGTACACTTAGGGATCCGACAGTCCATTGTCTCAGATCGGGACAACAAATTCATGAGTGCATTTTGGTCAAGTTTCTGGTCAATGCTGGATACAAAAATTACTAAGTCCACGACTTTCTATCCCCAAACTAATGACCAAATAAAGGTTGTTAACAGGATGATTGTACACATTCGCACATGTAGAAATTGAAGCATCCACGCATGTGGGATGAAAGTCTCCCCTATTTCCAACACAACTACAACGGAGCTCTCCACAACTCAACCAAAATCAACCCCTTTCAGGTAGGGCTGCGATTTCAGCCATTATGCCCCATTGATGTGTCCATACCATTTGCAACCACTTAGGTAGATTTGGCTCACGTTTATCCCAAAGATGAAAGGGCTAACAACTTCAATGAGCACATTCAACACATCCACCAGTAGGTCCATGATATATTGGATAGAACTAATGCTAAGTAAAAGGAGCACAATGATCAACAGTGAGTGCCACACAAGTTCCAGGTGGGCGACAATGTTTGGCTACATTTGTAAAAGGAGCACCTTCCTGGAAACCACCGCAAGCTTCACCTATTCTAATATGGGCCATACACCATCACCAAGGCCATCGGTGAAAATTCCTTTGATCTCAGCATCCCATCGTTCCTTGGTATGCACCTAGTGTTCAATGTAGATCACCTTCAGCCATAGTTTCCACCATTGTTGGACACATCTGACATTGCAAAACAACTCACACCAACAGAGCTAAACCCAAACTGCATGGAACAGGTCACAACTAATCAGATCATGGACACACAAATCAAGAACACTCACCAACAAAGGATACAACTATAATGATTTGTCAAAGCTGGCCAGCTCCTTCACCAGGGAAAGTGGTTCATGAGGGACTAGGTTCAACATAAATTTCCTCACGTCATGGAGGCTTTGCACATGATGGGGACCATTGCTTCCTACGGGGGGGGGAATGATCCAGGTGGATATTGGTGGCCACCCACCTATTCCACCTAGACCCCCCAGTCAGTTTCATTTGTTTCCTTATTCATTTAAGCATTTACTATTTTTAGCATTTTTTTTTAATTTTTTTTTAATTTTTTTTTTTTTAATTTTTTTTTTTTTTCAGGTCCTAAACTTCTAGAGCAATTTTGACCCCTTGAACGATGTCTTTTTGGGGTCTATAGCAGGCTAATAGCCCTAGGAAAGGGCCTATGGTAAAACCTATAGTACTTAGAGATACCTTTCCAACAAGGTATCATATGTGCCAAACAGAGATAATATGACCAAGTTACGACCCTAGGAAGTTGGCTTACCGAACTAACCCCACAAACTCTTGTTGCTACATCTCTTGGTTGTTTAGGGTTTTCTCATGTTTTCCAATAATAAATAGGCCCTTGAGCCTCATTGTAGCATAGTTCAAAGGCATGTAATCGCCACGTCTCTTCTCAGAGATAAGCTACCATCACCCGAGCTATCTTATTTCCATTCTGTTTGTAAGCATAGTTCAACATTTTTCTATTGATGAAATGAAGTGTTTTTTTGCTGCATGTCTGTGTTTATGATTATATTTGTAAGTTTTTGCGTTCCTACTTAAGTTTGGATCAATCCCAAATGCCAACCCTGACATACTCCCTGTGCATGAACTTCACTCTTACTCAAGCCCTTGTTGTTGTGTGATGTAGGGGCATTGGTAAACCTCAAATGATCGAGAAGGTCAAATCTTTTTACCAGAGGAGTTGGTTCATCAAAGTGTGGGTTTGTTGAATAGATTAGGAAAAATATTATTTGTTTGATAGCCATGTAATCTATTTGGTTGTTAATATCATCCAGGTGGATATTGGTGTCCACCCACCTATTCCACCTAGACCTCTAGTTAGTTTCATCTATTTCCTTGTTTATTTCAACATTTACTATTTTTTAGCAGTTTTTCAGAACTTGATCTTCCAAAGCAATTTTGACCCCCTAAACGACATTTTTTTGAGGTCCACAGCAGGCCCATAATGCATTGCAAATCCTGTAGTACTTGGAGAGACCTTTCAAATAAGGTATCATATGCACCAAACATAGATAATATGACCAAGTTAAGACCCCAGGAAGTTCGCTGCCCAACTAACCCAAACGGGGCCCACAAACTCTTGGTGTTCCATCTCTTGGGGTTAGGGTTTTCCCTTGTTGTTCAGTAATAAACAAGCCCTTGAGCCTCATTGTAACATAACTCAGAGGCATGTAGCCACCACATCTCTTCCCAGAGATAAGCTACCATCGCCCGAGCTAGTTTATTTACATTATGTTTGTAAGCATATTTCAGTATTTTGATATTAATGAAAGAAAGTGTTATTTCTACCGCATCTCTATATTTATGGTTATATCTGTAATTTGTTGCATTCCTATTTAAGTTCAGATCAGTGATATCAGAGTGGTCTGTCCTTTCTATGTTTTTCTTTGTATGTCCCCAACGAGGTCAGGGTATAAGGAGTTAGGGCTCTATCTAGTTGAACCTTTGCAAGACCATCCTCACAAACCATGATGGCCTCCTATGGCAGAAGAAAAGAAAGATGAGGGGGCAGGAAATCCTATCAAAATATTTCTTGAGGAAGCCCTCGAACGACAGAGGAATGCAATAATGGATAACCTTGCCTAGATCCTTCGACAACTACCCACAGGTAATACATATTCATCTAGTAGCCACTCTAGAGGCGCCACTCCTTTTAGGGTACACGTTAACTTTTACATTGCCATATTTGAGGGATAGATAGATGCAAATGTTGTAGATGGTTGAATCTGTTGGAAGGATATTTTTTAGTTCATGAATTTTCCAATCAGGAAAAGATTACTTTTGCACTTATCAAAGCCACCCCACACATCAATGACTGGTGGGAAACCTACTGTGAACAAAAGGATGAGAGAGAACCCTCACTGTTTTCACCTGTACCCACTTGGGATTCTTTCTGAGACGCCATCAAGGACAAATATTACCTTGTCAAAAGCTATGAAGATAAATCCATAAAGTGGACCATGCTACGACAGGGAAGGGACCAAGATGTGCCGAAGTTCACAAATGTTTTCCATACCCTCCACAAAAAAATGGGTATCAAGGATTCTAAGCAGAATTTGGTACTCAAGTACCATGGCTTCCTGCACAAGTACATCTAGGATGAGATAGGGTTCCTGGACATCTCCTCGCTCAGCACGACATACCGATACACTATCAAGATTGAGTAGAATTTTAATAAGAAGAAGCGAGAATTTGGATATGTAATCAGAAGTAAGGAAAAGGCACCCCCAAACCATAGGGAAAAAGACAAAGCCAAGGCGGGTTGACCTAGGACAACCCGCCAAAGCCGCGAGCAAAGAACAACACCCCAAAGACACAGAAGGACATGGGAAAATGATGTGATTTACATAAGAGCTCCACCCACAATACAAGTGAGTGCTGGGCCAAGAAGTCACTGGTGGCCAAGCTTAAGGATTTCGAATCAGACGCATGTTCCGACTCTAAGTCAAAACTCATCAAGGGGAATGACAAAGGGAAGTATATAATTAGCACGAAGCCTAGTGCCACCATGGCCACCACCAAGATCTATAAGTATGAACTTGAAGATCCAGAGGAGGGGGAACACTTCTTCCACTAACAGATGTGGGTGAAGGGTTCTCTGCTACAGTTCATTGTCAAAAACAGGAGCCAAAAGAACCTAATTTTAGCGGAGGTCATGAAGTGGCTGGGCCTACTGAAGACAACACATCTGCAACCGTACACCATTGGGTTGCTTCATCAAGAATGAGATCTTCACGTCAGCCAAAAGTGCTGCCTTCCCTACAACATCAAGCCCTTCACAGATGAGTTACTGTGTGATGTTTCTCCCCTTAAAGTTTGTGATGTACTATTAGGACAAGAATACTTGTGGAAGCGACATGATGTATATGAGTCTAGACCTCACTTTTTAATTATTACTTTGGGAAATAAGTTGTACATGATACTGGAGATAACCCCGCCTGTCGCCATGTCTTTGATCATTGCAAAGCAATGCATTAAGATCATTTCCTAGACCAGGAAATTTGTTTTCCTTATGATTCGCCCTCAAAGAAAGAAGAAGGTTGTGGCCATGGATTCCAGACAGGGTTCCTCCGCACAATAGAAACAGATGGATAAAGTCATGGAAGAGTATAAGGACATTTTTGCCTCACCTACAGGGGTACCATTGCATTGTCAGGTCAAGCACTCCATCTATCTGACCCCAGGCGCACCGCTACCCAATGGACTGATCTATCGATGCTCTATTCTGGAGATTGATGAGATCAAGAGGAAAATTCAGGAGTTGTTGCAGAAAGGGCACATCAAGACATGCTGATTGTCTTGTGGGAGCCCAATTGTATTGGTATGGAAGAAGGTAGGGACCTGGAGACTCTGTATTAGCTATCGGGCACTGAACAAGATCACTGTCCAGAATAGGTACCCAATCCCATGTATTGACGACCTTCTGAACCAGCTCAAGGGGGCCAAATATTTCAACAATATTGAGTTGAATTTTTGTTATCACCAGGTGCCTATTGAATCCTATGATGTGTGGAAGATTTCCTTCAAATCCAAGGAGGGCCTTTTTGAATGGTTGGTCATGCCTTTTGGGTTGATGAATTCCCCACAACCTTCATGAGACTGATGGAGGAAATCTTAAGACCCTTCACCAATGCATTCATGGTGGTGTATTTAGATGACATCTTAATATTTATCCAGAGTTGGGAAGAGCACCTCCACCATATTCGACAAGTTCTTCAAACCCTGTGACAACACAAGATGTGTGCCAATTTGGAGAAATGCACTTTTGGCATGACCCAGGTTCAATATATGGGATACATCATTGATGAGTAGGGTGTGCATATGGACCCAGCCAAGATACATGTCATTCAGGATAGGCAATCCCCAACCACTCTAAGAAAGCTTCAAAACTTTTTGGGTCTTGCCAATTTCTACCACAAGTTCGTGTTGGGGTTCTCTCATATCACTTTGCCTTTAAGTCAAGTCACCAAGGGCGGAGTGAAAGAATTTTTTTTTGGTCTGAAACCCAACATAAGGCATCTTCCAAGTTGAAGCATCGCCTCTACTCTACACCAAAGCTCACATTACCAAACTTGCAACAGCCATTTGAGATTGATATAGATGCCTCTGACTATGATATTGGTGCAGTTCTTACTCAATAGGGGCATCCAGTGGCTTACCACAGTGAGAAAATTTTAGTCATAGTCCAAAAGTATCCCACTTACGACAAAGAAATGTATTCCATTGTGTAGGCCTATCGTAAATGGAAGCATTACATTATGGGGAAGGGCCATCCACACAAACCACCGATCCCTGTAGTTCATACAAACACAAGGGAAGTTGTAGAACAATCGCCATTAGAAATGGTCCACATACCCGCAACAATTCAATTTGAACATTAAGTACAAGAAGGAAACACCAATAATGTTGCAGAAGGCCTCAGTCGACGACCAGTCTTTGTGTTGATCACTGTGCTCGACTCCTATGGGCATGAGACTTCGGGGTGACTGCATCTTTACAAGAGCGATCCTGGATTTGGCAGCACATACCATACACTCGTAGAAGGTAAGAAAGTTCCAAATTTTCACTTTCAGGATGAACTATTATGTCACCTGGGACACATCTGTGTTCCTTCACACGAGTGTGCCAAGATGATTTTGGAGGAATACTACAGTCAGTTCATTGGACATTTCAGGGTAGAAAAAACAATGTCAGTCCTACAGAAGTATTTTTATTGTTCGAACATTCGTCAAGATGTGGGGAGGTACATTAAATCTTGCACTTCCTGCACCATTTCCAAACCAACCATCAAGACACACAACCTATATACTCCTCTTCCTACTCCTAGTCGACCTTGGGAATCCATCTCCATGGATTACATGTTGGGCCTTCCTTATTCTAAGCACGATAATGACTGCGTTTTCATGGTCATCAACATATTCTCTAAGACGACCATTAAGGTGCCCTGTAAGAAGAGTATCACAGCATAAGCCGCTACTAAAGTATTCTTTGAGTGAATGTGGGTAAACTTCAGGATCCCACAGTCCATTATCTCAGATCGGGACAACGGATTCCTAAGTGAATTTTGGTCAAGTCTCTAGTCGATGCTGGATACCAAACTTACTAAGTCCATGACTTTCCATCCCCAAACTGATGGCCAAACAAAGGTCGTCAACATGATGATTGTACACATTCTGCGCATGTACAACTTGAAGCATCCACACACATGGGAGGAAAGCCTCCCCTATGTCCAACACAGTTACAACAGAGCTCTCCATAGCCCCTTTCAAGTAGGGATGGGATTTTAGCCATTATGCCACATTGATGTGGCCATACCATTTGCGACTACTCAGACATATTTGGAAAATCCTATAGTACTTGGAGAGACATTTCCAACAAGGTATCATATGTGCCAAATGAAGATAATATGACCAAGTTACAACCCCTGGAAGTTCGCTGCCCAACTGACCCCAACAGGGCCCACAAGCTCTTGGCATTCCATCTCTTGGGCTTAGGGTTTTGGTTGTTTAGGGTTTTCCCTTATTGCTCAATAATAAATAGGCCCTTGAGCCTCATTGTAACATAGTTTGGAGGCATGTAGCTGCCACATCTCTTCTCAGAGATAAACTACCATTGCCCGAGCTATCTTATTTTCATTCTATTTGTAAGCACAATTCAATATTATTCTATTAATGAAATGAAGTGTTTTTATACTGCATCTCTGTGTTTATGATTATATTTGTAATTTGTTCCATTCCTACTTAAGTTCAGATCAGTGGTATCAGAGCGGTTTTCTCTTTCTTTGTTTTTCTTTGCATTTCCCTAACGAGGTCAGGGTATATGGAGTTAGGGCTTGATCTGGTTGAACCATTGCAAGATCAGCCTTGCAAAACCTGACGATCTCCCATGGCAGAAGAAAAGAAAGATGAGGGGGCAGGAGATCCTTTCAAAATGTTTCTTGAGGAAGCCCTTGAGGGACAAAGGAATGCGATGATGGATAAATTCACCCATATCCCTTTTCCATTCTGTTTGTAAGCATATTTCAGTATTCTAATATTAATAAAATAAAGTGTTATTTTTGTTGCATCTTTGTATTTATGGTTATATCTTAATTTTTTGTGTTCCTACTTAAGTTCAAATCAATGGTATCATAGTGGTCTTCCCTTTCTATGTTTTTCTTTGCATGTCCCCAACGAGGTCAGTGTACAAGGAGTTAGGGTTCAATCTACTTGAACATTTGCAAGAACAACCTCGCAAACCATGGTGGCCTCCTATGGTGGAGGAAAAGAAAGACGAGGGGGTAGGAAATCGTATCAAAATATTTCTTGAGGAAGCCCTCGAACGACAGAGGAACACGATGATGGATAACCTTGACCAGATCCTTCGACAACTACTCAGAGGTGACACATCTTCATCCAACAACCACTTTGGAGGCGCCACTCCTTTTAAGGTACGAGTTAACTTTGATATTCCCATATTTTAAGGCTAGATAGATGTAGACATTGTAGATGGTTGAATATGTTGGAAGGATATTTTTCAGTTCATGACTTTTCCAATCGCAAAAAGATTACTTTTGCACTTCTCAAAGCCACCCTACACTTCAAGGATTGGTGGGAAACCCATTGTGAACAAAAGGATGAGAGAGAACCCTCACTTTTTTCACCCACACTCGCTTGGGATTCTTTCTAAGAAGCCATCAAGGAAAAATATTACCCTATCAGGAGCTATGGAGATAAATACATAAAGTGGACCACACTACGACAGGGAAGGGACCAAGATGTGCCAGAGTTCACAAATGTTTTCCATACCCTCCGCAAAAAATTGGGTATCAAGGATTTTGAGTGGAATTTGGTACTCAAGTACCGTGGCTACCTGCACAAGTACATTTTGGACGAGGTAGAGTTCCTGGATATCTCCTCGCTTGGCAAAACATATCGATACACTGTCAAGATTGAGCATAAGTTTAAATAGAAGAAGTGAGACTTTGGATCTATGAATCAGAAGTAAGGTAAAGGCATCCCCAAACCATAGAGAAAAAGCCAAAGCCAAGGCTGGGTGACCAAGGACAACCTGCCAAAGCCGCAAGCAAAGAACAACACCCTGAAGATAAAGAAGGACATGGGAAAACGGTGTGAGTTCCATAAGAGCTCCACTCACAACACAAGTGAGTGCCAGGCCAAAAAGTCATTGGTGGCCAAGATGAAGGGTTTCGAATCATACACATATTCTGACTCTGAGTCAAAACACGAAAAGGGGAATGACAAAGAAAAGCAGGTCATTGATGCAGAGCCTAGTGCCACTGTGGCCATCACCAAAATCTAGAAGAATGAGCCTGAAGATCCAAAGGAAGGGGAACACCTCTTCCAATCATAGATGTGGGTGAAGGGTTCTTTGTTGCAGTTCATTGTTGACAGAGGGAGACAAAAGAACCTCATTTTAGTAGGGGTTGTGAAGCGGCTGGGCCTACCTACGACAACACATCCGTAGCCATACACCATCGGGTGGCTTCATCAAGGATGAGACCTTCACGTCAGTCAACAGTGACACCTTCCCTACAACATCAAGCCCTTCACAGATGAGGTACTGTGTGATGTTTCTCCTCTTGAAGTTTGTGATGTATTATTAGGAAAAACCATACTTGTGGAAGCGACATGCTATATATGAGTCTAGACCTCGGTCTGTGATTATTATTTTGGGCAATAAGTTGTATAGGATACTAGAGATAGCCCTGCCTACCACCATCTCTTTGATCACTACAAAGAAATGCAGTAAGATCATTTCCAAGACCAGGAAATTGGGCTTCCTTATGATTCGTCCTCAGGGAAAGAAGAAGGTGTTGGCCACGACTTCCAGACATGGATCCTTCGCACAACATCAACAAATATACAAGGTCGTGGGAGAGTACAGGGACATTTTCACCTCACTTATAGGGGTACCTATGCATTGTTAGGTCAAGCACACCATTGATCTGACCCCAGCCACACCACTACCCAATGGACCGATCTATCGACACTTTGATTTGGAGAACGATGAGATCAAGAAGTAAATTTAGGAGATGTTGCATAAATGGAACATCAGGCCAAGCTCATCACGCTGTAGGAGTTTGATTGTATTGGTACAGAAGAAGGACGGGACCTAGACAATCTGTATTGACTATCGGGTGCTGAACAAGATCACTGTCCGGAATAGGTACCCAATCCCATAGATTGATGACCTTCTGGACCAACTCAAGGGGGCCAAATATTTAAGCAAAATTGACTTGAAGACTGGTTATCATGAGGTGCCTATCAAACCCTCTGATGTGTGGAAGGCTACCTTCAAATCCAAGGAGGGCCTTTTCGAATGGTTGGTCATGCCTTTTAGGTTGATGAATGCCCCCACAAACTTCATGAGATTAATCGATGACATCTTTTGACCCTTCACCAATGCATTTTTGGTGGTGTATTTAGATGAAATATTGATCTTTAGCCAGATTTGGGAAGAGCACCTTGACCATATTCGACAGGTCCTTCAAACCCTGAGACAACACAATATGTGTGCCAATTTGGAGAGATGCACTTTTGGCATGACCTAGGCTCAATATCTTGGGTACATCATTGATGAGTATGGTGTGCATGTGGACCCAGCCAATATACAAGTCATTCAGGATTGGCCAACCCAACCACTCTAACAGAGCTCTGCAACTTTCTGGGTCTTGCCAATTTCTACCGCAGATTCGTGTTGGGGTTCTCTCATATCATTTGGACTTTAAGTCAAGTCACAAAGTGTGGAGCGAAAGAAAAGTTTTTTTGTTCGAAACAAAATAGAAGGCATTTGCTGAGTTGAAGGATTGCCTCTGCTCTGCACTAGTTCTCACATTACCATACCTGCAACAACCATTTTAGATTGAGACATATACCTCTGATTATGCTATTGGTGTAGTTCTTACTTAGCAGGAGAATCCATTGGATTACAACAGTGAGATAGTTTCAAAAATAGTCCGAAAGTATCCCACTTACGACAAAGAAATGTATTCCATTGTGCAGGCCTGCCATCAATGGAAGCATTAAATTATGGGGATGGAAATAATCATCCACATAGACCACCGATCCTTGTAGTTCATACAAACACAAGGGAAGTTGAAAAATGATTTCCATTAAAAATGGTCCACATACTTGTACAAATTCCACATTGGGGTGAACCACGGTGATTTGGTTTCCTCATGTGTATATTTTCTTATTATTTGTTTTAGAGTTGCAGTTATTACAGTTGCATTTGATTTCCATACAATGACGGTTTTTGGTTTGATATGATATGCTTAAGTGGTTAATGTAATGTGGTGAAGTGATTTATGAATATTAAGAATAAAAGAACATAATAATACCATATCTCCACATCCAAAAAGGTTGCAGAAACCTGGTTCTGCATCCTCCCATAGTCACTTTGGGTGAGATTGTGATATGCTTGCAGGACATTGCCGAAAGGGCTAGTGATTGAGGGTTTTGTTGCTGTGCAATATAGATCGAACTTGGGTCAGCCCAAACAAAACCAACAAATGGTTCCATTTCCTAGACCAAGATCTGTTTGAGGGATATGTTGATGTGGAACCCATCGAAGAAAGAGATTCAAGGCTTGATAGAACTAAAAGAGAGAGAATTTGCGGATCAAGAAAATAGAAACCATCGTCTTACATCTGAAGCTTGGTTACATAAGTATATTTTTATAGATCAATACGAGAATTTCTTCGCCTCATTTCCTTTCGAGCTGTACCATTGGATTCAAGGTTAACTGAAAGGAAGAACTATTTTAAAGGTGAAGAACCTATGGTGTGGACTCCTGAACTGATACAATGACTTAAGAGCACTGACAATATATTTTCAAGGGATGTCGATTTCTGGATTGATAGTATCTTGGGAGGATTCATTACTGAGTTCGTAGTAGACTCGACTATGTCCTACAACAAAGTAGAATGATGATTCTTCAAAGGACTACGAGGTAAGTATTTAAAATCTATGAAATTTGAATTAAGATGCTTCTTTATGAAATGGGAGTTTTACAGATGCAATCAGGTTTCTAGTTTACTTATGTTTGGAAGAAGAGAGAATACATTTGAACAGAGATTGGAACAACGCAAAGTGGAAAGAGATATAAATTAGACACCAGAAAGAGATCCCATGGAAAAGACTCAAAGAATTTCATAGAGGTTGATTATATCCTCTTTTGAGTGAATCTGAAAGTGAAGAAAGCCTCCCTGATTATCCTCAGGTAACTCCATAATATTTACCCTTCCATCCTGAGAGTTCATAGAATCAGAACCAATAATATCTAGGGTATTTTTGGCTCTCCCCCTCCCCCTCCCTCTACCCCTCCTACCCCCCATCCCCCTCCCCTTACTTCTCCCCTCCCCCTCCCCCTCCCGCTCCAAGAAGAAGTATGGTTGATGATATTAAGCTACCCGTTTTCAAAGGAACTGGATTGACGGAGAGTTTTGGTTTCTATGTGAAGCAGTATGGACAACAAAGAAAATCAACGATGAGAATATAAAGAAAGTGCAGCTCATTATGACATTCTGAGATAGATCATTGACATGGTATATGAAGTATTGAAATTATTGGATTAGAACATTTGCAGATATTAAAACAACACTAATAAGAGCGTTTAAGAAACCAAAGTTTGAGTTTCCGTGCATCACTGAGTTGAAAGAGATCAAATAGAAACTTACTGAGTCTCTTTGGGAGTTTGATCAAATATTTAAGGTGTTATTTGATCAAGTAAGCTTTGACATAGCTCCACAACAACATGACAAATGGTTTATAGTTAAGCTGCTACCACATATCAGATTTCCATTAATGCAACAAAAGATAGGAAGTCAAGCTGAAGCTCTAGAAATTGCGATAAAATTGGAAGCTTTGCCTATAGGAGTTACTAATGCATGCATGAAACAGATTCAGAGTTAGTTGGTGAACCTAACCTTGTAGTTACAAGACATCAAGAAAAGAAAATAAGTTAGAGAAGAAATATGGTGTACGAAGTGCAGATCAGAGGGCCATTCTAAGGAACAATGCCCTATTTTTGGAAATTACATGGATATTAGAGCATCGGATCCCTTGAATGTAGGATCCAGCATGTGGTGTGAAATATGTAAGAATAGAACCAAACATTGTTCAAAATACTGTTACTTGTTACAAAAATATGTACAAACTCCGAGGAATGTATATTGCAAATTCTGTAAATCAGTAGGACATGATGAGAATAATTGTTGGGCTTACGTACTAATGATGGAGCGCGGTGCTGACACTTATAGAATGAAAGGATAAGAACATGAAAATGAGGAAAATGGACAACGCAATGGTGGAGGAGGTTACTAGGGAAGAGGTCGAGGTGGTGGAGCTGGTCGAGGATGTGGACATATCATTTTCTATAATTGCAGCCAACTAGGTTATTTTGTGAGATATTGTCAGAATCCCACAACGGCATGTAAGTACTGTAAAAATTTTGACCATGTAATTGAAGAATGTCCTGTACTTATGGAAAAGATGCAAGAAAAAAGGAAACAACAACCGACACAAAATATTCAAATGATGACTGTTGAAAGGAGGTTTGATGAACCTCGAATTAATGTTGTCAGTAGAAGTGGATCTGCAACCGGTAGTGATAAAGAGGATGGAAGGAAAGAATCTGAAAGTGCATGGGTCAGAGAGACTATTGAGAAAGTTATTGTTTTTGATATTCAGAAATAAAAAGAAGTATTTTTGGAAGCAAAGCGAAGTTTTATGGATGCTGAAGGTTCAATCTCTAGTGCATAGCCAAAACCCAACCAGAAAAGAATCTACGACGTGTCATCAACTTCAATAGAAGATTGAGTTTCGACACAAGACCAAGATTCATAAAATCAAGTGGGTATTTTAAAGTCTTTTCTACAGACTTGTATGAAATTGTTAATAGATCAAAAGGCGGTAGAAGGGCTCCAGGTGTTGATAAATTCCTGTGCATCCAAAGAAACATTGCGAAGTGAGATGCACATAGTCAATAATTTGCACTGACAAAAGAGAACTAGAATAGAAATGAGGCTTAGTGCACATCTAGGAGTATATGAGATGGATCAAATTATCCTGGATTTGGGATCTGATGCTAATTTCTTGATGAAACAAACATGGTAATTAATGGGTGAGCCGAAGCTACAGTGGTCACCTCTTCAGTTAAGGATGGAAAATCAACAAAAGATCTTCCCTCTAAGAAAAATACCAGGTGTCACAGTGGATATTGAAGGAGTTCACACTGCTGCTTATTTTGAAGTAATAGAGATCATCGATGATAGTAACCCTTATCCTAAATTTCTTGGAATTGATGGGGAATTTAACAATATGGCCATAATTAACCTAAATAAGAGACAAATGATATTTGAAGGAAACAATGTGAGAGTAATTGTTCCCTTGGATCCATTAGGAGTAAGATACACAGAACCAGTCAAAGAATAATAATGCGTAGCTAACATAGACAATATCAATCAAATGAAAACAAAGGAAAAATATTTTGTTAACCCTATTGCAGAGGGAAAGTTGAGTTGGGAACATGATAGTTATTGTAACTCAGACTCAAAAGAAGAATTAGAAAAATGGAAAAATAGGTTGCATGAAGTATCCACAAGGCACTGTGCAATAATGACCAAATCAGTTTGCTGTATGGTATCTGAGGTATGTAACCTGCCCTCTTATGATGGCTTAGGTGATGTAAATATTTTCTTAATAATTATGAAGAACAAGTTCCATAAAATCAAAGGTTTCCAGCCTTGGATATAGCCCTAAAAGCTACCCCTGCTAGATGGTGGAATGCACATAAGAAGAATATAGGAGGTTGGAAGGAATGTCGAAGATTGATGTGGATAAGGTTTGTACGGATAGATACAAAGACAATCCCTAAGAACTGGTATCTAGAAACAAAGCTTCAACATGGTACAGTAAACTGGGCAGACATGATTGATGTCTTCATATTAACATTCAAATTTGAGGATGATTGTCCATACACAGATTTGGCCCTTCAGATAGTTAAGAAGAAGAGCTTTGAGAATGTAACCCCACTAACATGGCAACAACCTGATTGGGTTGCGTAGATAGAAAATGCACTGGAATTATATAACCTTACTGAAGATGAAGAATAAGATCCTTGCAACATCGACATAGTAGAGTCAAAAGAATACCACGACGTAACTGGACTCGAGCCAAAGATACCAAATATAATGAAACCACTGAAGACAAAGAAGGTGAACATATGATTAGAGAGGGAACCCAATTTTGCAACATCAGGAGACTACTGGGACGAAGAGACAGTTAGTAAACTTACAGAGTTACTTCATGAATATCAAGAACTATTTCCCACTAAGTTTTCATAAATGAAGGGTATAATATGAGATCTAGGAGTCATGAAGATTCCCCTTAAGCCTGATGTGAAGCCAGTCAAACAAATACCTTACTAATTGAACCCTAAGTATAAGGAGAAACTGAAAGTAGAGCTTGATAAGATGATAGCAGCAACAATTATTGAACCAGTAGAGGAGTTAGAATGGGTGAGCCCTATGGTGGTGCAAGAGAAGAAGACTCAATGAGAGATTAGGATCTGTGTTGATCTAAGAAAGTTTAATGATGCATGTTTGCATGATCCCTTCCCTACCCATTTCACAGATGAAGTTCTAGATAATGTAGGAGGTGAGGAAGATTACTCATTTACAGATGGATTCTCAGGTTATCATCTAATTAGGATTGCACCTGAAGCTCGACATAAGACCACATTTACTACAGAATGGGGCTCATATCAATACACAATAATGCCTTTGTTATAAAATTATATATTACGGAGCAATGGAACACATAAAATATTGTAGAGATATAAACACAAAAAATGCATAAAACAAGAGAGACACAAATATACGTGGTTCACCCAGTTTGGGCTACGTCCACCCTGAACAACCAGTCCTTCCTTTCTATTATCCAGCAAAATGAAGAGACACAACCTACAATAGATCCACTGTAATATCCTCTGTTTTCTCTCACAGTCTCACCTCTCTGCTTCTCGCTCGGAGAATACACATATATTACACAGACTCAATACAATGCCCTCATACAAAGAGAGGGGTTGCCTTCTAGGGCAAAAAACCCTAAACTAAACATAAGTTCTATCGTTAGATCATCTGCTTAATGAACGGCCCAGATTGAATAGAAATTACTATACTTTTACAAGGCAATTTTACATCTGTTTTTAGCTTCGGGGGTGCTGCCCCCGAAACCCCCCGCCAGGGGGGGGGCTCCCTAAAGGTCGCAGCTGCCCCCCCTAGACCCCTCCTGCAGCGAATATTTTACGGGCGACATTGCCACCCCATTTCGAACTGGGGTCCAATGTGGCGATACCTTTGAATATAGAAGATAATCACGATCCACACCCAACAATCTCCCACTTGGAGACTGATTATAGCAACTCCACCGCTGCTTCATTTGTTGGACAATGACTCCTCTTTGGACCTGGCTGTTTCTCATCTTCATTGTCATCCTTGAAGACCAATTGAAACTGAGCATATTCTCAGTTTCTCCTTGGTTACAACTTTTGTTAGCATATCTGCAGGATTTTGGCTAGTGTGTATCTTTTCCAGCTTCAACTCTCCATCTTCCAATACTAATCGTATGAAATGGTACTTGACCTATATGTGTTTAGTCTTGGAATGAAATGCTGAGTTCTTTGCAAGATGAATGGCACTTTGGCTATCACTGTATAACGTGCCCATATCATGCTTCTTACCCAATTCACCCATAAACCTTTGTAACCAAATCATTTCTTTACTAGCCTCTGTAGCAACAACATACTCTGCTTCTGTTGTTGAAATTGCAACAACACTTTGGATTTTTGAAACCCAACTGATAGTTGTTCCACCAATAGTAAATACATATCCTATAGTGCTCCTCCTGTTATCTCTATCACCTGCCATATCTGCATCAACATATCCTTGTAGAGAAATGTTTGAACCACCAAAGCATAATGCTTGATTTGTGGTACCTTTCAAATATCTGAGAATCCATTTCACTACCATCCAATGTTCCATTCCTAGATTTTTCATGTACCTTCTTACAACACCCACTGCATGTGCAATATCAGGCCTTGTGCATACCATTGCATACATTAAGCTTCCAATTGCTGATGCATATGGAACTTTAGA
This sequence comes from Pinus tabuliformis, assembly GCA_031772625.1. Lineage (NCBI taxonomy): Eukaryota > Viridiplantae > Streptophyta > Pinopsida > Pinales > Pinaceae > Pinus > Pinus tabuliformis. The sequence goes on from CM062819.1 coordinate 1,275,287,532, forward strand.
CATATAATCCATGTCTTCTTGGGTCTTTGGGCACATTTCCTTACTAAGTTTGAAATGGCCAGAAAAATGTGTACTAACTGGTTTTGCATTGTGCATGTTAAATCTTTTCAACACTTTTTGTATGTACTCATTCTGAGACAATGTTAATTTATGATTTTTCCTATCTCTAGTTATTCTCATACCAAGGATTTGTTTTGCAGCTCCTAAATCCTTCATTGCAAATGAATTTGCGAATTTTATTTTGAGCACATTTATTTCCTGCATGTTAGACCCTGCGACAAGCATGTCATCTACATACAATAATAATATAATATAGCTGCCATCATTTTTCCTTTTCAGATAAACACAATGATCAGAGTGACATCTAGTATAACCTTGTTCAGACATAAACTTGTCAAATTTTAGATACCATTTCCTTGGAGCCTGTTTTAAGCCATACAAGCTCTTCTTCAACCTGCACACTAGTTTCTCCTTCCCTTTCACTTCATATCCTTGGGGTTGCTGCATATATATCTCTTCCTCCAAATCCCCATGGAGAAAGGCTGTCTTTACATCTAACTACTCAAGATGCAAATCTTCAACTGCTACTAGACTTAAAATAGTTCTGATTGAAGTCATTTTAGCAACAAGAGAAAATATTTCGTCAAAATTGATACCTTTCTTCTGTACAAACCCCTTCACCACAAGTCTAGCTTTGTACCTCTGTTTTCCTCCATCTTCTTCCTTCAGCCTGTAAACCCATTTATTCTTCAATGTAGTTTTTCTTGCAGGCAACCTGACTAAGTCCCAAGTCTGGTTATGCATTAAGGAGTCCATCTCTTCTTCCATGGCCACCTCCCACTTCTTCCTGCTTTCAACCTGCATTTCTTCTTCATAACATTCAGGTTCACCAGAATTAGTCAACAATAAATAATATAATGAAGGATAGTATCGTTCAGGGGGTCTACTTATCCTTGTAGATCTTCTAACACCACTTTCAGGTGTTTGGGGTGCCTGTTGCTGTTGTGGTGGTTGCTGTTGTTGTGGTTGTTGATTATTATTATTTTCAGGCACCTTTAATTTTTCAGTGATTTCATCAAGAACTGCGTATTCCTTGTTTTCTTTTTCCTGCAACTGATTCTTATACAAGACCTTTTCATTGAATATTACATCTCTGCTCCTAATGATTTTCTGATTTTCCTAATCATATAAGCGATAACCAAAATCATTAACACCATATCCAATAAAGGTACATTTCTTTGACTTTGCCTCAAGCTTTGTTCTATTTTCTTTATCAATATGGACAAAGGCCTCACAACAAAAAGGCTTTAAAAAAGAGTAGTTTACCTTTTTACCTGTCCATGCTTCCTCTGGAACACCACCATCCAAGGAACTTGAAGGCCCTCTTTTTATTAGATAAACAACAGTATCTACAACATCTGCCCAAAATTGTAAAGGAAATCTTGCATGCAATCTCATGCACCTTGCACGCTCCATGATTGTTCTGTTCATCCTTTCTGACACACCATTTTCTTGTGGTGTTCTTGGAACTATCTTCTCTATGTGAATTCCATGCTCTGAATAGTACCTATCAAACTATTTGCTGCAATATTCACCTCCATTGTCTGATCTAAGACACTTTAATTTCTTTCATGTCTCAATCTCAACCAAAGCTTTCCATTTCTTGAAAGTATCAAATACATCAGATTTATTCTTAATACAATAAATCCAAGTTTTTCTAGTTGCATAATCAATAAAAGTAACATAATAATGAGAGCCACCGAGAGATGATACCTGAGCAGGTCCCCATACATCTGTATGCACAAGCTCTAATTTTTCACTCTTCTTTTCTTTCCCAACTCTAAGAAATCTGACTTTCTTCTATTTTCCATAAATGCAATTCTCACAGAAGTCCAAATCAACATTCTTCAAACCCGGAAACAAATTCCTTAAGTGAAGAATCTTCATCCCCTTTTCACTCATGTGTCTGAGCCTATGATGCCATAATGTTGCATCTGCTCCTTTCGAAGTTAAAGCATTAACAGAGTTAGAAATACCATTGCATAAATACAATGTACCAACCTTTTCGCCTTTTGCTATTACCAGGGCTCCTTTGGTAACCTTCCAAGCTTTATCTGTGAAAGTTGTCACACAACCTTCACCGCCTAACTGCCCTGTTGAAATCAGATTTTTCTTTAGATCTGGAACATGCCTTACCTCCTTTAGTAGCCATTGGTTTCCATTCTGCTGTTTTACAAGAACCTTACCCATTCCAATAATTTTACAGGGTTTATCATCACCCAAACGAACTTGTCCAAAATCTCCTTGAACATAGTCATGAAAGTATTTCTTATCAGGTGTGGCATGGAATGAAGCCCCTGAATCTACCACCCAGGAATCAGTAATATTTTCTAAAGAAAGAATCAAAGCATCTTGTAACACCTCACCTATAACATTTGTTTCACGATTGTTTTCTTGCTGTGCATCTCCTTCTTTTCCCTTCCGAGATCTACAGTCTTTCTTTAAGTGTCCTTCCTTTCCGCATTTCCAGCACACTATCCTCGATCTAGACTTGGATCTGCCTTTCCTTGATTTATTGCGATATCCTGAGCTCTTTCCTCTTTCCATTTTTATTCCCCTAGACTCTACACTCAAAGCATTACCTGATGTCTCACCAGAGATTTTCTGTCGCATTTCCTTGCTAAGGATAGCACTGACAACATCATCAAACTTTAAAGTACTAGATCCAAAAACAGAGTTACTAATGGCCATTACTAAACCATTCCAACTTTCTGGTAATGAGCAAAAGAATAATAGAGCTCTAGCTTCATCATCAAAGTTTACCCCTACAGAACATAACTGACTTGTAACAGTATTAAAATCATTTAAATGGTCTGCAACAGATCCACCTTCCGACATCTTCATATTAAATAACCGTTTCATAAGAAATACCTTGTTTGAGGCCGAGGGTTTTTCATATAGTTTCTCCAACGCCTTAATCAAACCCTCTGTCATTGTTTCCTTCAAAATGTTGAAGGCGATTGACGCTGCGAGGCACAACCATACTGTTCCGAGTGCCTTTCTATCGAGAAGGTTCCATTCTTCATCTGTCATTCCCGTCGGCATCTTTGTTTTTCCACCCAATGGTAGGTACAGATCTTTCTAATACAGATAATCTTCCATCTGCATCTTCCACAACGAGAAGTTTTGGCTGCTAAATTTCTCGACCCTAAACTTACCATCTTCCACCATTGCTCCCACTCGAACGAGGAACCCTTCTTTCTTGCAAGTTTATCATCCAAATAGACCTTCGGCTCTGATACCAGTTGTTATAAAATTATATATTACGGAGCAATGGAACACATAAAATATTGCAGAGATATAAACACAAAAAAAACATAAAACAAGAGAGACACAGATATACGTGGTTCACCTAGTTTGGGCTACGTCTACCCCGAACAGCCAGTCCTTCCTTTCTATTATCTAGAAAAATGAAGAGACACAACCTATATCAGATCCACTATAATATCCTTTGTTTTCTCTCACAGTCTCGCGTCTCTGATTCTTGCTCGAAGAATACACATATATTACACAGACTCAATACAATGCCCTCATACAAAGAGAGGGGTTGCCTTCTAGGGCAAAAACCCTAAACTAAACATAAGTTCTACCGTCAGATCATCTGCCTAATGAACGACCCAGATTGACTAGAAATTACTATAATTTTACAAGGCAATTTTACATCTGTTTTTAGCTTCGGGGGCGCTGCCCTCGAAACCCCCTACCAAGGGGGGGGGCTCCCCAAAGGTTGCAGCCACCCCCCCCCCTGGACCCCCCTCTGCAGCGAATATTTTACGGGCAGCGTTGCCGCCCCATTTCGAACTGGGGTCCAATGTGGCGATACCTTTGAATATAGAAGATAATCAAGCTCCACACCCAATAGCCTTTTGGATTAAATAATGCCCCTGCTATATTTTCTAGGGTGGTGGTCGCAACTTTTAAGGAATACATTCATAAGTTTTTAGAGGTATATTTCGATGACTAGACATTATTTGGATTATTGAGTAAACATGTTGGAAGTTTAAGACTTATGCTCAACACATGTAGGCAATATCAAATCTCTCTGAACCTAAAGAAGTGCATATTTTGTGTATCTTTTAGCATATTGTTGGGACATATTGTTTGTAAGAAAGGTCCTATGGTGGACCCTGCTAAGATTGCTATCATTGTGAACTTGTCTCCACCTAAGATAGTAAGACAAATTCACACTATGTTGAGACATACTGGATATTATAGGAAATTCATCAAGGGGTATGATTAGATCACTATGCCTATGGAGAAATTATTGAAGAAGGATGTAACTTTTAAGTGGAATGAAGAATGTCAGAAGAGCCTCAACATATTGAAAGAAAAAATGTTAGCTACACATATACTAGTGTTCCCTGATTGGAATAAGGAATTCCATGTCCATGTGGATGCTTCTTGTATAGCTTTGGGAGTAGTACTGGAACAAATAGGTGCAGGAGAGATTGATCATCCTATAGCTTTTGCAAGTAGAAATTTATCTAAAGTAGAAAAAAATTGCACCACTACAGAAAGGGAAGGACTGGCCATGGTATATGTTTTGCATAAGTTTAGAAACTATTTGATGGGGTCACACCTTAATTTTTTTATAGACCATTAGTTTCACTGAAGTATTTAGTTAATAAGTCTGTATTAGGAGGGAAGATTTGCAGATGGTTATTGTTATTTAAGGAATATGACTTTCAGATCATTACTAAACCAGGGAGACTGAATGTAGGACCTGACCATTTGTCAAGACTAGAAACAGGGGAAGAACCAACCAGAATAGAGGATAATCTCCCTGATGCATAGTTATTTACAATTAGAGTTGTAGATGACCATTTCATAGATGTCATTCAGTGTTTGAACACAAGAATGATTCCTTCATAATATACTATGCAACGAAAGAAAGAATTGGTGGTTAAGGCAACTGAATTTTCATTAATAGAAGTACATTTATATAAGATGGGACTAGATGAAATACTACGCAGATATGTTCCTGAACATGAAAGCAAAATTATTCTACAAGAGGCTCATGGGGGCACAACTGGTGGACACTATGCAAGAAAAGCTAATGCATAGAAGATTTTGAGAGCATGATTGTGGTGGCCTACACTACACAAATATGCAAAGGAGTATTGCCGAGCATGTGATGTGTCAAAAAACAAGAAAGGCTTCAAGAAGAGATGAGATGACTTTGGTACCACAAGTTACATTGCAGGCCTTTGATAAGTGGGCCATTGATTTTGTTGGACCTATCAACCCACTTGGAAAGAGGACCGGTGCAAGTTACATAATTACAATGACTGCTTACTTGAAAATATGGGTCAAAGCACAACGAGTAAGGGACTACAGCACAAATACTTCTGCGAAGTTTATTTTTGAGTACATATTGTCTAGATTTGGATGTTTGAAGATTTTGATAAGTGACTAAGGTTCACACTTCCTAAATAAGAGTATTGAAGCATTGACTGAGGAGTTCCAAGTTTATCATCAAAAGAGTACCCCTTATCACCCTCAGGCCAATGGAACAATAGAAGAATTTAATAAGATTTTGGAGAAGGTGCTTACTAGGGTATGTAATGTGAACGAAGATGACTGGGACCTTAGAATTCGAGTAGTATTATGGGCTTATAGGACCACATGTAAAAAGTTGACAAGTCAGACACCATTTAGGTTAGTTTATGGACAAGAAGTTGTGATGCCCATGGAGTACATCGTGCCTAGCTTGAGGATTGCAACTTTTACAGATATGTCAGACCCTGATATAATGAAGGAAAGATTGACACAATTGCTTACTTTGGAGGAAGATAAATTTATAGCAGGATTCCATTAGTAGGAATAGAAAGCAAGAGAAAAGGCCTAGCATGATATACTTATTAAGTAGAAGTTCGAGGTAGGAGACTTTGTTCTCCTCTATGACAATAAGTTTGTGAAATTTCCAGGAAAATGCAAGATGCATTGGTTGGGCCCATACATTATCAAGCATATTACTGATGGAGGCACACTTCAATTAGCAAAGTTAAATGGATAATTGATTCAAGGAAGAGTAAATGGCAACAGGTTGAATCTATACAGGCACAACCCTATCCCTACAACTTCTCTCTGGAGAAGAAAGGAGAAAATTCTTAGTGCCATCTGCAGTTGAAAGTGGGAACTGGACTATAAACTAGGTTGCAGAGAAAGATTCGACGTAGGAAGTTAATTTTCTACAGTCTAGATTATGTCAAAGTTCGTAGGAGCCTCGATGTAACAGGGGTTATTCGCTACAATATAGGATGTGTTGAAGTTCGTTGGAAAAATATGACCGTTAAAAAGGAAAGTTAACGTTAAAACACACATAAAGTTTCATTTATGAGGATATATTGACAAGATCTAGGGATAAATATACAATTAATAAGCACAATCTAAACACAATTTGAGCTAATGATGAAGTTAGAAATTCAGAATTGTTATAAAAACGCGCATCCCACCTAAATTTTGCACTTTGCTGAATTGAGAATTCAAGTCTTGATATTGTGAAGAAGTTGCAAAAAATTTGACATGAATATCGTATCGACTAAAGAATTCATTCGTATATTCAACGAGGAGGGCTTATCTGGAGTCATGGAAGCAGCAGCTGAAATAGTAGCTAGTATGACTGAGGAGTTCCAAGTTTATCATCAAAAGAGTACCCCTTATCACCCTCAGGCCAATGGAACAATAGAATAATTTAATAAGATTTTGGAGAAGGTGCTTACTAGGGTATGTAATGTGAACGAAGATGACTGGGACCTTAGAATTCGAGTAGTATTATGGGCTTATAGGACCACATGTAAAAAGTTGACAAGTCAGACACCATTTAGGTTCGTTTATGGACAAGAAGTTGTGATGCCCATGGAGTACATCGTGCCTAGCTTGAGGATTGCAACTTTTACAGATATGTCAGACCCTGATATAATGAAGGAAAGATTGACACAATTGCTTACTTTGGAGGAAGATAAATTTATAGCAGGATTCCATTAGTAGGAATAGAAAGCAAGAGAAAAGGCCTAGCATGATATACTTATTAAGTAGAAGTTCGAGGTAGGAGACTTTGTTCTCCTCTATGACAGTAAGTTTGTGAAATTTCCAGGAAAATTCAAGATGCATTGGTTGGGCCCATACATTATCAAGCATATTACTGATGGAGGCACACTTCAATTAGCAAAGCTAAATGGATAATTGATTCAAGGAAGAGTAAATGGCAACAGGTTGAATCTATACAGGCACAACCCTATCCCTACAACTTCTCTCTGGAGAAGAAAGGAGAAAATTCTTAGTGCCATCTGCAGTTGAAAGTGGGAACTGGACTATAAACTAGGCTGCAGAGAAAGATTCGACGTAGGAAGTTAATTTTCTACAGTCTAGATTATGTCAAAGTTCGTAGGAGCCTCGATGTAACAGGGGTTATTCGCTACAATATAGGATGTGTTGAATTTCGCTGGAAAAATATGACCGTTAAAAAGGAAAGTTAATGTTAAAACACACATAAAGTTTCATTTATGAGGATAGATTGACAAGATCTAGGGATAAATATATAATTAATAAGCACAATCTAAACACAATTTGAGCTAATGATGAAGTTAGAAATTCAGAATTGTTATAAAAACGCGCATCCCGCCTAAATTTTGCACTTTGCTGAATTGAGAATTCAAGTCTTGATATTGTGAAGAAGTTGCAAAAAATTTGACATGAATATCCTATCGACTAAAGAATTCATTTGTATACTCAATGAGAATGGCTTATCTGGAGTCATGGAAGTAGCAGCTAAAATAGTAGCTAGTATGACTGAGGAGTTCCAAGTTTATCATCAAAAGAGTACCCCTTATCACCCTCAGGCCAATGGAACAATAGAAGAATTTAATAAGATTTTGGAGAAGGTGCTTACTAGGGTATGTAATGTGAACGAAGATGACTGGGACCTTAGAATTCGAGTAGTATTATGGGCTTATAGGACCACATGTAAAAAGTTGACAAGTCAGACACCATTTAGGTTCGTTTATGGACAAGAAGTTGTGATGCCCATGGAGTACATCGTGCCTAGCTTGAGGATTGCAACTTTTACAGATATGTCAGACCTTGATATAATGAAGGAAAGATTGACACAATTGCTTACTTTGGAGGAAGATAAATTTATAGCAGGATTCCATTAGTAGGAATAGAAAGCAAGATAAAAGGCCTAGCATGATATACTTATTAAGTAGAAGTTCGAGGTAGGAGACTTTGTTCTCCTCTATGACAGTAAGTTTGTGAAATTTCCAGGAAAATTCAAGATGCATTGGTTGGGCCCATACATTATCAAGCATATTACTGATGGAGGCACAGTTCAATTAGCAAAGTTAAATGGATAATTGATTCAAGGAAGAGTAAATGGCAACAGGTTGAATCTATACAGGCACAACCCTATCCCTACAACTTCTCTCTGGAGAAGAAAGGAGAAAATTCTTAGTGCCATCTGCAGTTGAAAGTGGGAACTGGACTACAAACTAGGTTGCAGAGAAAGATTCGACGTAGGAAGTTAATTTTCTACAGTCTAGATTATGTCAAAGTTCTTAGGAGCCTCAATGTAACAGGGGTTATTCGCTACAATATAGGATGTGTTGAAGTTCGCTGGAAAAATATGACCGTTAAAAAGGAAAGTTAACGTTAAAGCACACATAAAGTTTCATTTATGAGGATAGATTGACAAGATCTAGGGATAAATATACAATTAATAAGCACAATCTAAACACAATTTGAGCTAATGATGAAGTTAGAAATTTAGAATTGTTATAAAAACGCGCATCCTGCCTAAATTTTGCACTTTGCTGAATTGAGAATTCAAGTCTTGATATTGTGAAGAAGTTGCAAAAAATTTGACATGAATATCCTATCGACTAAAGAATTCATTCGTATATTCAACGAGAAGGGCTTATTTGGAGTCATGGAAGCAGCAGCTGAAATAGTAGCTAGTATGCCCGCAAAATCATCTGAGATGCCCACAACAACATCACCCACAACAACATCGTCACGCACACAGTGAAGATCCCTACAAAAGAAGGCACCCAAGGAGAAGAGAACGGAGAATAAACAAGATAAGTGACCTATTTAGTAGCGTGAACAAGTGAGAGATAATGAAGAAGAAGCAGAGAAGGTGAAAATGGAAATGGATGGCGCAACTTTTCCATCGCCTCTACCACCATATATTCCACCTAGAAAACCAAACACAAAACCTGTAAAAGAGTTGAAGGATGCGAAGATGGCACCTTCACACCTTTATTTTTGGATTTAGTGCCATTTTATGGAGAAATCCTTGGGAAAATTCGCAGCTGAAGTTCACGGACTACAATTTTAATGACAGGAAGAAATACTCGAAGTTCACACCATATAGATACTTGAAACAAGTGCACTACCTTGAGAGTCATGTGACGAGGTTAGATTCGCAGTATTGGGCGACTCAATTGGCACATTTAGGATTACTGAACATGTTGAATTTGCCGTAGTTTGGCAGAAGTCTAGGGAGCACAACCCGTGTAGGACAACTGCTCACGTTGGTGCACGATGGATGCCTATGGATGGGGAAGAGGATCCCTATAGAAAAAATGATAATATGGAGAATCAAAAGACTCCCGTATCAAGGGTGGAGCGCCATAGAATAATTTTTGGTAAAGACTAGGATAGAGAAATAGCCAAAAACATGAAGAAGAAGTTTGGACTGATAAAAGGGTAGTGAGGTTATGATATCAACTCAATCAGTGACCAGGGAATTCACTTCGCAACAGATATACTGGCTGGGACTATTATGAGGAAGTGTTGGGCTAATGAAGTCCCTACATCGGTTGTTTCATTAGCTGCGTAGTGCGCTAATTGGTTTCAATACAACTAGGCTGCATATCTATGCCAGGAGCTTCTGGATGACTACCACAAGGTTCAGGAGAGAGGTACTAGATTACATTGCACATGGTTAATTGTAATAATTGTGATGCTGGTATGGAGAGAGCCATAGGATTCACAATTCCCTCCGATAACTTTAGATGCTTATGAAGACACACGGTATGCCTTGCTATGGTATACCACTAAACAATCGGGAGCACAAGAGAACATGATGTTTTTTGTGTTATATCATATGGAATTAGATATGTTAGTGAACCAATACCCTTGCCTTTTGCCAAGCTTATACGAGCAATATAGGTCTGTCGTGAAGTTTAAGGCTGATTTCCACAAAATTTATATACAGGCTCGTAGAGACGCAAAGAAGAAATGACATCCCCTACCATATTTAGTAACAAAAGATGACCTCCTAGCACATGTACGATAGTGGGCCACCAATTGGATGACTGGGTTGGAGACAAAGGTAGAGGATAGTTCGATAAAGGAGGACACGATGCAACATGGGGAAGTGAGCGGAAAGGATAAGGATAAGGATGAGCAAGAATCAAAAGAGGAGGAGCAACACGATGAGGGTCACCAGGATCCTCCTGAAGGTGATGAGAAGAACAAAGAATCAGAAAAGATATAGACAGACCCAATTGTCGCAGAGAAGAGGAAAGCAGGCGCTGAAGCTGCCACAAGAAGAAAAAAGAAAGAAAATGAAGACATGACTAAGGATATAATGCCAGTGGTCCTCACTGTTGGGGACTTAGATCAGATTGGGGATAGAATTCAGGAGGAAACAACAGAATCATTGAACAGGTTAGAGGATCACTACGACACACTTCTAACATGTGTGGAGGAGTGCATCGCATAACTTAAAATATTAGCACAAATAGTTAGACAACTAGTGCAAGTAGTGGAGAAAATTGGAGAAGAAAGTCCAGTAGAGCCTACAATTGCAGCGTAGATAGCACCAATACCTACTAGAGCCCCGTAGTTTGACTCCACCTAGGTTAGGAAGCATGCTAAAGAATGGAGGTATGTCAACATGAATATCACAGTAGTACCATTACAAAGATTACACAAGCTGCATCTGGGGATAATAGATGAGCCAAAGTTGCGCCAACAACACACCTTGTAGTTTAACATTCAGGTAGAAAGAGAGCGAGATCGCTACACCAAAAGCTCTACTAGGTGATCCAGGAAAGGGATCAAGTAGTTTAGAAACAACATAAGCTGAAGGAAGTGGTCGAAGCCACATGCCAAGATATTGCAGACATAGATGTCTGAGAAGAAGAACCAATGAAGGACAAGGTTGCGAAGCTCAACCTTGCAGTAAAAGGATATAAGGAAAAGATCGCCGAAGTACAATTTTCATATGAGATGAAGATTAGTGAGATGCAGATGAAGCTATAGGAAAACACACCACATGAAGTAAGGAAGCAGAGGGACAATGACTTGAAGGTTTCAGTGGCCTACATCTTCGCAACAGTGGCAGATTGTGGGAAGATTTTGGATGAAAGCTTACAGATTTGGAATTCACTGCAAGAAGATCCAAATGTGCAGAAATTCCCGAAAGACATTCAGAAGAAGAAACAGTAGCTGGAAGAGATTTGGGCAACTGCAAAGACTTTACCAATCTCACAGAAGTTCACCAAGATCAATGGGGGAATGCCCTCCAAAAGAAGATAGAGGAGCTAAGGAAGGAAGAGCAGGTTTTGAAAGATATAACTTAGCCATGGAAAGATGAGGCTCTCCAACTATCCCAAGCAGTGGATGAGAAGCTTCAAGAGATTCGATAGAGGGAGACAACAATGATGTAGAAGTCTACAAAACCTGTGACAGAGGCACTACTGGAGCAAGTGCGCAACGAAGAGGAGTAAGTCACACAGATTCTACAATAGTTCAACAATACCTACAACAATATTGCAACAAAGATTAGAGGCAAATCGCCTGAGTGACTCGGGACGAGTCACATATGAGTGTTGGGGGCCTATTGGGCACAACCCAACTTGGCCTAGATTTTTACAAAGACTCTACATTTTGTAAAGTGGAGTGCACAGTGGAGCGTGTATTAGAGTAGCGAAACATGCAGTGGAGCACTTGGAATATGCCACGCGGAATAAGGGAATTAGAGTGGGTCCAAGCCCCTCACTTTTGTAAAAGCACAATATTTGTAAAGGGTTTTGGACCATTGTTGCTTGTTTTAGGGAGTCCATGGTATTTGGACCACGATATTGTAATGATGTAACCCTTCAATGTAATAGTATATATAGGGTAAAATAATAAGAAGATAATCATCCTATCTATCTTTAGATTCAGATAAGAAGTTATGGTTGCAATATTGTGATCTATACTTTGGTAGAGAAGGCGAGGCTCTGTAGCTGAGTGCACAAAGGCTTGAGTCTACAGCTAAGTGTGCACACAATCTGCAGCTTAGTGCGTAGGCTAAGAACTATTTGTTGTACAAAGATTCGTTATATTAAGGAATAGTTTTTGTGGACGTAGCCCCACATTGGGGTGAAGCACAATAATTTGGTGTCTTCATGTTGCTGTAGCAGCTGCAACACCCTCCTGAATTTAGGTCTGCATCCAAATTTCAGAGCCTTCCTGGGTTTTTCCCTTGATGGTTGCAAACATTTGGGCTCATAGCATGAGCTCTTGTTGAGTTTTCACACCCTCTTCACTTGATCGATCACCGATCATCTTTTGGCATGTTGATCGCTATGTCATTCTTGCGAGTTTGTTCTGGCATTTTGAAGGTTTATCTTTATGTGTATGAGTTGTTTTTGCTCTGTTGACATCGGTCGCACTCACACACTAAGTTGTAAACACTATCGCACAAGTGTCATCACGGTCATTCAAAGACATATTTCAACTGTCTCAGTTGTCGCTCTCAACCTTCGAGTTAGTCTCGCAGAGCACATGTTGTTTTTTTGGTTTGACGTGTCTTATCGCCGAGTCGTGCTAAGTGTGTGATAACATTGTCATGTTTGCATGAGTACACTTGATTTCACACTTAGTCAATTTTCCTAAAAATTTGTTGACCGGAAAACCCTCCGTCAACTAAACCCAATCTCAGTGACCTTGCACTGCTGCCCAGAACTGCATAGAGCTTGAGGCTATTCTCTATGTAGTCTGCTCTGTGCAATTATAGAAATGATCCAGCAGATTGACTCCTAGAATTGCACAGAAGTTGTCCCAGAAGCCGATCCACTTTGCGATTCACGCAAGATCTCCCATCGAGCCTCCCATTGGTCAACCAGAGAAAGAACTTGAGCTATGACACTAGGCTGTACTGAGCTCCAAAATTGTGTAGAGATGTCCTGCCCTACTAACCATTCTTCCCTACTTTTCAAATAGCTTAGGAATTACGTAGGTTGTCCTGTCTAGCCCTTCTTACCCGCTCTGCAACCAACCCAGGAATTGCACAGAGCTGTCCTATCCTACCCTTCATTCCCACTTTGCAACCAGCTGAGGAATTGCACAGAGTTGTCCTACCCTGCCAACCCTTCTTCCCCACTCTGAAACCATCTTAGTAATTTCACAGAGATGTCTTGACTAGCCATTCTTCCCCACTCTACAACCAACTCATAAACTGTGCATAAATGTCTGAGCCCAGACTGTCTCTCAAGATTGTGCAGTTTTGACTAGTAGCTCCTGCAGCCCAACCTTGTCCTCCTTTGAAAAACTGCGCAGATTTGTTTGCCAGTGCCTCTTGTTGCTCACACTGTCTTCCCCAGAGAAATTGCGTAGATCCTAGCTGAATGAACTACCTAGTACTCCCTTGGAAAATTGTGCAGATTTGCCCAACAGATCTTTGACACCTCGCCTGGCCTTCCTCCCGAAAACTGCACATTTCTTCCTCCTAGCTGGGTTTTGCCTTGCAGCTATCACTACTGTCTTGGATTCAAAAATATGTCTCCCAGTGACATTTGCAAAATTTTTCTCAATAATTCTTTGGAGCCTCACATCCTGGCCTGTGCTGTGGTCCTGCAGCCTCAGTGCCTTGTTCCTCTCCCGGTGACTTGCACCGAAATGAAAATAATGCATCCTGATAGACTAGGAGATTTTTTGGATTTGATGACATGTCATCATGTCAAGTGATTCTAGGATAAGAGGTGCATGCTAGAAGACTTGCTCGCGGTTGAACAAACACATGAAGCACATCGACCAAGCGAGTGAAAGGGAAACATTAACATGCACCATCACGAAAAGATCAAGACCATCGAAGAACTCACACACTTTTCCATGCGGAGGTGAGTAAATTTTACATTGAGAGCATACCATCACTCAGCAGCACAGAAGCTCAACACAGATACCACATTCAGCCAATACATGTCAGCAGTGTCATGTCGAGTTGTGTCATGAGTTGTCTTGGTCACATCACTACTATGGGCCATACTTGTTGTAATAATTGTAATGTAAAGTGGAAGTCCAAGAGACCGACATATGAAGTCGAAGAGTCATGTAAAGCCAAAAAGTCATAGGAAGTCAAACAATCACGAGGGAAGTCGAAGAATCACAAGAGTTAGTTATACCCCTTGGCTATATATATCCCCTCATTGTATGAGAAAAGGAATTTTCACCTTGGATCCTCCTACATAACCTTGAGAGTATATAATATGTTCTTTGAGGAGTGAGGAGTAACTCCAATGTCCCACTATTGGGACTAGTGATGCATGGTGTACATATGTGTCTTGGATCTTTGCTTAATTCAGAAGTTTGTCTCAGGCAAACACGTTTTAACGCATGTTTTGTATTTGTTTGTAAAACTATTCTTTAAATGTTTGTAATGCATGTTTTCTTAACCTATACTAAGATAGTTGAACTACTTCAATGATTTTTGTACTCATATTGTTGAAGATGTGTTGTATTGTTTATCATTGCTATCCCATCAGTGTGGACTACTCCACTAGACATTAGAAAAACCATATTTGTGTATTTCTTGGTGTTAATGACTATCACCCCTGTGTGGACTATGTCGCTAGATGGTGTATGTGTTTTCCCTTGAGATTTGGTTTTCACGACTACCACATCCGCTGTGGACTATTCCATTGGATGGTGGACAAACCCTTTTTGTTGTTCGCGAGTGTTTATTCTTGGGTTGGGACTATTCCCTCTCATCAGGAGGCTCAATTTACCTCCCACCTTATGACAATAAGAGACTCAGACACATAGTTACATTATGCACTCACCAGGCACACTCACAAAGCTTTCTTGAAGTTACAAGCATAACACTCTCATGTGCTGAATCACAAGAGCTAAGGAAAATATCTAAGATAATGACAACCGGGCCATCGTACCGGATGGGACTCCTACACCAAACGGTGTGAGGTCAAGTTGGGACTTCATACCGGGGAGATCCCCTGAATGTTGGCGGGTCCAACACCGTCAACACATGTGTATATTTTCTTATTATCTGTTTTAGAGTTGCAGTTATTACAATTGCATTTGATTTCAGCACAATGATGGTTGATGGTTTGATCTGATAATGTGATGTGGCGATGTGATTTATCAATGTTTAGAATAAAAGAACATAATAATACCACATCTTCACATCGTTCAAGGTTGCAAAAACCTGGTTCTGCATCCTCCCATAGTCACTTTGGGTGAGACTGCGATATGCTTGCAGGTCGTTATAGAAAGGGCTAGTGATTAACAGTTTTGTTGGTGCGCAGTATAGATCGAACCTGGGTCAACCCAAACTAAATCAAAATGCCATTGCTAAAATATTCTTTGAGTGAGTGTGGGTACACTTCAGGATCCTATAGTCCATTGTCTCAGACTGGGACAACACATTGCTGAGTGAATTTTGGTCAAGTATCTAGTCGATGCTGGATACCAAACTTACTAAGTCCACGACTTTCCATCCGCAAATTGATGGCCAAACAAAGGTTGTTAACATGATGATCGTACACATTCTGCCCATGTACAACTTGAAGCATCCACACACATGGGATGAAAGCCTCCCCTATGTCCAACACAATTACAACAGAGCTCTCCACAGCTGAATGGGCCACAACCCCTTTCAGGTAGGGTTGGGATTTCAACCATTATGTCCCATTGATGTGGCCATACCATTTGCAGCTACCCAGGTAGATCTGGCTCACGTCTAGTCTGAAGCCAACAGGGCTAGCAACTTAATTGAGTGCATTCAACACATCTTCCAGCAGAGCCACGATATATTGGACAGAGCTAATGCTAAGTACAAATAACGCCATGATCAACATCGGGTTCTGCACAAGTTCCAGGTGGGTGACAAAGTTTGGCTACATTTGGAGAAAGAGTGCCTCACTGGACCCCACCGCAAGATTTTCCCCCTCCGTTATGGGCCTTACACCATCAATAAGGTTGTAGGGGACAATGATTTTGAGCTCAACATTCCACCATTCCTGGACCTGTACCCAGTGTTCAATGTGGACAACCTTCAACCATACTTTCCACCTTTACTGGACACATCAGACATTGAAAAAAACTCACACCAACAAATTTAAATCCAAACTGAATGGAATAGGCCACAACTAATCATATCATGGACATGCACATCAAAAACACTCTCCAACAGAAGATCTAACTATATCGGGTTGTCAAATATGGCCAACTTCTGCACCAAGGAAAGTGGCTCACAAGGTACCAAGTTCAGAAGAAGTTTCCCCATCTCATGGAGGCACTCAACATAATGGTTGTTGGGTTGTGTTATATTCTTTCCATGACTACCCCACGTAGCCCCCCCTTGGACATTGTGTTGGGCACTGCCGGGGGGTCGTAGGGGGGCGACTACTCCCCCTATCTGGGTCAATTTTTTTTTGGACCCTATATTTGGTGGGAGGACCTACCTATGGTTTTGTGCATGGATTTTGCACATGTTTTTGGGCATGATGATTTTTTGTCCATGGTATTTTGTAGATCCAGTCAAGGGAACTATGATTATGTTCTAATCCAGCGTTAATGGATTGGGGTCTATGGATGATTCAACATGTACATATATGTATTGTAACATTGAAATGAATATAATGAAAAATAAATCTGGTAGTCCCGATTTTGGGATCGAGGAGAAAATATTTGTGTATATCTGTTTTATGTTTTATGCTCTCGCCATTGTTTATTTTGTGTTTTTAGAATTCATATGCAGGTAATTTTTGTATAGGGTTAAAACCTACAATGGGGACCATTGCTTCCTAAGGGGGAAGGACTAATCAAAATTGATATTGGTGTCCACCTACCTATTCCACCTAAAACACTAGTCAATTTCATCTGTTTCCTTGTTTATTTCAACATTTACTTTTTTTAGCAGTTTTTTCGGGTCCTGAACTTCTGGAGCAATTTTGACCCCATAAACAACGTTTTTTTGAGGTCTGTAGGAGGACCATATCCATAGGTAGGGTTTTGTCACAAATCCTGTAGTACTCAGAGAGACCTTTCCAACAAGGTATCATATGTGGCAAACAAAGCTAATATGACCAAGTTACAACCCCGGGAAGTTGGCTGCCCAACTAGCCCCAACAAGGCCCACAAACTCTTGGCGTTTGTTACACTAAAAAATGTCACCATGACCACTTACAGTTAGTATGGCTCAAATCAACAGTCATGCTACCCTCTTAGGCAAGTCTTATGCCTCTGCTATCCATCTCAAACTCAAAGAAGAGAGAAAGTCTTGTAAAAATGTGTTTATCTCTGGGGTCGCAGGTTCTCTCAAGCCTTACCTGCAGGGACGCTCACAATGTTCACAAAAACTGCGTCTTTGGACGCTCTGTATGTCAAGGGACAGGTGCGTCCTTCTGTAAAAGGCAAAATGCGCAAGTTTCATCTTTAAAAAGTTACTTGTGGTTACTTCTAGAACTTTCTAGAGGTCGGTTTGATGAAATGGATGCGCCTCCAGTTGGTTCATGTATCCCTATTAAGGAGGAACTTATCCCATCAATAAGGGAGCTATCCCACCCAAAGAGGGGGATTATCCCATTGATGGTGGACCTGAATAACCTCTTTACAACACTATAAATAAAGGCATTGAGCCAGAAGGAAGAGGGTTGGAGCTATACATTTTCTTTGGGTAAATGCTGCAGGAATTAGGACTCCCATTTAGAACCTTGTGAGGAGAGATTGTCTTTGCTTGATTCTACTTGGAAGTGGGTGAGCTTTGTCAAAGTAGAGGAAAACCCTTGATGGACCCTGGGAGGAACTTGCACAACACCAAGGCCAGGTTGTAAGAGTTTCTTTGTTTCGTTATTAATACAAACTGGTTTATTTTTCTCAATAGCTTGTGTTAATGAGTTATTTCATGTGTTCCTTGGTCTGCATGTTGAATATATGTTTTATTATATGAAACGCAAGTGTTTGGTAATTGTTTGATTGTTTGTGGTTGCAGGAATTGACTTGAAGGAGGAGCTCATCCGGATCGGCAAGGACGGACTACAACAACAGCGTTTTGGAATAAGGTAAGCCTAAACACTTGTAGTTTTCATGTTTTAAAAGGTATATTTAGAGAAAGATCACTCCATTTTGTCTTGTTTGTCGCTAGAGAGTTTAGACTCCTAGGGAGGTCAGTTGTGTCCGCACAAACGACTTTTTCCGCCACCATTTCTGGCAAGTACCTCTTTATTTTTAACAAGCTTGAGGAGGATAACATATGCTTGATTGTAAGCTCATCCTTCGGACGAGTCCAACCTAGTTTAAATTCGAACCCTAGGAAGGAGTGGTTCGTTCCTGTTTGTAATTGAACAGGTCCTCTACTGTAAAAGTTTAACGAGTCCAGTATAGGAGAAACTCGGCGTTTTTCAATTTTAGAGAGTCTGAAAAAACTAAAGGAGACTCCACGTTGAACTTTTTCGTACATTTGTGTCCCTCAAGCCCGAAAAAGTATAAAATAATACCTGGGGGAACCGCTTGATCTTGCGACCAAGGAGTACTTTCATAATAGTATCGTTGACCTGAAAAGTAAAAAGTGATCAAGGACACGTCGTTTTATTTCCTTATCGAGTTTGAAACGACAAAAACCCGGCAATCTTTTCCTGATTTTGCGGTCAGAAAAGAGCTAAAAGGGGACCGTCTTTTAATTCCGTTTTAACGAGTGTAAAAGAAACGCTCGGTGATCTTTTCATGTTTTAGGAGTTAGAAAAGGGCTTAAAAGATGACTCTGAGGTTTCACTTTTTCGTAAGTTTTAACGAGTTCGAAAAAATGATAAAAATGTACTCATGGTTTTCACTTTTTCGTAAATTTTAATGAGTTCGAAAAAGGGATAAAAATGTACTCATATGGCCGACTTTCAACCTAATTTACGAGCAGGAAAAGACGGAAAGAACTCGGCATTTTCATTTGTTTTACGAGAATGAAAAATAGCAAAATACTCTCGAGATTTTCATGAGTTTAACGAGTCTTGAAAATAACTGAAATTGACTCGAAATAGGTTTCATTTTTACAAAAGCTTGAAACAGATAAAAACTATGCTTCAAATTAGTTTCATTTTTACACAAGCTTGAAACAGAGATAAAACTGTGCTTGATGCCCCCTAAGCATAACTGTTAGAGCGCATGCCCCCCCAGCTTCATTTCATTCAATCAGTTGGATGAAATGAAGGTTGAGTTACGAGATCATTTGAAAGACTCGACCTAAAACTGTAAGAAAATTATGCAAAAACTGAAATAACTAACCTAAATACTTAACATCTATGAGGTCTAGTCAATCTCTCGACTCAAGTAGAGGAGGATTTGTTTCATTTTTTAACGAGCTTGACACAGGAAAAGAACTATGCTCGGATTCGGTTTCATGTTTACGCAAGCTTGAAACGAAAAACTATGCTTGTTACAAGTTCACATGCCCCCAGCATAATGACGCAAGACGAGGTACATCTAAAAAATGAAACATCTCCCACAAGTCTTTCCAAGATCTTGAAAGTACAGCTTCATTCCATCCACCTCATTGAATGAAATAAAGCTTGGGGGGCATGTACCTCGTCTTGCGTCATTATGCTGGGGGCATGTGAACTTGTAACAAGCATAGTTTTTCGTTTCAAGCTTGCGTAAACATGAAACCGAATCCGAGCATAGTTCTTTTCCTGTGTCAAGCTCCTCTACTTGAGTCGAGAGATTGACTAGACGTCATAGATGTTAAGTATTTAGGTTAGTTATTTCAGTTTTTGCATAATTTTCTTACAGTTTTAGGTCGAGTCTTTCAAATGATCTCGTAACTCAACCTTCATTTCATCCAACTGATTGAATGAAATGAAGCTGGGGGGCATGCGCTCTAACAGTTATGCTTAGGGGGCATCAAGCACAGTTTTATCTCTGTTTCAAGCTTGTGTAAAAATGAAACTAATTTGAAGCATAGTTTTTATCTGTTTCAAGCTTTTGTAAAAATGAAACCTATTTCGAGTCAATTTCAGTTATTTTCAAGACTCGTTAAACTCATGAAAATCTCGAGAGTATTTTGCTATTTTTCATTCTCGTAAAACAAATGAAAATGCCGAGTTCTTTCCGTCTTTTCCTGCTCGTAAATTAGGTTGAAAGTCGGCCATATGAGTACATTTTTATCCCTTTTTCGAACTCATTAAAATTTACGAAAAAGTGAAAACCATGAGTACATTTTTATCATTTTTTTGAACTCGTTAAAACTTACGAAAAAGTGAAACCTCAGAGTCATCTTTTAAGCCCTTTTCTAACTACTAAAACATGAAAATATCGCCGAGCGTTTCTTTTACACTCGTTAAAACGGAATTAAAAGACGGTCCCCTTTTAGCTCTTTTCTGACCGCAAAATCAGGAAAAGATTGCCGGGTTTTTGTCGTTTCAAACTCGATAAGGAAATAAAACGACGTGTCCTTGATCACTTTTTACTTTTCAGGTCAACGATACTATTATGAAAGTACTCCTTGGTCGCAAGATCAAGCGGTTCCCCCAGGTATTATTTTATACTTTTTCGGGCTTGAGGGACACAAATGTACGAAAAAGTTCAACGTGGAGTCTCCTTTAGTTTTTTCAGACTCTCTAAAATTGAAAAACGCCGAGTTTCTCCTATACTGGACTCGTTAAACTTTTACAGTAGAGGACCTGTTCAATTACAAACAGGAACGAACCACTCCTTCCTAGGGTTCGAATTTAAACTAGGTTGGACTCGTCCGAAGGATGAGCTTACAATCAAGCATATGTTATCCTCCTCAAGCTTGTTAAAAATAAAGAGGTACTTGCCAGAAATGGTGGGGGAAAAGAGAGAAAAATGAACCTATTTGTCACCTTTTGTCTCAAAAGAAACTTTATTACCACTCTTGAACACGACACTTTTTCATTCACCTGGGTTGGGAAATCTTTTACCTCACAGTTAACCAAACCACTTTCAAAATCTTTAGCCGGGTTTCGGGAATCACTTTGAGTTATCCATCACCAAGCCATCTGTTGTGTCGTTATGTGTTCAAGAGGTCTGCGAGCAAAACTTTCATCTGCAAAATACTTGTCATCCATTTGACCATCCCTGAGTCAGTCCTCACAGCAACATTTCTTCAAACTTGAACAATGATTTCGTGTTGTGGGCTTGCCTGCAACGGGTCACTTTCTATCGACATCGACACATTATCTAGAAAGATGACTTAGGAATCGACAGTACCTTGAAGTTTGCATGCATCAATGGCAGGTTTCTCGCCTTTGACGTCAGTTTACATCATTGACTTTCGATCAAAGGATTCCGTGAAGTGTTCGACATCAACACATCTATTCACATTTCACGGGTTGTGCTTGGTACTTTGAGAACCATCGACATTACTGGTGGTCTCTCCCACGCTTGTTAACAGTTTACATCATTGACTGGTAATCAAGTGGTTTCTACCATGTTCGACATCAAATCATTTAATCACATGGCTAGAATCGTACCAATTCGGGAAGTAGAAGTGAAGACCCTGGATCTAGTTTCTACCATCCAGGCTGCGAGGAGTTTTGTATTCATTATCTATGTAGACTAATCATAAACAGATGGCTGCGTCCATACTGTGTCTACAAAAGTCTATAAAAATGATGTATTGCAAGATCATTCCTGTATCAGAGTAGTTAGTCCATTAGTTAAAGTTTTGAATCTGAGTATGGGAATGCCTACCTCAGTGATGATATAATCTTATACATGTATTTTGTGTTGAAAATTGCAGGTTCCAACCAGGTCATCCACAAGACAATCCTTGAAATGATAAAGCACTTCACCCTTCCTAGAATTACAAACCCTAATCTATTCCAGGCTTCGCACTTTAGGGGGCAATCTGTTACACTAAAAAATGTCACCATGACCACTTACAGTTAGTATGGCTCAAATCAACAGTCATGCTACCCTCTTAGGCAAGTCTTATGCCTCTGCTATCCATCTCAAACTCAAAGAAGAGAGAAAGTCTTGTAAAAATGTGTTTATCTCTGGGGTCGCAGGTTCTCTCAAGCCTTACCTGCAGGGATGCTCACAATGTTCACAAAAACTGCGTCTTTGGACGCTCTGTATGTCAAGGGACAGGTGCGTCCTTCTGTAAAAGGCAAAATGCGCAAGTTTCATCTTTAAAAAGTTACTTGTGGTTACTTCTAGAACTTTCTAGAGGTCGGTTTGATGAAATGGATGCGCCTCCAGTTGGTTCATGTATCCCTATTAAGGAGGAACTTATCCCATCAATAAGGGAGCTATCCCACCCAAAGAGGGGGATTATCCCATTGATGGTGGACCTGAATAACCTCTTTACAGCACTATAAATAAAGGCATTGAGCCAGAAGGAAGAGGGTTGGAGCTATACATTTTCTTTGGGTAAATGCTGCAAGAATTAGGACTCCCATTTAGAACCTTGTGAGGAGAGATTGTCTTTGCTTGATTCTACTTGGAAGTGGGTGAGCTTTGTCAAAGTAGAGGAAAACCCTTGATGGACCCTGGGAGGAACTTGCACAACACCAAGGCCAGGTTGTAAGAGTTTCTTTGTTTCGTTATTAATACAAACTGGTTTATTTTTCTCAATAGCTTGTGTTAATGAGTTATTTCATGTGTTCCTTGGTCTGCATGTTGAATATATGTTTTATTATATGAAACGCAAGTGCTTGGTAATTGTTTGATTGTTTGTGGTTGCAGGAATTGACTTGAAGGAGGAGCTCATCCGGATCGGCAAGGACGGACTACAACAACAGCGTTTTGGAATAAGGTAAGCCTAAACACTTGTAGTTTTCATGTTTTAAAAGGTATATTTAGAGAAAGATCACTCCATTTTGTCTTGTTTGTCGCTAGAGAGTTTAGACTCCTAGGGAGGTCAGTTGTGTCCGCACAAACGACTTTTTCCGCCACGACAAATTGGCGACTCCGCTGGGGATGCCATTAATGTGAAAGTCTTTTCCTTTATGTGAACTTTGCTCTGAGAAAATCATTTTTATTTTCTGGTTTTTGACTGTGAGAATTAGTATTTGGGTGGCTTAGCTTTAGATTTAGTTAGATTTGGTTTTTCTTAACTTTTCCAGAAGGACGCACCCTCTGAGTACTGCACAGTGCGTCTTTGGACGCGCTGTTGCCGTTTGCACAGAGCGGGCCCGCGCCTGTTCTAACGGGTTGCCTGCATCTTCCTGTAAAAATTTAGGAAAACTCCATTTTTGCTTTAATTGCTTTTAGATTTTGGTTTTTCTTAGTGTTTTCTGCCCAGATCCTTTAGTACCCTGTCAAAAATTTTCACCTGAACTTGTTTCATTAGCATTCCTGCTTTTAGCTTTCATCAATTGGGTGTTTTGAGTCTCTTTTTTGAGAAATTCTTAATTTGATTTCCTTTGGTCATTACTTTGTATGAGTGTTAATCGCCTTTGAGTGTTTTTATATTTTGATCTTTGGAACTCTCACCCAATTTTCTCGACTTGCACTTGATTGGTTCTTAGATTACATTAGAATCATCTTGTGTTTGAGAATTCTCTTGCATAGATCACATTTGCATAATTAGAGTTCTCAGTTTCAGAATATGAATGAAAAATGTGCATAGATTACATTTGCATACTTTTCATGTGAATTGTGCATAGATTACAATTGCATAGTTTACATTCTGAAAAATCAATCGTAGATTTAGATCAGCTTTCTTTGATTTGAATTTACACAAAAATAAAAATAAAAATTGGTTTGGAATTGATTTGCATTAGTTTTTCTTGATGAAATTAGTGCATTAGAGAATTTGTTAAATTTTCTCTTAATGATCAATTTTTTGCATTGTTGGAAGTGAATGGAAACTCTCTCCTTACTCTAGTTAGGATTCATCGAATTGAAAGGATTGCATTATCATATTCAATTGCATTCAGTTGAGTCGGGTCATAACACCATTGGTTTCATCTTCATTTACCCATTTGAGTAATAACAGCCTTAATAACACAGCGCTTAATTAAAATTCATCTAGTAATTTTTACATTTCTAGGGCTCTGAAACACCAACATAGCTTAGGCTAGGGTCTTGGAGTAGGTGAGTACTTAACTCTCCAAGACTACAAAACCAAACAGATAGTTTATCTTGAGTAGAATAAATCCAATTGTTTCAATTGCACTCTGGGAAAGCTCCTCTTAAAGGAGAAGCACGAGCTCGTGTCCGAACCAGTGAGGGGATCATTCCCTCCTCGTTGGGAACGACGCCAGACAGTACGTATTACAAACGGTAAACCTCGGATTAACCATTGTCGAGGAGCCAGGGGTCACTTATCGGTAAACCTTGGATTGTTGTCAAGGAGCCGGTAAGGGGATTGAGCTTGCTACTCTGCCCTTGCGTGCTGTCGGAGTTTAGACTGTTCCCCCAGGTGTATTTGTTACTGTTGGTGACCTTAGTGACCATAATCTTTAGGGTTCTACCGAGGTGACGGTGGAGGGAAGGTCCCACTGTACCTGGAGCAGACGTCGGTTATACTCACTTGGATTTTCCGGGGGGTTCACTTCACTTCGAGACGGTTAAAGTGGAGGAACTTGTGCCGGTCTATTCATTAAGCAGGTTGCCGGGGTAACTGTTCCACCCGCCATTTCTGTACTGAATTCTGCGAGGTTGGGCTTCATCACCAACTAGTGTTTTCGGTCCGGAGAGCTTACTGTTTGTGTATGGTTTGACTCCTAGATTTGATAGCGCGTGTTAATTTGTTTGTTTTTACTTTTAGAGACCATAGGTGTGAATTGTGAATTTTAGTTGTTAAGTGTGAATTGTGAATTGTTAATTTTAGTTTTAAATTGTTAATAAAATTCACTGAAGTTGAATATAATGGCAAATGTTCCGGAATTTATCAACCTAGGAACCCCTCCTAATGAGAATCCTAGTACTTTTCCTTACTTTGGAAATGTTGGTCCTCCTTATATGGCTACTTTGTCATTACCTGGATTTACAATAGGTTTACCGATATGGTTATTTTCAACTTCGTTGGCCCAAAATACTCCAATTGTTCCATCTCAACCGGATGCTTCACCTCAACAGAGTTCACCATCTCAACATCACCAACCTTCTGTTGACCCTTTACCTTCTTCACCTAATTTTTCTTCCTCCATTTCTTCCTCTTCGCCTGGTAAAAGCCTTGATGTTAGTAACCAGGAGGCTAAGAAGAAGAAGAAAGGGAAGAAGAAGAAGAAGAAGAAGAAGAAGCAAGATAAGAAAGAAGTCAACCAACCAACCATGGCTGTAAGTGTTAGTTGTGTTGAGGAAAATTCCGACATGCATCGTAAACCCAAATACCCTTGCAGGCTTTGTAAGGGTGACCACTTCCTTGTCAATTGTCCTGGTATTCCAAAGGTCTTGGAAGTATGGTCAGAAAAATCCCATCAACTTTCCGTTGATCCATCAACCAGTGATAGTCAGGTTCCTGGGAAAAAAGGTAAAGTTAGGTTTCCTTGTAAGTTATGCAAAGGGAGTCATCAAACTCACATTTGCCCTCACATGGATGAAGCCTCAACATTATTGGAAAACCTTACTGTTCCACAGCAAGAATTTCCAACTGGTTACCGTAAACTTTCTCCCAACCTACCGTCAACTGACGGAGTGATTGATTCAAATTCAAATATAGTCGGTCACACTCTCCCATTGGAGAGTGAAACTCATGTCACTCAGGTTGATGATCCATTAGTTGATCAAGTGGTCGATTCAATTTCACATTCGGTCGATCCCACTTTCCATTTAGAGAGTGAACTTCATACCGCTCAGGTTATTCTTGTTACATCAGATTCTTCTATGCCAGGGGGCATTTCACCTGTTTCTACAGAACCCCCTCCAAGTACTGAGGTCTTTTCCTTTCACTGGAATAGACTGACAGAACCTCGTCTTCCTTCCTCCATCCCTTTCCAAATCATTGTCAAGGCTGGTGGTAGGGACATACATCGTACTCAGGTAGATGAAGGTGCTTCTGTTAGTATTTTATCCTCAGCTGTTTGGAAAGCTTTGGGTTCCCCTCAGCTTGCGCCTATTACGCAGAATCTGAAAGCTTTTAACAGAACAATTAGTGAACCTTTAGGGATCCTTCCTAAGTTTTCTATTACCTTGGAAGGTAAAACTGTTTGTG
Source organism: Pinus tabuliformis (assembly GCA_031772625.1). Lineage (NCBI taxonomy): Eukaryota > Viridiplantae > Streptophyta > Pinopsida > Pinales > Pinaceae > Pinus > Pinus tabuliformis. Next base: position 1,275,313,936 of record CM062819.1, read on the forward strand.
TTGATCTTATGGTAGTTCGAGGTCCCTTGGATTTCAATTTACTCCTTGGGCGAGACTATGTTTATGCAATGAAAGCTGTCGTATCGACACTCTTTCGCGTGATTTCTTTCGCTCACAATGGCAGTATTGTGACTGTAGACCAGCTTTCGTTCCCTAGTCTTTTTTCAACTACCAATAATATGACACCCCTAAATGTTCCTGATTCTAAAGTGGTATCTACCCTGCCACGGGTTAATTATGTGGCAACCGGTCCCATGATTTCAGTTACCGATGTAAGTGAGCCTCTCACTGTTTGCTCATCTTCCTTTGATTTAGCTCCGGTAATTGACATGGAAAACTCTATGGGATTACTTGAACACGATGTTCTTATCCCTTTTGAGTCCCTTGACATGTGTTCCTTCCCAAGAAGTATTCTTCCTTCGGATGAAGACCTCTTGGAAGCCATGATCAAGGTGTGTCCATTGACATGTCTTTCCTCCAGTTGGAAGCCATGATCAATGTTGCGAGGATAGTTTTTTCTTGTATCAACCTCGTTAAAAAATGAAACTGGATGTAGTGAGGAAACTTCCTTTTACTGTGTCAACCTCATTAAAAAATGAATCAGTGTGTACGAGGAAAGTTCCTTTTACTGTGTCAACCTCGTTAAAAAATGAATCAGTGTGTGCGAGGATAGTTTTTTCCTGTATCAACCTCGTTAAAAAATGAAACAGGCTAGTACGAGGATAGTTTTTTCCTGTATCAACCTCGTTAAAAAATGAAATAGGCTAGCATGAGGACAGTTCTTTTACTGAGTCAACCTCATTAAAAAATGAATCAGCTAGATTTTAGGATATGTAGGTAGATTGTAGAAAGTAGGGTTTGAGGACAGTTCCTGTTACTGAATCAACCTCATTAAAAAATGAATCAGGTTTGAGGATAGTTCCTGTTACTGAGTCAACCTCGTTAAAAAATGAATCAGGTATGAGGATAGTTCTTTTCTTGTGTCAACCTCCTTAAAAATGAAACAACTCCCTTTTCAAGTTAAATATTGAAAGTAAACCTTCATTTCATCCAGCCGGTTGAATGCAATGAAGCCTGGGGGGCATGTACCTCATTTTGCATCATTATGCTGGGGGCATGCGAAATTTTTGAGCATAGTTCCTTGTCTTGTGTCAAGCTCGTTAACAAATGAAACAAGGGTAGGTTAAGTAGGTAGATTGTAGAGCGTAGTCATGAGCATAGTTCCTTGTCTTGTGTCAAGCTCGTTAAAAAATGAATCAAGGTTTTTTAGAGCATAGTTCCTTGTCTTGTGTCAAGCTCGTTAAAAAATGAAACAAGGTTTTTAGAGTAAAGTTTTTGTTAGGTAGATTGTAGAGAGTAGTTATGAGCAAAGTTCCTTGTCTTGTGTCAAGCTCATTAAAAAATGAAACAACTCCCACAAGTCTTTCCAAGATCTTGAAAGTAAAGCTTCATTCCATCCACCTCATTGAATGCAATGAAGCTTGGGGGGCATGTACCTTGATTTGCATCATTATGCTGGGGGCATGTGAACTTATAACAAGCATAGTTTTTCGTTTCAAGCTTGCATAAACAATGAAACAAATCCCCCTCTACTTGAGTCGAGAGATTGACTAGATCTTATAGATGTTAAGTATTTAGGTTAGTTATTTCAGTTTTTTGCATAATTTTCTTACAATTTTAGGTCAAGTCCTTCAAATGATCTCGTACTTGAACCTTCATTTCATCCACCTTAGTTGAATGAAATGAAGCTGGGGGGGCATGCGCTCTAACAGTTATGCTTAGGGGGCATCAAGCACAGTTTTATCTCTGTTTCAAGCTTGTGTAAAAATGAAACTAATTTGAAGCATAGTTTTTATCTGTTTCAAGATTTTGTAAAAATGAAACCTATCTTGAGTCAATTTCAGTTATTTTCAAGACTCGTTAAACTCATGAAAATCCCGAGATTATTTTGCTATTTTTCATTCTCGTAAAACAAATGAAAATGCCGAGTTCTTTCCGTCTTTTCCTGCTCGTAAATTAAATTGAAAGTCGGCTATATGAGTACATTTTTATCATTTTTTCGAACTCGTTAAAACTTACGAAAAAGTGAAACCTTGGAGTTCTCTTTTAAGCCCTTTTCTGACTCCTAAAACATGAAAAGATCGCCGAGCGTTTCTTTTACACTCGTTAAAACGGAATTAAAAGACGGTCCCCTTTTAGCTCTTTTCTGACCGCAAAATCAGGAAAAGATTGCCGGGTTTTTGTCGTTTCAAACTCGATAAGGAAATAAAACGACGTGTCCTTGATCACTTTTTACTTTTCAGGTCAACGACACTATTATGAAAGTACTCCTTGGTCGCAAGATCAAGCGGTTCCCCCAGGTATTATTTTATACTTTTTTGGGCTTGAGGGACACAAATGTACGAAAAAGTTCAACGTGGAGTCTCCTTTAGTTTTTTTTTCAGACTCTCTAAAATTGAAAAACGCCGAGTTTCTCCTATACTGGGCTCGTTAAACTTTTACAGTAGAGGACCTGTTCAATTACAAACAGGAACGAACCACTCCTTCCTAGGGTTCGAATTTAAACTAGGTTGGACTCGTCCGAAGGATGAGCTTACAATCAAGCATATGTTATCCTCCTCAAGCTTGTTAAAAATAAAGAGGTACTTGCCAGAAATGGTGGGGGAAAAGAGAGAAGAATGAACCTGTTTGTTACCTTTTGTCTCAAAAGAAACTTTATTACCACTCTTGAACACGACACTTTTTCATTCACCTGGGTTGGGAAATCTTTTACCTCACAGTTGACCAAACCACTTTGAAAGTCTTTAACCGGGTTCCGGGGATTAACTTTGAGTTATTCCTCACCAAGCCATCTGTCGTGTCGTTATGTGTTCAAGAGGTCTGCAAGTAAAACTTTCATCTGCAAAATACTTGTCATCCATTTGACCATCCCTGAGTCAGTCCTTACAACAACATTTCTTCAACTTGAACAATGATTTCGTGTTGCGGGCTTGCCTGCAACGGGTCGCTTTCTATCGACATCAGCACATTATCTAGAAAGATGACTTAGGAATCGACAGTACCTTGAAGTCTGCATGCATCAACGGCAGGTTTCTCGCCTTTGACGTCAGTTTACATCATTGACTTTCGATCAAAGGATTCCGTGAAGTGTTCGACATCAAAACATCTATTCACATTTCACGGGTTGTGCTTGGTACTTTGAGAACCATTGACATTACTGGTGGTCTCTCTCACGCTTGTTAATAGTTTACATCATCGACTGGTAATCAAGTGGTTTCTAACATGTTCGACATCAAATCATTTAATCACATGGCTAGAATCGTACCAATTCGGGAAGTAGAAGTGAAGACCCTGGATCTAGTTTCTACCATCCAGGCTGCGAGGAGTTTTGTATTCATTATCTATGTAGACTAATCATAAACAGATGGCTGCGTCCATACTGTGTCTACAAAAGTCTATAAAAATGATGTACTGCAAGATCATTCCTGTATCAGAGTAGTTAGTCCATTAGTTAAAGTTTTAAATCTGAGTATGGGAATGCCTACCTCAGTGATGACATAATCTTATACATGTATTTTGTGTTGAAAATTGCAGGTTCCAACCAGGTCGTCCACAAGACAATCCTTGAAATGATAAAGCGCTTCACCCTTCCTAGAATTACAAACCCTAATCTATTCCAGGCTTCGCACTTTAGGGGGCAATCTGTTACACTAAAAAATGTCACCATGACTATTTACAGTTAGTATGGCTCAATCAACAGTCATGCTACCCTCTTAGGCAAGTCTTATGCCTCTGCTATCCATCTCAAACTCAAAAAAGAGAGAAAGTCTTGTAAAAAATGTGTTTATCTCTGGGGACGCAGGTTCTCTCAAGCCTTACCTGCGGGGACGCTCACAATGTTCACAAAGGCTGCGTCCTTGGACGCTCTGTATGTTAAGGGACAGGTGCGTCCTTCTGTAAAAGGCAAAATGCGCAATTTTCATCTTAAAAAAGTTACTTGTGGTTACTTCTAGAACTTTCTAGAGGTCGGTTTGATGAAATGGATGCGCCTCCAGTTGGTTCATGTATCCCTATTAAGGAGGAACTTATCCCATCAATAAGGGAGCTATCCCACCCAAAGAGGGGGATTATCCCATTGATGGTGGACCTGAATAACCTCTTTACAACACTATAAATAAAGACATTGAGCCAGAGGGAGAGAGGTTGGAGCTATACATTTTCTTTGGGTAAATGCTGCAGGAATTAGGACTCCCATTTAGAACCTTGTGAGGAGAGATTGTCTTTGCTTGATTCTACTTGGAAGTGGGTGAGCTTTGTCAAAGTAGAGGAAAACCCTTGATGGACCCTGGGAGGAACTTGCACAACACCAAGGCCAGGTTGTAAGAGTTTCTTTGTTTCGTTATTAATACAAACTGGTTTATTTTTCTCAATAGCTTGTGTTAATGAGTTATTTCATGTGTTCCTTGGTCTGCATGTTAAATATATGTTTTATTATATGAAATGCAAGTGCTTGGTAATTGTTTGATTATTTGTGGTTGCAGGAATTGACTTGAAGGAGGAGATCATCCGGATCGGCAAGGACGGACGACAACAACCGCGTTTTGGAATAAGGTAAGCCTAAACACTTGTAGTTTTCATGTTTTAAAAGGTATATTTAGAGAAAGATCACTCCATTTTGTCTTGTTTGTCGCTAGAGAGTTTAGACTCCTAGGGAGGTCAGTTGTGTCCGCAATGGGGTTAAAACCTACAATGGGGACCATTGCTTCCTAAGGGGGAAGGACTAATCAAAATTGATATTGGTGTCCACCTACCTATTCCACCTAAAACACTAGTCAATTTCATCTGTTTCCTTGTTTATTTCAACATTTACTTTTTTTAGCAGTTTTTTCGGGTCCTGAACTTCTGGAGCAATTTTGACCCCATAAACAACGTTTTTTTGAGGTCTGTAGGAGGACCATATCCATAGGTAGGGTTTTGTCACAAATCCTGTAGTACTCAGAGAGACCTTTCCAACAAGGTATCATATGTGGCAAACAAAGCTAATATGACCAAGTTACAACCCCGGGAAGTTGGCTGCCCAACTAACCCCAACAAGGCCCACAAACTCTTGGCGTTCCATCTCTTAGGGTTAGGGTTTTGGTTGTTTAGGGTTTTAAATTGTTTTTCAATAATAAATAGGCCCTTGAGCCTCATTGTAACATAATTGAGAGGCATGTAGCCACCACATATCTTCTCAGAGATAAGCTACCATCGTCGGAGCTAGTTTATTTCCATTCTGTTTGTAAGCATATTTCAGTGTTATGATATTAATGAAATAAAAGTGTTATTTCTACTGCATCTCTGTATTTATGGTTATATATGTAATTTTTTATGTTCGTGCTTAAGTTTGGATCATAATATGTTTTGAGATGCTTGGAGTTGGGATTTTTTTTTCCAAGATTGGGTCATCTGATCCTATTTTCATGGAACTTGAACGATGCCACATATGTATTTAATCTGGGTTTGAATCAATAAAAAATGGGTTTTTGTGCAGCAATAAAAAGTTACAAAGTCACCGTGTATAGTCCCACATTCTATAATTTCCCATCCGTATAACCCTCTGTACATGTGCATTGAATGTATAAGTGAGATTCCTATCTCCCTTTCTTTGTAATCAGAGAAACAATTATAATTCATTGCCGACCGAGTGCACAAACCCATTCTCCCCTGTATTCAATTTCTTCCAATTCCCGATAGTCGATAAAGGGGAAAATAACTTATTTTTATTGAGATTTATGAGAGTTCGTTATATCATGAAGGGCATAATGGAAACATATTTTCCCATCAAAGATATATTTATTGAGACGTACTCTCCCCAAAGGTTTAAAAAGGAACAATGTTAAAAAGGCTTAGGATATAATTTTTCTGCTGAGATAGATTTTTGTAATTAACAACAAATGGGAAATATTCCTGTCCTAGGATATTTTCCCCAGGATTCTTGCAAGGGGATTCATTTTTAAGTGTTGGGATAATTTTTTTGGCCAAGAGAGAACCTTTAGTGGTGATTGACGATAATAGTTTCCTGTCGCAAGACTTATTTTTCCCGAGGGTTTTCAAAAGAAGGCAAGTTATAAATTTCCGGGGTTCCAAGATTGAATCCAATGGTCATGTTTGTTCTCATATAGCCTATCATATTGAGTTCCAGTGTTACCTTTGGCTACATATAATATGAAGAACCACACATAGGTTCGGATTTGGCCCTACGACACACACACACACACACACACACACACACACACACACACACACACACACACACACACACACACACACACAAATTAAAAGTCCCCTTGGCCTGTGCCATTAGTGGTATTAGAGTAGATTTTACATATGCTCCAAAATCAAGTAATTGATCATGCCTCACAATGTTGGAAGAGGATGCCAGAGAGGAGAAAGGCCTATAGAAAAAGCAGAACTGATGCGAGATATGCAACATTCGGAAGCAAGTATGGAAGCCATGGAAGCTGACATACAATGAGATATTAAATCTGGAGATTTGAGTGAGGACGAAGAAGAACCTCAAGAAAAAGAAGCAACAACTGAGGAGCCAACAAAAGTTAATATATTGAAGGAAGTCATGGGATCTACCTCAAGTCCCAAGCACGAAGTATCCACTTATAGTGGTAGTTTGAATCTAGAGGAACTCGTGGACTAGATTACCGACATGGATAAATTCTTCAATCTTGAAGATATGGACAATGAGAAAAAGGTCAAGTTTGTTGTCACCAAATTACTAGGGAAACACAACTATATGGTGGAATGGTGTGCAGGATGAAAGGAAAAGGAGGAATAAGAAAAATATCAAGATATGGACATGATGATTGCAAAGCTCAGATGTGATTTTTTTCCCAAATATTATCACCTCACTTTATTTAGACAAATGAAAAATATTAGATAGACGTTAATGTCTATAAGAGAGTATAACGAGGAGTTTTATAAAGTGAATATCAAGGCTAGTTATGTATAATATACTGAAGAGAAGAAAATCAACTATATAAATGGCCATATATTAGATATTGAGGACAAGATCAATGTATTATCTCCTAGAATTATAGAAGAGGCATATCAAATTGATTTGAAAGTTGAGGAGAAATTTGCAAGGAAGAAATCTAGTAGAGGGAAAAGTTATGCTAGAGGAAGAGGACACCAATCAAATAGAGGGAGATCTAAAACATAGAGAGAAGGAACTAGTAGATCAAGTCAACAGTGATAGCCAGAAGGAGATTCCAGAGGCCAAAGATCCTTTTCAATAAGAAGAGAAAGTGGTAGAGGAAGAGAGGTTTGATGCTACAGGTGTGGAAAAATTGGACATATGGCATATGAATGTACAAATAAAAAAGACACAGGCCAAAGGAGTGTTGTTGTTGTCCCAACAGAGGAAGGGGAAGCAAAGGTAAAAGAGGAAAAAAATGTACCAGGTGTTGTTGAAGCTAGAGAAGGAAGTTGTTGAACCAACTTAGAGGAAGGCCTTATTTAGGATGGTTTGCAAGGTCCAAGGGAAATGTTGCAAAGTGGTTATTGACTTTGGAAGCATAGAAAACTTGGTGTCTACATAAGTGGTGGAAAAGATGAACTTGAAGTAGATGAAGCATCCAACACGCTATAAGGTGTCTTGTCTTAAAAAAGGTCACCAAATATTGGTGAATGAATAATGTGAAGTGGAGTTGCAAATATGCAACTACATGGACAATATTATCTGTGATATCATGCAAATGGATGTGTGCCACATTCTATTTGGCACACCTTGGAAAATTGATAGGAGTGTTACACATGATGGGAAGAAAACACTTACAAGATCTAGAAGGATGGCATAAACCATACCTTGTTATTGTTGTAGGAGGAAGGGACATCAGAGAATAATGATCCAAAGGCATTGTTGCTAAGTGGGAAATAATTTTTGCACCAACTGGAGGATAATGAGGTAAACTTTGCTTTAGTTTGCAAACCTATAGTGATTCTTTCTTCAACTACTGTTACAAACTTGCCTTTTAAAATTCAAGACACATTGAATGAATATAATGAGATTGTGGTAAATGACTTTCCTAATGAGTTGACCCCTGTAAGAAGCATAATTCATCATATTTACTTGATACCCAAAGCAAGTCTACCAAACAAGGCTACATATAGAACGAATCCTTAGGAGAATGAAGAAATCAGAAAACAAGTGTAAGAGTTGCTAGATAAGGGATTGATCAGAGAGAGCCTTAGTCCATGTGTAGCGCCAATAATGTTGAGCCCAAAGAAATATGGTGGTTGGTGAATGTGCTCAGAATTCAGGGAAATAAATAAAATCACTATTAGGTACAAATTTCCTTTACCCCACATAGATGATTTGTTGGATGATTTAAGTGGTTCTAGTTGTTTCTCTAAGATATATATGAAGAGTGGGTACCATAAAATCAGGATTAGAGAAGAGGATGAGTGGAAAATGACATTCAAAACCAATGATGGTTTATATGATTGGCTGGTTATGCCATCTGGATGGTCTAGTGCACCCAACACCTTCATGAGATTAATGAATGAGGTGTTAAAGGAATTCATAGGGAAATATGTGATTGTGTATTTATATGACATCTTGATATATAGTCAGTTTAAATAAGAACATTTAAGGCCCTTGAGATATTCTTTAGAAAATATGCAACAAGAGAAGCTGTTAATCAATTTAAAGAAGTTCTCATTCTTAAAAACAAAGCTTGTTTTTTTGGGCTTTGTCATATCTAAATATGGCTTTAAGATGGATCTTGAGAAGGTAAGAGCTACTATTGATGGTATTTTTGTAGATCCAGTCAAGGGAACTACGATTATGTTCTAATCTAGGGTTAATGGATTGGGGTTTATGGATGCTTCGACATGTATATATATGTATTGTAACATTGGACAGAATATAATGAAAACTCAATCTGATAGTCCCGGTTTTGGGATCCAGGGGAAAATCTCTGTGTATATCTGTTTTATGTTTTATGCTCTTGGCATTGTTTATTTTCTGTTTTTAGAATTCGTATGCATATAATTTTTGTACGGGGTTAAAACCTACAATTTTTTTTCATGGTATCGCTAGTTTTTACAAGAAATTTATCAGGAATTTTAGCAATATGAGTGCTCCAATTATGGCGACTATAAAGAAGGATATACAACCATTGTAGTGAACTATTGAAGCTGAGAAGAGATTCCAGTAGCTAAATAAGAAGATGAAATAACAACCTGTTTTGGTGATGCCATATTTCAAATAAACCTTTTCAAATGAAATGTGATGCAAGTGGAGAAGTAATCAGTGTTGTGCTAAGGCCAGAGCAAACCTATAACATATTTCAATGAGAAGTTGAATGAGTTAGGGATGAAGTACTCTTCCTATGAAAATGAGTTTTATGTTGTGGTTCAAGCATTGAAAAATTGGAGGAATTATTTGATGTCCAAAGAGTTTGTTTTGTAAATAAACTCTCATGCCTTAGCATATATCATGGAACGACCAAAATTGAGCCAAAAACATGTTAACTTGATAGAATAATTGCAAAGCTTCACTTTTTTTTTAAAACATATTGGTGGCCAAGCTAACCGAATTGCAAATGCTTTAAGCAGGAAGAGTTTATTAATGTATGAAAGTCAGGTTCAGGTAGTGGGTTGACTTCATGAAGGAGTTGTATGAGAATGATACAAACATCAAAGAAGCTTATGAAGCATGTAAAAATCAAACAATTAGGGAAAAAATTCTGTGGCTTGACTATACATTACATGATGGGTTATTGTTCAAGAATAATCACCTTTGCATTCCCAAATGCTTGATGAGGGAGAATTTGATCAAAGATAAGAATAACGGAGGTCTAAGTGGAAACTTTGGACATGAAAGAACATATGAGCCATTGAAACATTTCTATTTTTGGCAAAAAATTAGGACTAATGTTCAAAAATTCATGAAGAATTTTAGAGTTTGTCAACACGCAAAGGGGAAGAGTCAAAACACAGGGCTGTATACACCATTACCAATGCCAAATAGACCTTGGGATTAAATGAGTATGGAATTTTTATTGGGGTTTCCAAAAACACAAAAGGGTAATGATTCAGGCTTTGTAGTGGTGGATATATGTTTAAAGATGGCTCATTTCATTCCTTGTTTCAAAACTAGTGATGCTACCCATATTGCTTACTTGTTTTTTAAAGAAGTGGTAAGACTGCATGGAGTGCCCAAGAGCATTGTCTAAGATAGAGACACTAGGTTTTTGGGGCATGTTTAGAGGAATTTGTGGAAAAATATTGGAACACAATTGAGCTTTAGCTCATCTTATCACCCTCAGACTGATGGGAAAAGTGAGGTAGTCAACAAAAGCTTGGGGAATATCCTAAGGAGCTTGATTGGAGAGCATACCAAACAATGGGATCAGGTGCTTTCCCAAGCATAATTCGCTTATAATGTTTCTCCAAATAGAAGTATTGGAAAAATTCCATTCCAAATCATTTGTGGAATGCATCCGAGAAGACTTCATGAATTGAGAAATTTGGGAAGAGATGAATAAAGGAATGTACCAAGAGAAGTAATTTTCACAACCATTCAGGATATCCATTAATAAGTGAAACAAAAACTACAAGAATACGACCTCAAATACAATATTAGAGTATACCTCAAGAGAAGAAAGCGTAATTTTGAAGTGGGAGAATTAGTTTTATCACATCTGAGGAAGGAGAGGTTTTCTAGAGGAGAATAAAACAAATTAAAATTGAAGAAAATTGGACCTTGTAAAGTCCTTAGGAAATTCCCAACAAATGCATATGAAATAGAATTTCCACCTAGGATTGGCATATTTTCCATTCTAAATGTTGTAGACCTATATGAGTACCACCAAATGAACCAACACAAATAAGAGACAACAATAAAGAAATAGTGGAAAAAACAAATTCGAACAATATAACCTTAATAGTCAAAAAATATTTTGGACAAAAGATTAATCAACAAGACAAGGGGAAAGGAGTATTATGAGTACTTGGTCAAGTAGAAAGACCATCCAGTAGTTGATGCTACTTAGATGACTGCCACGTTATTACAAAAAAAGTGGAAATCTGTTGAAGATCTCATGGGAAGGAGCCCATGAATTATTTGTTCCTTGGGAGTATGATGTAGGACATTGGTAAACCTCGAACGGACGAGAAGGTCAAACCTTTTTACTAGAGGAGTTGGCTCTTCAAAGTGTTGGTTTGATGAGTATATTATAAAAAATATTATTTATTTGATCACCATGTAATCTCTTTGGTTGTTAATCTGTTTTGAGATGCTTGGAGTTGTGTTTTTTTGCCAATATTGGGTCATCTGACCCTATTTTCATGGATCTAGAATGATGACACATATATATTTAATCTGGGTTTGAATAAAAAAAATCTGGTTTTTTCATGTGCAATAACAAGTTACAAAGTCAATGTATAGTCTTGTGTTCCATAATTCCCCTATGTATAATCCTTTGTACATGTGTGTTGAATGTATAAGTGAGGTTCCTATCTACCTTTCCTTGTAATTAGAGAAATAATTATAATTCATTGCATATCAGGTGCATACAACCATTCTCCCCTGTATTCCATTTCTTCCAATTCACGATAGTTGACACAAGGGAAAAACAATAAGTTTTGTTAAGATTTACGAGAGTTCGCTATATCACGAAGGGTGCAATGACAAAAAATTTCCCCATCAAATATGTCTATCTCGGGATGTACTCTCCCCAGAGGTTTAAAAAGGAGCACTATTAAAAAGGATCAGAACAAACGTTTCTGTTGGGATATATTGTTGTAAGTGATAACAAATGGGAAATATTCTTGTCCTAGGATATTTTCCCTGGGAGTTTCACAAGGGGCTTCATTGATAAGTTCTGGGACAATTTTTTTTGACCAGGACAAAACCTTTAGCATCAATTGAGGAGAATGGTTTCTTGTCCAGAGACTTATTTTCCCTGAGGTCTTTCAGAAGAAACCAAGGTATAAAGTATTGGGGTTCCAAGATTGAATCAAATGGTCATGTCTGTGGTCATATAGCCTCCCCTCTGTAGCGTGAGTGTTAAGGTTTTGGTTTGAGGTGGTTTGTGTCTATGTTGTGAAGAGTTATACCCCACGACCAATATATCTATCTATCTATCTATCTATCTATATATATATATAGATATATACACGTATACACCTCCATATGCTTCCCTTTGGCTACATATAATATGAATAACCCCACATAGGTTGGGATTTGGACCTATGCAACACACACACACACACACACACATATATGTATGTATTAAATGTATGTATGTCTTAAATGTATGGATATATGTATTAAAAGTCTTCTTGGCCTGCACCACTATTCCTACGACTCTCCTCTTCTCCTATCCTCCCAATAGAAATACGTAGAAATGAATAAAAATTCCCCCTTCTTCTTTTCCCATTCACTCTTTTTCTCCACCAACCTCTCATAACCTCTTGGGTGTTGACTATGTAGCACAACCCATGAGGAAAGATAGAAGGGGTATGGGCTTGTCCTCCATTTAGGAAGCCCATACTCCACCTCCCTGCCTTGCTTTAATAACACAACATATCAGTCATGGCATATCACATGGCGATCAATGAATATCACAAGGCTCCAGTGTCACCACAATGGCCTAGTTCCTAAATTCTTTAGCTCTATCATGCTACTATGCATGTCAATTTCATTAAGCTGATGTTGTTTGCGTTGTACTCAAGCACATGTATTTGTGTTGGACAATTCAGTAGTTCTTCTACATCACAAGAATATGAGTCTTATGACTTCCATCATAAGAATTATAAATCAATTCAAACATAAGAAATTATTCAAAATTTAATACTTATCTTTGGTTACTCTTTGCTTCCTTGAACTTGAAAAATACTCTAGGAATGCAGAGCACACAATGTTTGTTATAGACATATTTGGGCATTGCAACCCCAAACTCATATGTCCATAAACCAAGGGATCTTTAGTCCCTAAAAGTGTTGTTTCACACCCTAAAGGATCATGGTCAATTGATTACATCATTTCCAAAAAGTTCCACTTGAAAAACTACTCAGAACTGGCCAAAACTGGACCATATTGATTGCTCCATGGTCAAAGTGCGATGCATACTGGATACCACACTAGACAGGTGCGATGCATACTGGAATGGCCTTCTGTGGGGTGTGATGAGTGAGAATAGACAAATGGCAGAGACAGTTTGCTAAGTGGATGATCATGGAAGCTTCCAGAAACTTCTCCTATGACACTTAACTCTCTGAATTCGCCCAGGGATGAGTAAGAGATCAATGAAATCTCCAAGTGGAACCAAGAACTATCAGTGGAATGACACTAATCAAAAACCCAGAGCTGACTCACACCCTTGCAAGACATCTATAAATGGATCCCTCATCTGAGAGATCTAGAGGCTGGAATTTTGTAATTTGTAAGGAAGTGTTGTTGGTTTGTTGGTGAGAAGAGACATTGCATTGTTGGGTGATTTGCTTATTCATGAGGTGAAGAGGGCTTCTACACTGGGAGGATGATGCTGGATTAGACAGCTGGGTTGTAATCCTCTCTTTCACTATTAATAAAGTTCTTTGAGTTTTCCTCCATATAATCGTGTGTTTGTGAATCTTATTGTTTATGAATGCAATTGTATGGTCAACGTGTTTCTGATTATACATTTTCTATGATGTTTTAGATAGAGATTCTTTGATGGTTTTCTATTACTTTGACTCTAGAGGTACTCTTTGAAGCAGGACAAGTTGGAGAGGAGTGGAAAATTCTATCAAGGGAAGGAGAAATCAAGCTAGGATCAAAGCAGAAGATCTAGGTTGGTCCTATTTTCTTCTCTCTTACCTATTACACTTAAAGGAACTCTCGAAAGGATTTCATTGTTTGTTTCTAAGATAGCTACCCATCTTAGTGGGACTAGCAGTTCAAACCAACACTAGTTTTCCCTGAAACAAAATGGTGACTCCACTGGGGATAGAATAGTTTGTTTTATTTGTTTATTGTTTGCTTTATAAACTATAGATGGAGCCTGAATTTAGCCCGCTAGCCTTCGAAATGCCTTTGCTATGAAATTGTGAAGTAGATGAATGTTGCTTTAGTCAATCTCTGGGTTGGTTTATGAACTGAACATCTGAATTACAAGCATTCTAAGTGCCCTTGTGGTAGCTCAGAACCTCATAAGATCTTGCCCCTATACTTTGTTTTTACTCTCCATCATTATTCACCCTAAATCACTGAACTTAGCTACAAATTTTGAGCAAAAACCAAGCTCAGTTTTGCTCCATGGTCCATCGCACTGTCTGTAACTGTGCAACCTGGATGCATTGCACCTCCCATGTGTTGTAGGTGAGATGCATCCTTGTTTCCCTGTGTTGCAAGTGCGATGATTGAGTGATACTATTTTTTCTCTCTGAGAGTTGGTTTTTTCTCCTTGTTTTCAGCTCTATTCAGTAGTTTTGCTGTTCATGATCAATATGTTCTTGCTGAAACCTTCTTCCTTCACATATTTCAGCCTCCACCAGTTAGGAATTGTAAATGTTTTTGTGTATTTGTGAATCATTTACAGTTTTCCTTTGTCAAAAGTAGCTTAATCAAACTATCGTTTTTTATGCAAGTGTCGTAATTGTCATTTTGAATCAAAAGATGAGTGTCGTAAAGTCTTCCTCTTATAGATAGTTGATTGTACTTTTTCCATTAAACTTGATTTGAGTTATTAGTATTTGAAGTGTCGAAAACAATTTTTATTTCAAAATCGAAAAGTGTCGTCTTAGTCTTCCTTTCGTTTTGAAAAGAAATTGTCAAAATGTCGCTTTAAAAGAAAATAGTTCAGATCTGTACTTAGTTTTCCTTTTTGGCATTCACACATTAAGGAAGCGGAAAAAAAATACATGCATGTGCATTTGCATTTTGAGTGCATGCGAAATTTGATTTAGGAAAGTGCATTTAGTGTGTGCTCTATGCTCTCTGCTGAAAGAAAAATCATAATCTTCTTTCCTTTGTAGCTAGGATTTTCATTGCTAAAAGAAAATAAACCACTGTTTATCATTTTAGATTGCATATTTAGGAATTTTACATCTACATCATGCTGTGAACCTTAAAAGACAAACTTCTAAGCAAGATCAACCATAAAATAAATCTCAATGAACATAAAAACGCTTTGGAACCTAACGCAACACATCTAGAAGTCTAGGCTAGAGACGTGTTCCGGCGTTGTAAAACCTGGTAACTATCATTTTCATCGAAGGTTGGGTGATTCCTCCTCTTTGATATGACAAGTACTAGTACGTACTTGTGCTCCCTATACCATCGAATATATATTGGGAGACCACAATAGGCTGATATCCTTTATCCTTAAGAAGCTATGTCTACCACCCTATCGATCGCAATGCACTGAACACAACATTCGGGAAGATTGACTGCCGTACATAAGTCCTTGGTAATGTCTCTATCATTTATCACCAAGGTGTATTTTGTAGTTTTGCGATCGGTTTGGTAATCCCTCTGTCTAGATTTCCAGAGTAGTCACTTTCGTTCCTTTTTGACTCCTTAAAAGAAAAGGTTCGTCTGAGCACTTGTCACTTCAGGCTCATTAAAAATTGAAGGCGACTAGAGTCACCTTTAGCTTTTTCTTGACTCTTAAAAATTGAAAAAGAAAGTTGTGTCAAAGTGTATTAAAATTTATTTAAATTGGAATAAAATCCTTGTTCCTTCGTTGATATGAGGTTGAGATAATGGAGTCCACCAATCAAAGAATCCCTCTTGGGGGTAATCCTAGTCCTTTCTCCTCTTGGGGAGATATTGGTTCTCCATATATGGCTACATTGTCCCTTCCAGGAATCACAATCGGCCTACCAGTATGGCTTTTCTCGACCTTTGTTGTTCAAAACACCATAATTCCTCAACAATCTAATCAGAAACCAGGTGATACTGAAGTTACCCCTTCACCTTCTACTTCATTTGTTTCTCCTTCCCCTTCTTCCTCTTCGCTTGGTGAAACTAGTGACACTAAAAACCAAGTAACAGAGAAGAAAAAGAAAGGGAAGGAGAAGAAGAAGAAGCCAACTAAACAAGGAGGCAACCATGCATCATCCGGCGAAAATCCACACACTAAAATTTCCAAACCAAAATCTCCATGTGCAATTTGCAAGGGAAACCATTACCATCGAGATTGCCCTTGCATTCTATGGATCTTGAGAGAATGGTCTCCTCGTTTGCACCATTCGGTGTCATCAACCTCTGATAGTCAGGTTGACAACGCACCATCAACTAGTGAAAACGAAGTCAATAGAAAGAAAGGAAAAGTCAGATTTCCATGTAGGTTATGTGAAGGTGATCATATTCTTCATCGTTTTCCTTTTCTGGATGAAGCCAAAAGCATTTTGGATAACCGTCCTGCTTCACCGTAGCAACTTCCACCTGGATACAGGAAACTCTTGCTAAGTCCTTCGCCAGTTGAAAACCCGATTGACATAAATCAATTGTCGATCGAATCACCTATCATTGAAAGTGAACCTTTTGAGTCCATATTGGACCAAATTCAGCTGGTCGAGATGGCAATCGACCTAGTCTTACCTTCAGAAGGACCACCTTCGGATGATACTATCACCAAAGAGAATGAGAACGACACTGTTCAAATTATTTTTGTCGAAACAGAGTCTAATGAACTTGGGGCAATCCACCCATTCCTTTACAACAGGAAGAGACCCCCCCAGTTCATGAGATTTATCTGGCCATCTATTTGGTACCTCCTCCAAGCAGTCTAGTCATTTTCTTTGATTGGAATCAACTAGAAAAACCCCGCCTTCCATCTAATGTACCATTTCGAATCATAGTACAAGTTTACAAAATGATCATGTCTGGCACTATCATAGATGAAGGGGCTTCAGTGAGTATCCTTTCCTCAACTGCTTGGAAAGCGCTTGGTTCGCCATCGCTTTTGCCTGAAAAACAAAATTTGTCGGGCTTCAACAAAGGAACCAATCGACCGTTAGGGATCCTTCCAAAGTTACTGATAACTTTGAGAAAGAAAACCATTCATTTGAATGTGATGGTAGTCCAAGGGCCACTAGATTACAATCTACTCCTTGGACGTGACTATATATATAGCATGGAAGCTATTGTTTCCACATTCTTTTGAGTGATGTGTTTTCCACATGAAGGCAAACTGGTACAGCTTGTCGACCAGCTTTCATTTCCTGGTTCAAACACAACTATGAATCAACCATCATCCCTAAATGGTCTCTTCGCGTCAACAATGTCTCTTCAACCTTCATTCCATCCACCTAATTACCGCGGGTAGTTTGGTGAATGTTCTGAAGTTTAGGGGGCATGCACCCTAGTTTGCTTCGGCAGGCAAACCCAGAGGAAAAGAGAGATTTTCTTGAAGGTCATAATGATTGGACTGAAGAAACATTCCCGTGTAGGTTATGTGATCAGTCTGAAACAAATATTTCCTTGTACGATTGTGATTGGAAGCTCACACCATTCACCTTCGTATGTTATGTGATTGGAAGCTCACACCATTCACCTTTGTCTATTTCGATGGACAAAGCAAAGGAAGAGTTTTTTGTCTGCCAACAGAAACAATCCTACCTAACCGCAGGGACTTCCATTTGGTAACATGGAAACTCTCCTTTTACTGAAACACATGGGGGCATGCAAACCTTTGTATGAAAGTGAAAAACGACCTTTGATTTCTTTATTTTGTAGGTTCTCAACCCTTTAACCTCGTAGCTCGGTCATTTCTAGCCTGCATAAAAAGGAAATGAGCACATGTTATAGTAGTGTTCAAGCTCATTAAAAAATAAATCTACCAAGTGACATCTTCAAACGACTGGTAAGAGCAATGTTCCCGCAAGGTTCAAGCTCGTTAAAGAAAATAAACTTGCACTGAGCATAGTTTCTCCTAGTTCAAGCTCATTAAAAATGAAACCACCTTTGGTAAATAACCTTTGTAATCACCTTGCTATCAACCCTTTTGAACCTTGGTTGTGTTCCTACCATCACCTCCATTCATTTGGCCGACC
Source organism: Pinus tabuliformis (assembly GCA_031772625.1). Taxonomy (NCBI): domain Eukaryota; kingdom Viridiplantae; phylum Streptophyta; class Pinopsida; order Pinales; family Pinaceae; genus Pinus; species Pinus tabuliformis. The sequence goes on from CM062819.1 coordinate 1,275,331,981, forward strand.
ATACGCTTCCACTTTTATTGTTTACCCTTTTGAGGAGCAGCTGCGATGAGTGATTTTTATTGCCACCCTCTTCACACTGCCATGTTTTGAGAAGTTCCAAACTTACCTGGAACCAGTTGCTACCCGAAGATATCACTCGTTCCTCAAAAAATGAGTCCCTTTTAAACTCTTTTTAGACTCGTTAAATATAAAAATATTGTTGAGCCATTGGCCTTTCCAGCTCGTTAAAGTAAAGGGAACGCCATCCCTCCCATATATTTTAATCTTTTTGGACCTGAGGGATTATCAAACAAAAAGATTGAGTGCTTGTATTTTTCGGCTCATTAAAACAATCGAAAAGTTATCCCTTTCGTATTATTTTATACTTTTTTCGGACTTAAGGGCTTATGCCGCAAAAAAGGACTATTGGAGTTTCCTTTTCGTCCTTTTTCAAACTCTCTAAACATGAAAAGGACCGAGTTATCTTTGTCGTTAAACTCGTTAAAACAATAGCGACAAACTTGTCCATCCAGACAAGAATGAGTTTCACTGTCGCTAGGCTCGCTAAAAGATAGTGACAGGTTTGCCCGAAGGGCAAATTATTGACCAAGCATATGTCATCCTCCTCAAGCTTGACAAAAATAAAGAGGTAATGGTCAGCAATGACTGGGGAAAAAGGGAAGAAAAATTGAAGAATTTTATTGGTAGTAGGTTGCTGTCGAACATGACACTTTCACTCCATCGCCATGATTGAGTTGGGTTGGGTTGGGTTTTTCCATTCACTATCACCATTGGTCCTCCGTACCATCCATGGGGTTAACGCTACTGGTCCATATCAGTGTCACCGACATGTTCAAGAGAAGTCAATCAGAGAATTCACCATCCAACAAATGTCTCATCCACTGTAATACCTCTACCCTTCATTTTTCATGACCGCCATTCCTGAACCTTATATCATCAGATCGTTTTCACCTCCAGAAAAATCATTTGCTTCGTTTCACATCGTAGATGTGGGATACATCAAGGCCCTCCTATGATAGGTCACTTCTTGTCGACATCAGCTCATTATCCAAGAAGTTGACTTAGAAACAACCCTTTCAGTACTTTGAAGCTTGCATGCCTTAATGGCAAGTTTCTCACTTCTAGCGACAGGTTTACATCAATGACCTTCGACTGAAAGATTTTGCGTGGTGTTCGACATCGGCTCATATATTCACACCACGTGAATTTTACTGTAGTGCCTTGAGGGTCATCATCATTATTGGTGACTCCTCTTGTGTCTGTTAATAGCTTACATTATTGGCTGGTAATCAGGCGATGTCTTTCCATTTTCGACTTTAGAACATCTTTTCACATGGATCGACTTGTACATTGGGTGAATAGTGAACGAGTTTTGAAGACCCCGGATCTAGTTTCATCCATCCGGGCTGCAATATATTCAAGAACATAAAGACATCAAATGTACACAGAAGCTGCATAGATAGTCATCTAAGCCAGGGAAGATGACTCTTTATGCGAAGAATCACCAGTCTGCAAAAGTAGACGATTGTCTGTCCTATGTACATGAAAATGAATTTATAAAGCTGAGCATGGGAATGCCCGCCTCAACTAGATCATGAAAATAATATGATGATGATATATTGCATTGTATCTTATACAAGTCACCTTCCAGTTCCAATACCTCAGATCCTCATGATAAAGCATTTCACTCGACATCAGAAGATTTATGACCTCATGCTTTAGGGGGCAACTGTTATAGAAATATATGGGAACTGAAACCCCAAACTCATATGTCCATAAACCAAGGGCTCTTTAGTCCCTAAAAGTGTTGTTTCACACCCTAAAGGATCATGGTCAATTGATTACATCATTTCCCAAAAGTTCCACGTGAAAAGCTACTCAGAACTGGCAAAAAACTGGACCATACTGACTGCTCCATGGTCAAGGTGTGATGCATACTGGCTACACACTAGATAGGTGTGATGCATACTGGAATGGCCTTCTGTGGGGTGTGATGAGCGAGAATAGACAAATGGTAGAGACAATTTACTAAGTGGATGATCATGGAATCTTCTAGAAACTTCTACTGTGACACTTGCCTCTTTGAATTCGCCCAGGGATGAGTAAGAGATCAATGAAATCTCCAAGTGGAACCAAGAACTATCAGTGGAATGACACTAATAAAAAACCTAGAGCTGAATCTCACCCTTGCAAGACATCTATAAATGGATCCCTCATCTGAGAGATCTAGAGGCCAGAATTTTGTAATTTGTAAGGAAGTGCTGTTGGTTTGTTGGTGAGAAGAGACATTGTATTGTTGGGTGATTTTCTTATTCATGAGGTGAAGAGGGCTTCTACACTAGGAGGATGATGTTGGATGAGATAGCTGGGTTGTAATCCTCTCTTTCACTATTATTAAAGTTCTTTGAGTTTTCCTCCATATAATCGTGTGTTTGTGAATCTTATTGTTTATGAATGCAATTGTATGGTCAATGTGTTTCTGATTCCGCATTGTTTATGATGTTTTATATGGACATGCTTTGATGGTTTTCTGTTACTTTGACTCTACACGTACTCTTTGAAGCAGGACAAGTAGGAGAGGAGTGGTAAATTCTATCAAGGGAAGGAGAAATCAAGCTAGGATCAAAGCGGGAGATCTAGGTTGGTCCTCTTTTCTTCTCTCTTACCTATTACACTTAAAGGAACTATCGAAAGGCTTTCATTGTTTGTTTCTAAGATAGCTACCCATATTAGTGGGACTAGCAGTTCGAATTGACACTAGTTTTCCCTGAAACAATGTTCCACCTGCAAAACCCTGCAGGACTCTAGAACACACTGTGATCCCATATGTTAAATGCCGCAAGGATCCAAAGCATACTATATTTCGACCTGTAAAACCCTTGAGGACTCACCTCTGTTTCCCTGTGGCTTCAACTGCTCCTCTTTTGTCTTCACTCTGCACCACACAATCCACTACTAAGCATTATAGTAATCTAGAGCACATCTCCTCTCGTGTTAAGCACTAATGAGTAAAATTATCCACATAATTTTCCTAGTAGCTTCATCTCTAAATCCAACTCACAAGAATCCAGAGCATGTTTCCACCTACTAAACACTATAAGAATCCAAACAAGCTCCCTCATGGTCACATCCTAGTGAGCATGGGCTTATCATATACCTTAATGTAGGCATTTATCAATAGAAATATCCTCACACCTCCCCTGCCATACCAATAGGTATCATCACACCTCGCCTTCCATCCTAGTATATATCATCATACCTCCCATACCATCCAAACAAATATCATCACACCTCCCCTTCCATCCTGACAGATATTGTCACACCTCCCCTACCATCTTGACATATATCATCACACCTCCCCCTCTATCTCGAGAAATATCACCACACCTCCCCTGCCATCCTAGAAAATATCATCACACCTTCCCTGCCATCCTGACATATATCATCACACCTCCCCTGCCATCTTGGAAAATATCATCACACCTCCCCTGCCATCTTGGAAAATATCATCACAGCTCCCCTGCCATCCTAACAGAGATCATCACACCTCCCTTGCCATCCTAGTAGATATAATTACACGTACCTTTCCATCCTGACAATCTTCTTCTTAAGCTCCCAACTCCATTATTTCACTTGTGTCCCAACATTTAACTTTCCATGAGATATACTCAAAAATTTCAAACCAAAAATTTCAATTTCCCAATCCTTGCTTCACCCTGAAGCCCAATCTCATAAGCATGAGATCTGTAGTCATGTCATTGGATCCCTTGTAAGTGTTATTGATTTGTAATGGTGGCTTTGATATCTATTATAGACATATTTGGGCACTACAACCCCAATCACATATGTCCATAAACCAAGGGCTTCTAAACCCCTAAAAGTGTTGTTTCATACCCTAAAAGAACAAGGTCAGCTGATTACATCATCTCCCATAAGTTCTCCATGAAAAACTACTCAGAACTGGTCAAAACAGGACCATATAGACTACTCCATGCATAGGGTGCAATGCATATCACCTATTACACACGGGGGGTGCGATGCATACTGGAAAGCCCTTCTGTAGGGTGTGATGAGTGAGAGTAAACAAATGGCAGAAGCAGTTTTCTAGGTGGAAACCCAAAGAATCTTATAGAAACTGCTCATATGACACTTGCGTCTCTGAATTCGCCCAGGGATGAGTAAGAGATCTGAAATCTCCAAGTGGAACCTGAAATATCAGTGAAATGACACTAATCAAAATCTTAAAAGCTGACTCACTCTCCTGTAAACATCTATATATGGATCCCTCATCCTAGAGATCCAGAGGCTAGAATTTTGTAATTTGCAAGGAAGTGTTGTTGGTTTCTCTTTGAAGACAATGTTGGGTGATCTTGCTTTGTATGAGGTGAAGAGGGCTTTCATGCTGGGAGGATGATGTTGGATCAGACAACGTAGTTGTAATCCTCTCTTCTACTACTTCTATCAATAAAGCTATCTGAGTTTTCCTCCATATGCTTGTATATCTCTGAATCTTGTATTTGTATATGCATTTATATGGTTAATGTACATCTGATCCTACATTATTTATGGTTATAGATCTCTATGCTTTGATGGTATTTTGCTGCCTTGACTCTACAGGTGTTCTTTGAAGCAGGACAAGTGAGAAAGGAGTGGCGAAAGCTATATCTAGGGAGAGAGAAAACGAGCAAGGAGACTAGCGAAACACTGAGGTTGGTACTCTCTGCTTCTCTCTCATCTATCTCTCATAAAGGAAAACACAATTGACTTTAGTTTGTTTGTTTCTAAGATAGCTGCCCGTCTTAGTGGGACTAGCAGTTCTGAATGGACACTAGTTTTCCCGATAACAAAATGGTGACCCCGCTGGGGAACAAATAGTTTGTTTTTTTTGTTACTGTTGTTTTCTTTATAAACCACAGATGGAGCATGAAGTCAAGCTAGCTAGCCTTCAAACTGCTTTTTCTATGCAACTGCAAAGTAGATCAATGCTGCTTCAGTCAATCTCCGGGTTGGTTTATGAACTGAACATCTAGCTTGCAAACATCCTAAGTCCCCTGGTGGTAGCTCTAATAACCTCATTAGATCAGACCCTATACTTTATGTTTACTGACAATCATTAGCTCAGCCTCAATCCATGAACTTACCTGCAGACTGTGAGTTAAAACCAAGCACAGTCTCATCCTTGGACCATCGCACTGTCTCTTCTTGGCAACCTAGATGCATTGCACCTCCCGTGTGTTGCAGGTGAGATGCATCCATGTTTCCCTGTGTTACAGGTGCGATGATTGACTAAGACTGTTTCTGCCTCCAGATTTTGGTTTTTTCTTCATTGTCTTCAGCTTTATTCAGTAGTTTTGCTATCTATGATCAGTATATCTCTGTTGAAACCATATTCCTTTGCATTATTCAGCCTCCATAAGAAGGAATTGTGATTTTTTTTTTTTTTTTTTTAATTTTTTTAATTTTTTTTTTTTTTTTATGTATTTTTCATCATTTACAGTTCTCTTTTGCAAATAGTAGCTTAATCAAACCGTCGTCCTTTGATTTGAAAGTGTCGCAAGTGTCGTTTTTAGTCAAGAAAAAGAGTGTCACAAAGCATTCCTCTTTTAGATAGTTGATTACACTTTTTCCATTGTATTTGATTTGAATCATTAGTATTTAAAGTGTCGAAAGCAGTTTTAAATTCAAAATCGCAAAGTCTCGACTTGACCTTACTTTCATTTTTTGAAAAGAAATTTTTTAGTATTGTTGCTTTGAAAAAAAGATAGTTCAGATCTATACTTAGTTTTCTTTTTGTCATTCTCACATTAAGGAAACTAAAAAACAATACATGCATGTGAATTTGCTTTAAGATTGCATGCTGAAGTTGATTTAGGAAAAGTGCATCTAGTGTGTGCTCTTTGCTCTATGTTGAAATAATTTCATTTCTCTCTCCTTAGTAGCTAGGATTTTCATTGCAAAAAGAAAGTAAACGACTGTTTATCATCTTAGATTGCATATTTAGGAATTGTATGTCTACATCACGTGATGAACATTAAAGGAAAACTTCTTAAGAAAGATCAACTGTAAAATAAAATTCAATGAACATAAAAATGCTTTGGAACCTAACGCACAACATTTAGAAGTCTAGGCTAGAGACATATTCCGGTGTCGTAAATCCTGGTAACTATCGCTTTCATCGTAGGTTGGGTGATTCCTCCTCTTTGAGACGACAAGTGCCAGTACGGACTTGTGCTCCCACGTACCATTGAGTATATATTGGGAGACCACAATAGGCTACATCCTTTATCCTTAGGAAGCCGTGTCTGCCACCCTATCGATCACAATGCACTGAACACAGCATTCGGGAAGATTGACTGCTGTACCGTAAAAAGTATTTTGCAGTTTTGCGATTGGTTTGGTAATCCCTCTGTCTAGATTTCCAGAGTAGTCACTTTCGTTCCTTTTCAGACTCTGTAAAAAAAAGGTCCATCTGAGCACTTGTCACTTCAGGCTCATTAAAAATCGAAGGCGACTAGAGTCATCTTTAGCTTTTTCTTGACTCTTAAAAATTGAAAAATAAATTTGTGTCAAAGCGTTATAAAATTCATTTAATTTGGAATAACATTTTCCCCCTTTTATTTTGAGTTGATCAAGTAATCCGCAATCATGGAAGAAAGTCAATCAAAACCCCATCATTCGCAGAGACTAACGAGTCAACCATCTTTGACTCTGGAAACGAAACCATTCCAGGCTAAGCGATCTCGTTTAACTGGGTCAAAGTCTCCTGGTTTGTTTGAAACTTGTGTTTCAACATCCTTAGAAACTCCAGTTACTCCAACTATTTTTGGTACCCCTGCCTCTACAAAAGAAGTTCCATAGTTACAAGAGGACACTAGAACTGATCCTACTGTAACGGTAAACACATCTATTCCTGAACCAGCTCCATCTAGGACTGATTCAGAAGGTGTTAACCCTCCAACATCTGTCATTGCAGAGTGTGTACCTTCTTCGGCACCAGAAATATTTTACGGACCTGACGGTCTGCCTCTTCCACCTGGACTGATTGCAATAGAAGAGATTGTGGAGGATATTCCATCCAGTACCCCACTGCATTTTGGAACTGGGATCCACCTATATCCTTCTAATTTAGAAGATAGTCAACCTTCATCGCAAGTTCCTGTAGAATCGCTAGGAAGTCTTTTGGATAGACTCAATATGTCTGAACAACCATCGACATCTAGGACTGTGTCATCCGATACAGTAGTAGCAGAACCTCCTGCCACTACTCTGACAATGTTCGCTGGTGTACCATCTGTCCCAACTAGCTCTCAACCACTAGATGGAGTCCACCCAGGGACTGTTTCAACAGTATGGTCTGTTCCCGTTTGTTCGTTCGGAATAATATTTGGAATTTCTTATGTTGAGTCTCAGCAAATTGATCCTCCACAATAGTATCAATTTGGGCAGTCCAGTCTACAAGGACCAATTTTTCCTTTGAACATTGGATTGTCGCCATATGGGGGGCAGTATGCTTTTTCATTGTTCCCTCTAGGAGAACAACCATATGAGAGTTCACAACAGCATTTGGGTCAAGCCGGAATTGCATCCAGTGGTTGGGTGCCAATACTGCCTCAACATCCAAGAGTTTTATATTCAATGCAACCAAATCTACCTGTGTCGAATATTCCCACTACACTGGCTATTTTAACGGTGTCTCAAGTACAAGCGCTACCCATTGTATGTCAACCTCAAGTCTCTCAGGTCGTAATACAACAGCCTCTTGTCTCAATGACTCAACCACAATCGTTGATTAGTGGCTCCTTAACTAAAGTGACTAAGGCTCAAACGGGTACTATCACCCCTCATCTTGGTCAAACATCCAGCATTGGACAACAACAAATGGCTTCACAACCATGGCTGGTGCAATATCAACAACCGCAATTCCAGCAAGCTTACCGAGAACCTAAGGAACAAAGCTTTGCTGGTAGTGGGCAGCCATATATTCAAAATGGTCACCATCAATCATATCATAATGGTTATGCCCATCAACCTTATCAAAGTTATCATCATCAAATACATTATTCTGGTATGCAAAGACCCACTGCTCAGGCAATCCCATCTTATCCTGGGTATGCTTCGCCAAACCTGAATCAACAGTTGCCTTTCGTCGCAATGTTGGAATTACTAGATTTGAATTGGCTAACAAATGATCCAATTGCTTACGTCCCTTGGTGGCCAGCGATTCCTCATAAGCTTCCATCAGGTATTCCTAAATTCAATGGAAATCCAGGTGAAGATCCGTTGAATCATGTGATGACCTTTCATCTGTGGTGTTCGTTCAACACCCTCAATGATGATTCGATTAGGCTTCGCCTTTTTCAGCGAATGTTAACTGGTTCGGCAACAAAATGGTACATCGAATTGCCTAGAGCTTCATTCAATAACTTCAGTGCCCTTGCCACTACCTTTTTAACCCATTTTTAGTTACCCATAAGGTACGAAATAGGAACGGAGCTTCTTAGAAATTCTAAGCAGACGATAGCCACTCACATATCTAATCATATTCATGAGTGGCGACATCGTCGTCGAATGGTAAAAACATATGTTCTTGATCAGCTGCTAGCTGAATGGTTTATCAAGTCATTATTACCTTCTATTACAGAAGATGTGGCTAAGGGGGGGGGGGGGGGGGGTTGTCACTGAAGAGCAAGTCATTGCTCATGCGCAATATCTAGACTTGATTTATACTTAGTCTGGCACACTCTACGATAAAATACCTGATGCTCCTAGACCAGAGTTTTCGATTCCTCCTCCTCCTAAATCAAACAAAGACTCTCATGCTGGCGATGGCGTGATAGGTACTACCAACACGAAAACCGCAAAGGCTACATCTAAGAAAGCCCGTATGGTTTCTGGTCAAAATGCGAATAGAGAACTTCTTGCCTCGGAGGTTAATGCCATGTCGACCGACAAAGGCAAAGAACCAAAGCAACCAAGGGGCAAGAAAAAAGGGAAAGGAAAAAATAAGAAACATGATGATTTGTCTCCTGAAAAATCTTCTGCAAACCCTTCTAGGCAAAAGAAACCTAATCAGCCATGTCTCATATGCGATGAGGACCATTGGATAAGAGATTGTCCATATAAACCTAAAGTTAAGAAATTCTTTAAGAGTTCAAAAACTTCAGTGGTATTGACTGATCCATTTCCAAACCCAGAAACCAATCTGGTTGCTAGCGAAAATGCTTCCCCATCCCAAGTGCTTATGTTGTCCAGTTTGAAACAGCAAAATGATGCTTTGATATCAACAAGGAACAAAGATTATGGGAATCCACAGCTGTTGAATAACAAGGCTGCAGATCAACCTAGTAGTTTGACAACAAATTCAATCGAAGTTGTGCCACCCATCATTCCTGAGCTAACAATAAAGCCGCCAAAGGGAGTAGTACACAAATTGACATTTAATCCTCATGCCCGAGTAGCACAGAATTATAATATAGTAAAGGATCTGGCCCAATCGCCATCCGCTATGTCGACACTTGAAGTACTGCAAAATTGCCCCGCCCAAAAGCAGGCTCTATTATCAGCAATAGGTGGCATTGACCCAGAAGATTCCAATCTTGTGGCCTTTAATCATAAAGGATTTGAACCTCATTTACCAGCTCAACTCGCTTTCCTCATCCAAGTGAAAACCCTCAACAAAACTGTTCATTGAACAATTATTGATGAAGGGGCATCTACCTGCATTATGTCAATGATTGGCTGGAAAACTTTAGGATCGCCACCCTTGTCAAGCTCATCAACGACATTAAAAGCATTTGATGGATGAACATACACCCCGTACGGGATTTTAGGTAACTTACAAGTTGAACTGGGGGGCAAGACAATAGAAATTGATGTCGAAGTTATTGATGGAAACCTCAATTACAATATCCTACTAGGAAGGCCCTGGATTTATGCTGTTAGTGCCTAGATTTACCTCAGGCTGAAAAGGTAGGATCCAGGGCCAACATCAAACCACGCTCAGCTTGGTAGCTAGCCCTACCAGGTCAGGAGAGGGCTCTCTCTGGGTCAATCTCAGCAAATTATGATCGATGAGGGCTTGAGATGACTGAAATATCTTCTGATCTTAGGCTAGGTATATGTGCAAGAGAGTTTGATTGAATAAAATAGTATTTTGTTGGCTTAGAGGGAAAGGCACATTTTGGGGTGCGGGGATTGAGGCTCAGTTCTGCAGAGATCTCAATGGGGCAAGGTAGGCAATCATTTTGGCACTTAAATTTGAGTGAGATGGAAGGAATAGACAGGTGAGGTGTTGAAGAGGGCAAGAGAAATCATGAATCCTCCCCAAACAGCTGAAAACATCAAATAACTAAAGCAAACTTCAAGTAGAGCACTGCACTTTCAATGGATTCTACTTACACTCTTGTTTGTTTAGTTCAGAAGAAATAAGATAGATAATGACATACAATCACATAAAAAAATTCAAAATTACAAAGAGAAGCACTGTACCAAGACAAATTGCCACATGAATCCCAAAGAGTGCTGCAAATCTTGGTCTCAATTCCTTAGCCAAAATGAAAATATGAGTGTACAATGAAGCTCAATGCTTTCTCTGGAATCCAACCATGCTAATGACTGAAAAACAACATAATATAGACAAACATAGCTAATCCTTGCCTCTAGGGGTCGAGCTCACATGTTTAGGAGCTGATCCAACTGATTCTAAATTGAGAACTAGAAACTAGGCAACAGAACAACATGCCTCTAGAAACAAGGGAACTGATTCATTTAGTTTCAAACAACCTCTAAACTGATGAATCTACTTCTACAAGTGAAAATATAACATATTTACATTGCGATCCATCAATGTTCATCAAATTACATCACAAATTTTCCATTAGGAAAGTGAAAAAGTCAAACTAGGCAAAGCTGGGAAAAAAACAGAGCAAAACTTGGTCAAACTAGCAATTTTTCCTATATGCGTCGCGCCTGATTCTCTATGAATTATGCCTATTTGGACGCACTTTTGGAGGCCTTCCCAATGTCCAAATGAGCTCCAGGTGTGCTTGCTAGAAAGGTCTACCTATCTACTTTCCAACTCAAGTGGAATTTTTCAATTTGGCCTCCATTTTCCCCTCCAAAAGTCCATTCTCCCAACACTGCTTCCTGTGTGTCAAAATAGGGGTAGTGAGGTCATTTTTTGAGTGTTTTTGACCTTTTTGAGGGCTCAAAACCTGCCCAAATTTCTTGGCCATAGGTAGAAAAGTGTAATTTTGCATGCCAAATCCACAAATGCTGAGTTTTTCTGATTTGGAGGGACCTAGCAAAAGCGAGTGCCACGTGGCGCGACGCATAGGGCAGAAAAACCTGTTTTTTGTGCCAAAAATTTCCAAAATGCAAAAATTGCCCCAAATTTCTTGAAATTTGGGCTGAGTCTTCTCTATCAAGCATGATGTTGGGCCAAGGAAGCCTCAGCCAATATCTGAAGTCCTTCATCCTCTTTTTGCCTCTTTGATACTCTCTTTAACTTTGCTTTCAAACTCCTGATTCTTGCTTGGCACACCAAGTTTCGGGACAAGTAATGATATGACAAGTTTCTAAGCATATTATTTTCATTGATGGCCTTCTCCAACTTCCTCTCCAAGTAGATATTGACTCTTTCAAGCCATGAATCCCTATCAGCATTGATCTCTTGCTCCAATGAAGTGAACTCCACCCTCCTCCTTTGGGCAGCTTGGCGATTCTCTCGAATGTTTTGCAACTCCATAATCACTTGCTGGTCCTCAAGCTACTTATTTCTATGCTCCAGGTACTGTATTGTCCATTGAGCTCTATCCAAGTTGGTAGATAAGGCATCAATGTCCTCCTGCTACTCTTTAATGATTTCTCTAAGATTTGTGCTTTGTTGGCCCATATCGGTATCATCACCCTCAATGAGGTTGAAATCAATCTCTCGCTCACCTGATGGTCCTCCCTCTTGTAGTGGCCTCTTGTCTTAGTCCTGAACCTGCTGTGTTGATGATGGAAGCGAGGCCCTTTCCACCCCAGGTGGAGATAACACTCGCTTTGCTGCTGCAAACAACCGTCTAGTGCCCTTCTGATAGGTGATGAACACTGGCACACTAGCGGTCTGTGTCTCATGGCCCTCATGCTGATAGGAAGGTCCACCTGTCTCATGCCCAGCCTCTGAAGGTCCCTGTGAAGCTCTAAAAAACTCACGAGAGATGAAGTCATCCCAAGTGATGCCCTGTAAACCAAGCTGATGAACGACCACAATTTTGATGAGAGCAAAATGATAAATATTGTTGAACTGCTGCTGAGGAGTCTTGTGCTGCACAAGGGTGGTCATCTTATCTATGTTTTGGTACATGAAGTAAGGGATGTTTATCATCCGTACATAGGTAAAATGCATCAACAGCCTAATATGATAAGCATATAAGCGGGAGAACTGACCCTCACAGCTGAAATACTTCATGATGAGTTTCATTAAAGGAGCATATTCATCTTTTAGGTATCGAAAAGGAAACACTCTCTTGAGTTGTCTAAAAAAACTGGGCTTGATGTACAGTTCATAATGCTGCCGGTCAATTTTCTGCCTCTTGTTCCATGCTCCAATGTTAGGTATGCCAGTTTCTAATGAAATGGATTCTGGTGTTAATGTGAAAGTGACACTAGCTAGAGTGGCTTGATCACCATGTAAATGCAGTACAAATGAGTGAGCCAACTCATGATGAAACTGAATATTAGCAACCTTCTCACAAAATTCATAACATGACTGGTGCTGGAAACAAAAGATGGCAAGTGGGCAGGCCTGTAATTCAGCAAGAGTGGTTGGTTCTTCTCTGATATGTTTGCCACCTCTATGAGGCCTCCTGAGTGCATGTCCCTCTATGGGTAAGTCACTTTGGGTCTCCTCTTCATAATCATTTGAAGGATCAGATGCCATGTACAATGGTAGGTAGACTGCCTCGGAAAAGTAGGTGCTGATATGTCCAATTTCCTTGAATTGTTTTTGGTGATGTGTTTGACCTCTGCCACCAAGGGAAAACAGTGAAATGAGGGACTGTAAGGGGAGGGAAAAATAGTGGAATTAGGGACTGTTGAGGTAGGGTTATTTAAGGGAACAGGGATTTAAAGTGTAGTTTGGGAGCTTTTGTATATGATTAGGGTTTGGGAATTTACATTTGGGAATTTGGGAAAGGGACCTTGTGGTTGGGGATTAGTGAATTAAGGGGGTAGGGAAACTTAGTGAATAGTGAAATCAATGGACAAATGGGATAAGGGAGTGATGGAGGAATAATAGACTTGGTAGCAAAATAGTTAATCAAAACCCTAGGCAACAAGTTTCTTTGAGGAATTTCAAATGGTAGGGTTTGATTTTTTTAAACACTCACCATTCATCAACCACCATAACATAAACACCAAACTTGGATAAACAACATAGATGGAGGCTCTACCTACTTGGAACAAGACAAATTCGTGTGTTTTTGGCGATTTGAGCGAATTCTGGAAGTTTTTGGGCTCTCCAGCTGTGTGGGCCACGCATACAGCCCAATGCGCCACGTCCGTGTAAAATAACACAAGAGTCTGAGGCCCAGTGCGCTGCGCCTGGTGAGTGCGTCGCGCCTCCTGCCTAGTGCGCCGCGCCGGTAACTTACAACAATTTTCACCCAAACTTCTCACTTACTCACCAAAATCGCTTTGCCTTGCTTCTCTTTGCTCTTGGAGTGCAAATGAGCTTTCAAACATTTGGAGAAATGATTTATACATGGAGCTTTTCAATTTTAATTTTGCCAAACCCACTTTCATAATGTTTTGCAAATGACTTTATTTCAAACTCTGTTTTTTGGACTTTTTCACTTCTTTTTGGCTTTGTGATGAATTAAATGACCTGAGCTTTGCTTGTTTTGCAGGTGTTGGAGCTTCTGGGGCTAAGGAAAGAAACCAGGGTTGCAGATGGAGTGATATGCAATGAAGAAAACAAAATTTCATGATTTTTTGTACAATAAAAGAAAAATACTCTATTTTTTCAAAAACACATTTTCGAACACTTGGCGATGAAATTTATTGATATTGAAACCTCCTCATGGCCTGCTAGTAATTATTGGACACTTTGAAACATTTTTTTTTTACGAAACCCTAATGAAACCCTAGACCTAATTGACAATTAAACCCTAAAGACAACCTTTGCAATCTTAATATAAAAAGAAGACTGTATATGTTCTTTTTTAATGAACCAACATGAGCCAGCAGGTAGATAACATGAGGGAAACTGTAGGAATTCCACTACCATCAGATGATCCATACGCCTAATGGAATGCAAGTGACTGGGCGGGACACCTAATATGAAATGCAACAAGAGGATTTGATCTCTGACGGAGGGATGAAAATACCGACTCTAACATTGGCTCCAATGGGGATGGTAGCTCCGTGGAGGTGCCAAGAACTACAGATCTCTAGGAAAGTAGGCAGTGCTTTCATCCATTGGGTTATGGAGTCAACAACTTCGACACAACAAAAATTAACTCTTGACCGAAAGACTCAATTTCAGGACTGAACGCGACTCAAATTGACTCATTTTCAAGACTGAAATTGACCGAAAGACCTGACCCTAACAAACCAAACCAAGACTGAAATAAACCCTCAGCTTTATAGCCTTCACCTCGGGCCCCAAGTTGAAGAATGAAAACAACACACTCTTGCAATGGAATTTAAACAAACCGGTATATACAATGATGAATAGGATAGCAGAAAACAATTCACACAATATACCATTTGAGGAGCTGACCATTGACCGGCCCACCAGGATAGTCTTCGCCATTCAGCTCTTGCAAAAGGAAAGCATTCTGGCCCCGATGTGCAGCAATCTTGTATGGTCCTTTCCAAAGATTTTCAAATTTTCCGTGCTTACCTTTTTCTTCATTCCTTGCATCCCATTTCAACACTATGTCTCCGATTTCAAACCTGTCTGCCTTTGCTTTCCGGTCATATATCCTCTTAATTCTTTCCTGCAGCTTGGAAGTGTTTTGAAATACCTCCTCTCTAGTTTGCTATAAATGTATCATTTGATTGATCCTCCGCTGCAAACTATCGTCCTCGCTGCCAGCTTCTTGCAACAGTTTTACCACTGGGACTGCCAAAGAGGTCGGGAAGACTGTGTCTACACCATACACAAGCTCAAAAGGAGACATGCCAATAGATTTCTTTTGACTTACCCTGTCTGCCCAAAGTGCATTGACCAGCTTTTTGTGCCAACTCTTCTTGTTAGTTTCCAACAACTTTTTGATGATATTGACAAGAGATTTGTTTGAGGATTCCGCCAAACCATTGCCTTGTGGGTAATAGGCAGTCGAATGCACCAAAGTGATTTGATACTTATAACAAAAGTCAATCATTCTTTTTGATTTAAAGGCTGCTGCATTGTCAGTGATCAACTCATTTGGACAACCAAAACGAGACAAAATATTGTTTTCAAGAAAAGAGATAGTTACCGAATCGGTGGCTTGCCTTGTAGGAATTGCCTCTATCCATTTGGTGAAATAATCCGTC
The DNA here is from genome assembly GCA_031772625.1 of Pinus tabuliformis. Lineage (NCBI taxonomy): Eukaryota > Viridiplantae > Streptophyta > Pinopsida > Pinales > Pinaceae > Pinus > Pinus tabuliformis. The sequence goes on from CM062819.1 coordinate 1,275,347,509, forward strand.
GCCGTGAGGATCCACTTATGCTGTGCTGAAGAAGAAGGATGAATCTCACCAATAAAATCCAAACCCCACTGCTGAAATGGAACACTTACTTCAATGGGCTTGAGTGGTAAAGGCAACAACTTGCACTTACCTTGAAAAATTTGACATTCGTGACAGCTGGCCACTGTTTTGTACACATCAGCAAATAGACTTGGCCAATAATACCCCACTCTCAAGATTTTATTGGCTGTTGTCTTCTAGAAAAGATGGCCTCCACAATCTCCCTTGTGAAAATCTTCCATAACTTGTTTTGCCTCTTCTTCTACTAAACAATTCAGCAGGACACCACTAGGATATTTCCAATAAAGTGCACCATTCATGATACAAAATTTTGCAGCCTTCAACTTCAGTGTCCTACTTTTATTCTTAGCCATTCTAGGAGGTGATTTCAGATTTTGGAGTACATAAACAATGTTCGAACCGAGGAGAAAGGAGGAAAATTTCTGATACCTGAGTGGGAAGATTTTCTTCATCTTCCTCGGACATAGCAGCAATTAGATTAATGTCCAAAGTGTGCAGATTTGACTCAGCCATTAATTTAGCCAGCCCTTGTCCTTTAATAAGCTTCGTTGGTTTGATTTCCACATCATATTCTAGCAAGGAAGCAATCCATTTGCCTCTCCTTCCCTCTGGATCTGTTTGCACTAGGACATCTTTGACAGCAGCATTAGGAACATAAGCAAGGATGTGAGAATGCAAAATATAAACCCGAAAATATTTCAATGCTTTTACCAATGCAAGGGCCTGTTTTTCAATAATATTATACTTCAATGCTACATCCCTTATGGTTCTGCTGAAGAATGCAATTGGTTTCTCGAGCTCGTCTCTTTTCTGCATCAAGACTGCTGCCATGGTATGATCCGAGGCAAAGGAAAACATAATAAAATCCTGAGTATAGTCTAGGCTGATCAAAACCGAAGCTGAAGAAAGGGCTAATTTCACCAAATTAAAAGACTTAACTACTTCCTCGGTCCACCTTACTGCACTATCCTTTTTCAGCATGTTTGTGATCTCTCTTAAGTGTTCTGCAAGATTGGGCACAAAGCGACGTAAGAAATTGATCTTGCCATTGAAGGATTGGATTTCTTTCTTACTTCGTGGGAAATCAATCTTTTGAATGGCCTCCACCTGAGCTGGATCGATGCGGATGCCCTCCTTTGAGATAATATGCCCGAGAAGCTTGCCTTCATTTATGGCAAATAAGCTTTTCTTTGGATTGAGCGAGATGCCATACTTCCTACACCGCTGAAAAACAATCTTCAAATGATAGAGGTTCTCTTCATCTGTATTAGAGAAAACTGTTAAGTCATCGAGATAAACAACTAGAAAAACATCTTTTTCATTGGCAAACGCTATATCCATCGCTCGCTGAAAGGTTTCACTAGCAATTTTCAATCCAAAAGGCATCTTTGCATAATGAAAAGTTCCCCATGGAGTGGTGAACGCTGTTTTGTCATGATCATCCTCATGGACCAGAATTTGGTTATAACCTGAATAACCATTGAGTAGTGATATTCGAGATGCTCCAACTACTCGCTGAAGTATGTGATCCATCTTGGGCACTGGATAGTTGTCTTTCAAGGAAACTTTATTCAGATTTCTAAAATCAATGCATAACCAGATCTCACCTGTTTTCTTGCGGATAGGCACCAAGTTTGAAATCCAATCTAAAAATCTTATGGGGACTATGATACCAGCTTTATACAACCTATTCACTTCCTTCTCGATTGAAGGCAGCAGCTTTGGATTTATTCTTCTTAGCTTTTGATGAAAAGGCTTTTGATTTGGCTTGATCGGGATCACATGCTGAATTATGCTCGTGTCATATGCCTTTAAGTCTGAATAATCCCAAGTGAATACATCAGTAAAAGAGGATAAAAAACTGATATACTTTGCTTTTACCTGTGGGGGCAATGCTTTTGATAATTTCACCATCTTGGGATTTTCAGCTGATCCAATGTTCACGTCCTCAACTCCTTTTTCGATTGGCAGCAAGGTCGGTTTTCTAGCCACATCGTCCTGATTGAAGAGTTCCTCTAAAGGTATTAGACCTTTAGGAATGATGTTGTCTTTGAGCTGTAAAACTTCCATCTAATTGACTTCCATATCCTCATCACCATCATCATATTCCATATCAATAGTAATGTCCTTGAATTTACCTTTATTTTGCAGAAATTCATCGATCTCATCATCATCTTGGAACACTTGCCAATACCTTTGATTGTCGGGGACAGCTGGGTGATGCTTCACGTGAATCTCAAACTTGTTGTTTGAGTTCATAGGAATCTTTAAATTGCTTGTTGCTGTTGCAAGTGAATTTGCAATGACATTCTAAGCACGGGGCACACAAGTTATAGTATAATCAGAAAATACCTTCAAGATATCCAACACCGCATTGTGGTAGGCCTGCATTTGAGGATTCTTAGCTTGGTACTCGCCTTTCACCTGCTTGATAACTAACTCGGAGTCGCCATACACTGAAATCCTCTTAGCATTTAATTTTCTAAGAACTTTCAAACCAGCAATCAAAGCTTCATATTCAGCCTCATTGTTTGAACAGTCAAAAGCTAATTTATAAGAGTAGACCCTTACATTACTTGGCACTTTGTTTGGGGCGAAAATCGGGCTACGTATCCAAATACCAATTCCAGCACCTTCCCTTCCTACTGCGCCATCAAAGTCCATGCTCCATAGGCCTGTTTCATCCTCTTCCAAATGCTGAAATTCTTTTTCTTTTCCTTGCTATCCATCAATATGTTGCTGCTGTCGGACTGCTGATTGCTCAGCGGTGCCATCAAGTCTTTGCCATTCTTGTCTTAAGACTTCTCTGAAATTTTCAGTTATCTTGGGAATGTCTTCTACTTCCACTATTTGGCTATTTACATCATTAAAACTATCTGAATACAAAACAAATGACTCTAGATCAGTATGTACATAGTTGATTGGATGATTTACCGGTTTCTCCTTGCTAGTGATCATGTACTTCATTTTCTGTTCCCGGTATAGTTTCCTCATCTAACCGAACACTGGAATTGTAGCATAGGAGAAATCAAGTTGCACTGTCCCTTTAATCTTTTCTCCCTAAGATCTGGAAAGAAGCATGCCAAATCTAGGAGGTATATCTGCCACCACCACGTCCATCAAAACATTTTTAGCCGGAATCTGATCCAAACTGACCACAAAATCCTTGATAAGCCCAATGCACTTTACTCTACCGAAATCGATAGAGTAAAGGTCATGATATTTCCTAGTGATATCCAATCCCAATTTCTCCATGATGGCATTCGGCATTAGATTATGAGAAACTCCGGAATCAAACATAGCATTATGTAATACAAAATCATGCACCCTGAGACTGATATAGAAAGGAGCAACATCACTATCTTGGGACTGACCTTCCAACTCTGGCCCAAATATCAGCTTGGGACTGTCATCTTCCACATTTACCATGTCAGATGATGGATCTAAACTCAAAATTTTAGGCACCTGACTTTTATAATTGTTGTTCTTCATCAACTCAGTCAAAGGAATGGATATTTTCAACTTAGCAATTTCATTTTCTAAGTTAAAAACTGAAACTTTTTCTACCTCTTTTGCTGGAACATCCTTCCTTTCCATTTTCTCCTTTGACACATTTGGCTGATTTGGTTTTTCACTTGCTGATGTCGTTTTGCTGGTGCTAGGATCGGCTGTCTCTTTTCCCTTTTTCTGCACATTAGGAGGATCATTCTTTGACACTGCTGCCTCCTTCCTTTTCTGAATTGGATTTACAGGCACATATTTATTCCGAAGTGAATATTGCCATTGATGAGCTGACAAAGCATTCATGTATCCTCTTTGGTATTCATCAGACTCTTTTGCAAGCACTGTCTCATTTGCCAAAATAAAATTTTCATCCCCTCGTTCAGCTAGATTCTCGGAATACTCCTCATCTTCGGTGATGAAAATTGGCATGTCATTGGGCGTAAAGAAATGATTTTCTTCTCCAATCACATTCTCCTCCTCTTCTGATTCCAGACCAAGTACAACATTCTATTGTAGAGGTGTCTGCACTTGCTACTGTGCTGCTTGATCTTGGGCTCGCTGCTCTCTTTGTTTGATCCTATATTGGGGTTGCTGCTGACCATGGAAGTTAGGATTTCTGACTTGTGGTTTAGACTTGTCAAGCTTCATCCTATTAAGCATCTATTCCACCTTTCGAAGCACTTGATATGATGAGGAACTCTTCTTTTATTGTGACTTTCTTTTCAGCTCTTGCTCTAGCTCTCTTGGCCAGCAGATTTGCTTCAACGCTGACCGCAATCTTCTGCATATCTTCCAAAGTAGCTGGATCTCTCTCTCTTAATTGATAAGCCATATCAGTATCAAAACTGTCTGGAAACTTAATCAAGGCTAGCCCCATGGGTGGCTTTATATGATCAGGGATTGCATTCTAAACTGAATTGAATCTAATATAGTAATCTTGAACAGACTCACCAGCATTCTGCTTGATGTGCTCATACTCAGAAAGGATACGAAGGGGATTTTTCTTCACTTCCCAGCGGTCTAAGAATTGTCTTTGTAGATTGGGCAATGTAGTGATGCTTGCAGCCGGCAAGGCCCTGAACCATTTCCTTACTTCACCACCAAATGTTTGTACAAAGAGCCTCATGGTTACATTTTCTGCATCAATATCATGGAGATCGAAGAAATCTGTCATTCTGTCCACATGTTGCTAAGCTGTAACACTATGAGGAGTACCATCAAACAAAGGAATTTTGCTTTGATAATCGGCGGGCATATCATCCAAATTCTGAGGCAGTACCAGAGGTGCAAAATGAGCAACCATTGCTCTTGGTGGATTTGCAATCAGTCTTTGGGATGTTGGGGGAGTGGGTGGAGCTGATGTATGGGGGGTATGAGGAGGTGTATGCGGAGGGGAAGCAATCTTGGATGTTTTAGAAGTAGGAGTAGATGGAGGCGATACTGCTGCAGATTTTTGATCAGAAACAGTAGGTTGCACAGGAATGGTAGGAATGAAAGGAGGTTTGGTGGGGATTCTTGAGCTAGATGTAATTGCAAATGACCCAAGGATTGCAGAAGTAGTCTCTAAGAAATCAACAATATTAGAAGCTACAATTGTAGTTTGGAGCTGATTCAAAACATAATCATCAATAGATTTATTGGCCCTTTCAGTTTCAAGATTTCTAACAAACTCAGGATTTAAGGCAGTTGAAGCAACAACGCTTTCAGATTTGGTTTCAAACAAAGACAACTCAAACTGCTCATCAAACTCAAGATCCTTAAGATACTCAAAACCAACAGGACACGATTGAGCTTTGAACACGTGAATGATAGAACTTCCTTGGCAAACTATTCTTAGAATAAGATTGGGATTTTCATAGACAGGAGGAGGATCAGGATCCGGATTTGCTCTGGTATGTCTTCTGGACATTAACAACTTGTTCAGCCTATCAAATCCTAAACTTATCATCCAAAAGCCTAGAATTATCAGATGTACTGGGGTGATCTGCAAGTTAGATGCTCCATTTATAAGACTAGATCGGAGATTGACTGAAGTAGCATTTATCTACTTGTGCTAATGCAAAGCAAAAGCGTTTTGAAGGCTACCTGGCTAATCTTCAGGCTCCGTTTGTAGTTTATAAAACGAAGAATACCAACAAACAAAAAAACTATTCCCTAGTATGGTCGCCACTATGTTAGTGCCTAGATTTACCTCAGGCTAAAAAGGTAGGATCCAGGGCCAACATCAAACCACGCTCAGCCTGGTAGCTAGCCCTACTAGGTCAGGAGAGGGCTCTCTCCGGGTCAATCTCAGCAAATTATGATTGATGAGGGCTTGAGATGACTGAAATATCTTCTGATCTTAGGCTAGGTATATGTGCAAGAGAGTTTGATTGAATAAAATAGTATTTTGTTGGCTCAGAGGGAAAGGCACATTTTGGGGTGTGGGGATTGAGGCTCAGTTCTGTAGAGATCTCAATGGGGCAAGGTAGGCAATCATTTTGGCACTTAAATTTGAGTGAGATGGAAGGAATAGACAGGTGAGGTGTTGAAGAGGGCAAGAGAAATCATGAATCCTCCCCAAACAGCTGAAAACATCAAATAACTAAAGCAAACTTCAAGTAGAGCACTGCACTTTCAATGGATTCTACTTACACTCTTGTTTGTTTAGTTCAGAAGAAATAAGATATATAATGGCATAAAATCACATAAACAAATTCACAATTACAAAGAGAAGCACTATACCAAGACAAATTTCCACATGAATCCCAAAGAGTGCTGCAAATCCTGGTCTCAATTCCTTAGCCAAAATGAAAATATGAGTGTACAATGAAGCTCAATGCTTTCTCTGGAATCCAACCATGCTAATGACTGAAAAAAAAAACATAATATAGACAAAAATAGCTCATCCTTTCCTCTAGGGGTTGAGCTCATATGTTTAGGAGCTGATCCAACTGATTCTAAACTGAGAACTAGAAACTAGGCAACATAACAACATGCCTCTAGAAACAAGGGAACTGATTCATTCAGTTTCAAACAACCTCTAAACTGATGAATCTACTTCTACAAGTGAAAATCTAACATATTTACGTCATGATCCATAAATTTTCATCAAATTACATCACAAATTTGCCATTAGGAAAGTGAAAAAGTCAAACTAGGCAAAGCTGGGCGAAAAACTGAGCAAAACTTGGTCAAACTGGCAATTTTTCCTCTATGCGCTGCGCCTAATTCTCTATGTGTCGCGCCTATTTGGACCCACTTTTGGAGGCCTTCCCAATGTCCAAATGAGCTCCAGATTTTCTTGTTGGAAAGGTCTACCTATCTACTTACCAACCCAAGTGGAATTTTTCAATTTGGCCTCCTTTTGCCCCTCCAAAAGTCCATTCTCCCAACACTGCTTCCTGTGTGTCAAAATAGGGGCAGTGAGGTCATTTTTTTAGGGTTATTGACCTTTTTGAGGGCTCAAAACCTGCCCAAATTTCTTGGCCATAGGTAGGCAAGAGTAATTTTACATGCCAAATCCAAAAATGCTGAGTTTTTCTGATTTGGAGGCCCCTAGCAAAAGCGAGCGCCACGTGGCACAGCGCATAGGGCAGAAAAACTTGTTTTTTGTGCCAAAAATTTCCAAAATGCAAAAATTGCCCCAAATTTCTTGAAATTTGGGCTGATTCTTCTCTATCAAGCATGATGTTGGGCCAAGGAAGCCTCAGCCAATATCTAAAGTCCTTCATCCTCTTTTTTCCTCTTTGATGCTCTCTTTAACTTTGCTTTCAAACTCCTGATTCTTGCTTGGCACACCAAGCTCCGGGACAAGTAATGATATGACAAGTTTCTAAGCATATTCTTTTCATTGATGGCCTTCTCCAGCTTCCTCTCCAAGTGGATATTGACTCTTTCAAGCCATGACTCCCTATCAGCATTTATCTCTTGCTCCAATGAAGTGAACTCCACCCTCCTCCTTTGGGCAGCTTGGCGATTCTCCCGAATGTTTTGCAACTCCATAATCACCTGCTGGTCCTCAAGCTGCTTATTCCTCTGCTCCAGGTACTGTATGGTCCATTGAGCTCTATCCAAGTTGGTAGACAAGGCATCAATGTCCGCCTGCTGCTCCTTAATGATTTCTCTAAGATTTGTGCTTTGCGGGCCCATATTGGTATCATCACCCTCAATGAGGATGAAATCAGTCTCCCGCTCACCTGATGGTCCTCCCTCCTGTAGTGGCCTCTTGCCTCGGTCCTGAACCTGCTATGCTGATGATGGAAGTGAGGCCCCTTCCACCCCAGGTGGAGATAACACTCGCTTTGCTACTGCAAACAACCGTCTAGTGCCCTTTTGATAGGTGATGAACATTGACACACTAGCGGTATGTGTCTCATGGCCCTCATGCTGATAGGAAGGTCCACTTGTCTCATGCCCAACCTCTGAAGGTCCATGTGAAGCTCTAAAAAACTCACGAGAGATGAAGTCATCCCAAGTGATGCCCTGTAAACCAAGCTGATGAACGACCACAATTTTGATGAGAGCAAAATGATAAATACTGTTGAATTGCTGCTGAGGAGTCTTGTGCTGCACAAGGGTGGTCATCTTCTCTATGTTTCAGCACATGAAGTAAGGGATGTTCATCATTCGTACCTGAGTAAAATGCATCAGCAGCCTGATATGATAAGAATATAAGCGGGAGAACCGACCCTCATAGCTGAAATACTTCATGATGAGTTTCATTAAAGGAGCATATTCATCTTTGAGGTATCGAAAAGGAAACACTCTCTTGAGCTGTCTCAAAAAGCCGGGCTTGATGTACGGTTCATAATGCTGCCGGTCAATTTTCTGCCTCTTGTTCCATGGCTCTCCAATGTTAGGTATGCTGGTTGCTAATGAAATGGATTCTGGTGTTAATGTGAAAGTGACACCAGCTAGAGTGACTTGATCACCATGTAAATGCAGTACAAACAAGCGAGCCAACTCATGATGAAACTGAATATTAGCAACCTTCTCACAAAATTCATAACATGACTGATGCTGGAAAAAAAAGATGGCAAGTGGGTAGGCCTGTAATTCAGCAAGAGTGGTTGGTTCTTCTCTGATATGTTTGCCACCTCTATGAGGCCTCCTGGGTGCATGTCCCTCTATGGGTGAGTCACTTTGGGTCTCCTCTTCATAATCATATGAAGGATCAGATGCCATGTCTGCTGGTAGGTACACTGCCTCAGAAAAGTAGGTGTTGATATGTCCAACTGTCTTGAACTGTTTTTGGTGATGTGGTTGACCTCTGCCACCAAGGGAAAACAGTGAAATGAGGGACTGTAAGGGGAGGGAAAAATAGTGGAATTAGGGACTGTTGAGGTAGGGTTATTTAAGGTAACAAGGATTTAAGGTGTAGTTTGGGAGCTTTTGTATATGATTAGGGTTTGGGAATTTACATTTGGGAATTTGGGAAAGGGACCTTGGGATTGGGGATTAGTGAATTAAGGGGGTAGGGGAATTTAGGGAATAGTGAAATCAATGGACAAATGGGATAAGGGAGTGATGGAGGAATAATAGAATTGGTAGCAAAATAGTTAATCAAAACCCTAGGCAGCAAGTTTCTTTGAGGAATTTCAAATGGTAGGGTTTGATTTTATTAAACACTCACCATTCATCAACCACCATAACATAAACACCAAACTTGGATAAACAATAGAGATTGAGGCTCTACTTACTTGGAACAAGACACATTCGTGTGTTTTTGGCGATTTGAGCAAATTATGGAAGTTTTCGGGCTCTCCAGCTGTGTGCACCGCGCATACAACCTAATGCGCCACACCTGGTGAGTGCGCTGCGCCTCCTGCCCAATGCGTCGCGTCTGTAACTTACAACGATTTTCACCCAAACTTCTCACTTACTCACCAAAATCGCTTTGCCTTGCTTCTCTTTGCTCTTGGAGTGCAAATGAGCTTTCAAACATTTGGAGAAATGATTTATACATGGAGCTTTTCAATTTTAATTTTGCCAAACCCACTTTCATAATATTTTGCAAATGACTTTATTTCAAACTCTGTTTTTTGGACCTTTTTACTTCTTTTTGGCTTTGTGATGAATTAAATGACCTGAGCTATGCTTGTTTTGCAGGTGTTGGAGCTTCTGGGGCTAAGGAAAGAAACCAGGGTTGCAAATGGGGTGATATACAATGAAGAAAACAAAATGTCATGATTTTTTGTACAATAAAAACAAAATACTCTGTTTTTTCCTCAAAACAGAGTTTTGAGGAAAAACACATTTTCGAACACTTGGCGATGAAATTTATTGATATTGAAACCTCCTCATGGCCTGCTGGTAATTATTGGACACTTTGAAACATTTTTTTTTTTTACAAAACCGTAATGAAACCCTAGACCTAATTGATAATGAACCCTAAAGACAACCTTTGTAATCTTAAGATAAAAAGGAGACTGTATATGCTTTTTTTAAATGAACCAACATGAGCCAGCAGGTAGATAACATGAGGGAAACTGTAGGAATGCCACTACCATCAGATGATCCATGCACCTAATGGAATGCAAATGACTGGATGGGACACCTAATATGAAATTCAACAAGAGGATTTGATCTCTGACGGAGGGATGAGAATACCGACTCTAACATATGCCATGGCTGCTATTGTATCAACTTACTTTAGAAAGATTGCATTTCCTTTCCATGGAGGAATTATAATCATTGATCAACAAACCTTTCTTCCCAATAGTTCACATGTTACAGGAAGCATTCCAATTATCCATGGAAGCTCTCATTGGCTTCAAAATGTTGGAGTAGGCCTCCTGAAAGACCCTACCTTGATGGGTACTTTTTCCCTACCGTCTCCGAGAAATCTGGCGGAAGTGGCAACAGTAGGAACCTGCAATATGATATCTTCCATTCAGAAGATTTACGAACATTTTGTTAGCATGGATCATCAACAAGTTTTGCCGCCAAGCCCAATAGAGATTTTGTAGCAATCAATTTTCTCAGCTTGGGTGGCAAACCCAAATCAACACTCATCGAGTGTTTGGGTAGATAGGTCAAAAGCATATGGCACCTCTTCAGATCCTTGGTCACATGTACATTCTACAGATGAAGGAATTATTCAGTTGATGATGATTGGAGAGGCGCCATGTGTTACAGGGAAAAGTGTCTACACAAAACTGCTTATCCCACTACGGTGTGGTAGCTACCTTAGAAACAAACAAAGTAAAGCTACTTTCATTTTTCCTTTATGAAATATAGATGAGAGAAGAACAAAGGAGACCAACCTCTGTCTTGCGCTTATCTCCTAGTTCGATTCCTCTCTCTCTTGATAGTCCTTTTCTACTTGCTTCCTTGTACGCCCAGCTTCACAAAGTACCTGTAGGATCAAAGTAGCATAACACTATACAAGAACATGGATCTATAATCATAAACAATCTAGGATCAGATGTAAATTGACCATACAAATGCATAAAACATAAATGACACAAGAGTATGGAGGAAAACATGAATAGCTTTTATTGATAATCAAGAAAGAGCCAAGGGAGTTACAACCAGTTGTTCTGACCCAACATCATCCTCTCAGCAAGTAAGCCCTTCTTCAGCTCATACAAAGCTTAGATCACCCAACACTATGATGTTGTCTCAAGAAACCAACAACAATTCCTTACAAGATGCAAAATTCCAGCTTCTGGATCTCTGGGATGAGGGATCCATATATAGATATCTATAAGGGAGATGAGTCAGCTTGTAATTTGATTAGTGTCTTCCCTCTGATAGTTCTTTCTTCCACTTGGAGATTGATGATCTCTTACTCATCCTTGGCCAAATTCAGAGAGGCAAGTGTCACAGGAGAAGTTTCTGGAAGATTCCATGCCTCTCCACCTCGCGGATTGACACTGCCATTTGTCACTTCTCGCCCATCGCACCCCATAGAAGGGATTTTTGAAATGCAATGCACCCACAGAGTGTACTTAGGTGAGATGCAACACACTTTGCCTATGGAGCAGCTGAAATGGTCCTGTTTTGACCAGTTCTGAGCAGGTTTTCATGGAGAACTTCTGAGAGAAGCTGTAATCAGTCGACCTTGTTCCTTTAGGGGTTAGAACAACACTTTTAGGGACTTAGGAGCCCTTGGTTTATGGACATTTTATGCTTGGGGTTGCAGTGCCCAAAAATGTCTATAAAAGTTGCCCCCTAAAGCATGAGGTCATTAATCTTTTGATGTCGGGTGAAATGCTTTATTATGAGGATCCAAAGTTCTTTCAAGCTGGGAGGAGACCTGTAATAAGATACAATACAATACATTATATTCATAATATTTTCATGATCTAGCTGAGGCAGGCATTCCCATGCTCAGCTTTATAAATTCATTTTCATGTACATAGGACAGACAATCGTCTGAGTGTAGACTGATGATTCTGGTAGAGTCATCATCCCTTTGATTGGATGATTATCTATGCAGCAATGATGTACATTTGATTTCTTTATTTCCCTGAATATATATCGCAGCCCGGATGGATGAAACTAGATTCGGGGTCTTCAATCTCGTTCGATCTTCACTCGAAGTACAAGTCTATCCATGTGAGAGATGTTCTGGAGTCGATCATGGAAAGACATCGCCTGATTACCAGCCAATGATGTAAGATGTTAATAGGCACAAGAGGAATCACCGATAATGATAATGACCCTCAAGGTACTGCAGTACAATTCATGTGGTGTGAATAAAGGACTTGGCGTCGAACACCACGCAAAATCTTTCAGTCGAAGGTCATTGATGTAAACCTGTCGCCGGAAGTGAGAAACTTGCCATTGAGGCATGCAAGCTTCAAAGTATTGAACAGGGTGTTCCTAGATCGACTTCTTGGATAATGAGCTGATGTCGACAAGAAGAGATCCGTCATAGTAGGGCCTTAATGAATCCCACATCAATGACACGGAATGGAGCAAATGATTTTAATGGAGGTGAAAACGATCTGGTGATATAAGGTTCAGGGTGGCGGTCATGAAAGAATGGAGTGTAAATGTGTTGTAGCGGGTGAGACACAGGTGAATTCTCTGAATGACTTCTCTTGAACATATCGGCGACACTGACGTGATGGATTGGTAGCATTAACCCCAAATGTGGATGGTGTGATGGGACCATGGTGATGTGACCGGTGAATGAAACAACCCAACCCGACTTGGATGCGGAGTGAAAGTGTCATGTTCAAGAGCGACTTGCTACCAACAAAGTTTCTTCAAGTTTTCTTCCCAATTTTTCCCCAGTCATTGCTGACCAGTACCTCTTTATTTTTGTCAAGCTTGAGGAGGATAACATATGCTTGTTCTATAATTTTCCCTTTGGGCAAACCCATCGCTATGTTTTAACGAGCCTAGCGATAGTGAAACTCGTTCTTGTCTGCTATGGACAAGTTTGTCGCTATTAAGTTTTAACGAGTTTAATGACAAAGATAACTCGGTCCTTTTCTATTTTAGAGAGTCTGAAAAGGGACGTAAAGAAAACTCCAAAATTCCCTTTTCATCATCTAATCCCTTAAGTCCGAAAAAGTATAAAACAATACAGAAGGGATGAATTTTTGATACTTTTAACGAGCCGAACAAAACAAGCGCTCGATCTTTTTGTCTAATAATCCCCCAGGTCCAAAAAGATTAAAATCTAAAGGAGGGATAGCACTTCCGGTCCCTTTAATGAGCTGGAGAGGCCAATGGCTCGACAATCTTTTCATATTTTACGAGTCAGTTGAAAAGAGCTTAAAGGAGACTTGTCTTTTGAGGAACGAGTGATAAAATTGGGTAGCAGCTGATTCCAGGTAAGGTTTGGAATTTTCCAATCACGGCAGTGTTACAAGGATGGCTAGTGGGATCACTCTTCGCAGCTGTTCCTCAAAAGGGGTAAACAATCAAATGGAGGTGAATGATTGGCCAATACAGAGTGGAGGTGATGATGAGAACACGACCAAGGCTTTAAAGGCTGAAGTACTACATTCACGATGGTTATTTACCGGGAAATAGTTCATTTTTTAATGAGCTTAAACGCGGGGAGAAACATTTGCTCACGACTTATGTTTATTTTTAACGAGCTTGAACTATGTGCTAAAACTGCTCGATTAATCCAGTCGTATAATAAGAATGTCTCATATATGAAAACGACAATTTTTATAGTTTTGCCCCACATCCTTTCTTTATGCAAGTTAGGAAACGACCAATCCTACGAGTTTAAAGGGTTAAAGGACCTATAAATTTTAAAAAAATAAATAGTCGCTCTTTGCTTGCACGCCAAAATTTTTGCATGCCCCCAGGTATAAAATAAAGCTTCAAGGTCACCTTTCATTCTACCGACAAAACATTTGTTTTATCAGGAAAGGTCTACCTCTTTCAGGTTACCAAAGATTGTTTTATTCACACCGCAAACAAAACACTTCTTCGGCGATGTCTACCAAAATAGACAAAGGTGAGACAATCCACTCACATAACTTTGACGAGGGAATCTTATTCCAGTATAACCCCCTTTTCCAATCACGGACGGGAGTACAGACTAGTCATATATCTCTCGCGGAAACCTACCCTATACCCGAAGTTTTCCTGACGAAGCAGACCAGGATGCATGCCCCCTGGGTTTCAGTCATGTCCCCCGAATCACTCGCGCTCATTAGGTGGACGGACTGGAGATTGATGAGACATTCCTTGTGTGAAAAGACCATTTAGGGATGGCATATGACTATTTGCTCTGTGTGATCCGGGAAATGAAAGCTGGTCTACGAGCTTGACCACTCTTCCTACATGCGGAAAACACATTACTCTAAAGAGTGATGAGAAAATGGCTCCCATGCAATAAATATAGTCTCGTCCAAGGAGTAGATTATAATCTAGGGGTCCTTGAACTACCATTACATTCATGTGAATGGTTTTCCCTCTCAATGTTATGGGCACATTGGGAAGGATCCCTAACGGTCGACTGGTTCCTTTGTCAAAGCCTGTTAGATTTCTCATCTCAGGCAAAAGCGATGGTGAACCAAGCACTTTCCAAGTAGTCGAGGAAAGGATACTCACAGAAGCCCCTTCATCTATGATGGTACCAACCATAACCATTCTATATATTTGAGCAATAATTCGGAATGGTACACTAGCCGGTAGACGGGGTATGCCTAGTTGATTCCAATCGAAGGAAACAACTAAGTTGCTTGGAGGTGGGACCGAATAGATGGCCGGGTACGACTCTGACGAACTTCCTTCCTGCGGTAAAGGAATGGGTAAATTTCCCCCATGTTCATCAGAGTCTGTGCTTACGAAAAGAATTTGGACGGTGTCATCCTTATTCTCTTCTGTGACTGTATCATCTGAAGATGGAACCTCTGAAGGCAAGACCGGGTCAACTGCCGCCTCGACCTTTTGACTTTCGTCTGGTATGGGTTCAGATGGTTCGTCTTCAATGATAGATGCTTCAACCAACCACCTGGACGGGTCAACCGGATTTTCAACTAGTGACAGACTCGACAAGAGTTTTTTTATATCCAGGAGGAAGTCATAACGGTGAAACCGGGCGATCGTCCAAAACTCTTTTAGCCTCGTTTAAGAAGGGACAACGGTGGACGGCATGATCGCCTTCGCACAGTTTAGAAGGAAATCTATATTTTCCTTTTTGTCCTGGGGCTTCACTTTCACTAGTCGACGGTGTGTTTTCAACATGATCATCAGAGGTTGACGACACCGGGTTGTGCAAACGAGGAGACCAGTCCCTTAAGATCTGAGGGATGCAGGGACAATCTCGATGATAGTGGTCTCCTTTGCAAATGACACATGGTGACTTAGGCCTGGTCGGTGCAGTGTGTGGATTTTCGCTAGACGACGCTTGGTTGCCCCTTTTCGCTTTTGGCTCCTTCTTCTTCTTCTCTTTCTTCTTCTTTTCCTTATTCTTCTCAGGTACTTTATTTTTGGCTTTACCAGCCCCATCAAGCGAAGAGGAAGGAGGAGAGGAAGAATTGGAGGAAGTAGAAGGTTGGTGGGTAACTCTGGATTTGTCTAGTTGCTGAATCGATTGTTTAGGAATTGTGGTGTTCTGAAAGACAGAGGTTGAGAAGAGCCATACGGGCAAGCCGATTGTCAATCCTGGAAGTGACAATGTGGCCATATGGGGTGCACCAACATCTCCCCAAGAGGAGAAGGGACTAGGATTTCCTCCAAGGGGAATTCCTTGGTTGGTGGATTCCATTTTCTCAACCTAAGATCAACGTAGGAAAAGGTGATGATTATTCCGTTTAAAATAAATTTTAGACGCTTTGACACAACTTGTTTTTTCAATTTTAAAGAGTCGAGAAAAAAAAAAAGATGACTCTAGTCGCCTTCGATTTTTAATGAGCCTGAAGTGACAAGTGCTCAGATGGACCTTTTTCGTTAAGGAGTCTGAAAAGGAACGAAAGGGACTGCTCTGGAAATCTAGGCAGAGGGATTACCAAACCAATCGCAAAACTGCAGAATACTTTTTATGGTACGACAATCAATCTTCCCGAATGCTGTGTTCAGTGCATTGCGATCGATAGGGCGGCAGACACGACTTCCTATGGATAAAGGATTAAGCCTATTGTGGTCTCCCAAAATATACTCGACGGTACGTGGGAGCACAAGTCTGTACTGGCACTTATCGTCTCAAAGTGGAGGAATCACCCAACCATCTGTGAGAACAACAGTTACCAGGCTTTACGACGCCGGAATACGTCTCTAGCCTAGACTTCTAGGTGTTGTGCGTTAGGTTCCAAAGCGTTGTTAGATTCATTAAATTTATTTTATAGTTGATCTTGCTTAAGAAATTTTCCTTTCAGGTTCACTGCGAGATGTAGATGTACAATTCCTAAAATGCAATATAAGATGATAAACAGTCTTTTATCTTCTTTGTGCAATGAAAATCCTAGCTACTAAGGAAAGAGAGACAGTATTCTTTCACAAAGAGCAAAGAGCACACACTATACGCATTGTTCTAAATCAAACCAATCAAACAGTCGAAATGCAAATGCACATGCATGTATTTGTTTTCGGCTTTCTTAGTATGTGAATGATAAAAAGAAAGCTAATGCGCAAATCTGAATTACTTTTCAAGTGACAGTTACTAAAAAGTTTCTTTTCAAAATAAAAAATGAAGACAATCACAACACTTTACGATTCGGAAATGAATACTTGCTTTCGACACTAGAAAAACTACAAATTCAGACCAAATACAATAGTAACAGGGTAATCGACTATCAAGAGCAACCAAACTCTCTCCTATGACTGAAAAACGACACTTGCGACACTTTCAAATCAAGAAACGACAGTACAATTACATTACTTTTTGCAAAGGAGAACTGAAAATGACTCAACAAATACACAAAAACATTTACAGCTCTTTTGCACAATGGAGGCGAAATATCAGCAAGGAAAGGGGTTTCAAACAGAGATATACTGATTACAAATAGCAAAACTCATGAATAGAACTGAAAAGAATGAACACAGAAACCAAAAATGAGGAACAATTCCTAGTCTGATCAGCGCACCTGTAACACAGTGAACTTGAAATGCAGCGCACCTACTACACTCGGGAAGTGCGCTGAATTTCAGATTCACAGAACAGAGCCTGCGCTGGGCCAGAGACGAGACTTTGCTTCGGTTCCGGGTCACAGTTTGCAGTTCAGTTCAGGGGTTTTGGCTGAGCAAATGGTAATCAGTAAATCAACAACAAGGGTAGATCTAAGGAGGTTCCAAGAGCTACCACGAGGGCAATTAGAGAGTTTGTAAATCAGTTGTTTAATTCATAAACAAATCCCGGAGATTGACTGAAGCGACATTTATCTACTTTGAATTTGCATAGCAAATGCAGTTCGAAAGCTACCTGGCTTGACTTCAGGCTCCGTCTATAAGTTTATAAAATAAACAACAAGGAAGATAAACAAACAACCTAGTCGCTCCCCAGTGGAGTCACCATTTTGTTACAGGGAAAAGTGTCTACACAGAACTGCTTATCCCACTAAGGTGTGGTAGCTACCTTAGAAACAAACAAAGTAAAGCTACTTTCATTTTTCCTTTATGAAATATAGATGAGAGAAGAACAAAGGAGACCAACCTCTGTCTTGCGCTTATCTCCTAGTTTGATTCCTCTCTCTCTTGATAGTCCTTCGCTACTTGCTTCCTTGTACGCCCAGCTTCACAAAGTACCTGTAGGATCAAAGTAGCATAACACTATACAAGAACATGGATCTATAATCATAAACAATCTAGGATCATATGTAAATTGACCATACAAATGCATAAAACATAAATGACACAAGAGTATGGAGGAAAACTTGAATAACTTTTATTGATAATCAAGAAAGAGCCAAGGGAGTTACAACCAGTTGTTTTGACCCAGCATCATCCTCTCAGCAAGTAAGCCCTTATTCAGCTCATACAAAGCTTAGATCACCCAACACTATGATGTTGTCTCAAGAAACCAACAGCAATTCCTTACAAGATGCAAAATTCCAGCCTCTGGATCTCTGGGATGAGGGATCCATATATAGATATCTGTAAGGGAGATGAGTCAGCTTGTGATTTGATTAGTGTCTTCCCTCTGATAGTTCTTGCTTCCACTTGGAGATTGATGATCTCTTACTCATCCTTGGTCGAATTCAGAGAGGCAAGTGTCACAGGAGAAGTTTCTGGAAGATTCCATGCCTCTCCACCTTGCGGATTGACACTGCCATTTGTCACTTCTCGCCCATCGCACCCCATTGAAGGGCTTTTTGAAATGCAACACACCCACAGAGTGTACTTAGGGGAGATGCAACGCACTTTGCCTATGGAGCAGCTAAAATGATCCTGTTTTGACTAGTTCTGAGCAGTTTTTCATGGAGAACTTCTGGGAGAAGCTGTAATCAGTCGACCTTGTTCCTTTAGGGGTTAGAACAACACTTTTAGGGACTTAGGAGCCCTTGGTTTATGGAAATTTTATGCTTGGGGTTGCAGTGCCCAAAAATGTCTATACCACCATGGGAAGATTACCACCACCATCATTCCCATCTTCCGGATTACAACGAAGATTATTCCAACGACCTTGATCGTCCTTTAGTTTTTTATTTTCTATCAAATACTGTAAATACGGTGGATTCTGAGTGAAATCTGTCCAATATTGAAGAAACTATCGGCATAAATATCTCGATCAAACCTCATGTCGTAGAGAATATTCATGTTGGCAAATCTTGTTCTTCTTCAGAACTGGAAATATATTGCACTCTCTTCTGCGAATTCAGAGATATCTTTGCATGGTCATATGAAGAAATGCCAGGCATTGACTCGAGCATAGTTGAACATGAAATCAAGATGTATCTAGATGTCAAACCAGTACGACAACGTCTTCGGCAGGTGCACCCGAAGAAAGCCGCTGCCATCAAGGCAGAAGTTGAAAAATTTTTACATGCTGGTTTCTTTTACCTGGTTCCTCTAACTGATTGGGTATCAAATATTGTTCCTATGCTGAAAAAACAAGGAACGATTAGAGTGTGCGTTGATTACAGGGATGTAAATCAATCTTGTCCAAAGGAAAACTACCCCACACCCTTCATTGACCAGATAATTGATGAATGCGCCAGATGCGAAATATTTTCATTTATGGATGACTAGATAATTGATGAATGCGCCGGATGCGAAATCTTTTCATTTATGGATGGATTTTCCGGGTATAATCAAATAAATATCTGCCCACAAGACCAGTCAAAGACTACATTTATATGTCTGTGGGGCACATTCACGTACCGCAAATTACCTTTCAGTTTAAAGAACGCAGGGGCAACCTTTCAGAGGGCTATGAATTATGCCTTCCATGACATCAAGAACATCGTTCAACCATATCTTGATGATCTTCCGGATCATTCAAAAAAGTAGACTGATCATCCGCGGCATTTGAGAGCTATATTTCTACGTTGTCATTCCTACAAGATACGACTCAATCCACACAAGTGTGTGTTTTGTGTCGGTTCTGGTCATTTACTTGGCTTTGTGTTTTCTAAGGATGGAATTCGACTTGACCCATGTAAGGTTCAGGCAATCATCGATATGTCTCCACCTTCAAATTTGCTTCAGATTCAGAAAATCCAAGGGAAAGCAAACTTTCTGAGGAGGTTCATTCCAAATTATGCTGAACTTGCTAAAGGTTATACGCGTCTTTTGAAAAAAGAAGTACCCTTCAACTGGGATCAGGTTGCGCAAGCTTCCTTTGATGCTCTAAAGGAATCCATAATAAAAGCATCATTAATGTATGCTCTTGATTATCAAAAAGACTTTAACCTGTATCTAGCTGCAATAGATACAACCATCGCAATGGTTTTGGTTCAAGAAGAAAATGGAATCAAACATCCTATCTATTATTTAAGCTGAAACTTAATGATACATAAAGCAAATACTCCTATGTTGAAAAGCTGGCTCTTGCAGTTGTTCAAGCAGTACAGAGATTTCGACACTATATCCTCTTTCGCAAAACTACCATTTTATCAGATTGCAAGCCTATGACTTACATTCTGTCGCGTCAGTTGCTTGGGGGCAAATATTCAAAATGGATAGCCATTTTGCAAGAGTTTGATCTGGAATTCATAAAATCCAAATCAAAGAAATCTCTAGTTTTCATGGAGTTATTATGCGATTTCCCATCGTCGTCCAATGATTCAACATCCAAAGCAACAATCGTGGATGAATCTTTGTTTATGATATCGTCAAGTGATCCTTGGTATAGAGATATAATCATCTATCTCCAAACCCAAACATACAGGCCTAATACCTCTCGTTCTGAACAATGACGTACTCGATACCAAGCAAAAGACTACATGATCGTCTGTGATACACTTTACCGTCGCGGTATTGATATAGTTTTGCGAAGGTGCCTCACCCATGAGGAGGCCGAAAAAGTCCTGAATGATTGTCATTCAGGCATGTGTGGGGGGCATCAATCTGGTTACGCTACAGCATAAAATATTTTACGAGCATGTTACTTCTAGCCAACAATGTTCAAAGATTGCATAACCGTAGTCAGAAGTTGCCATGCTTGTCAAATCTTCAATCGCAAAACCAGAATACCACCCGCACCTTTGCATCCAGTAGTTGTTGTTGGGCCATTTGCCAAATGGGGCATAGATTTCATGACATGTAACCCCACCTCGGCCGGGGGCATGGGTATATCATAGTCGTAGTTGACTATTTTACGAAATGGGCCGAGGCGATGCCTACATTAAACAATAGCGGCCAAATGACTGTTGTTTTCTTTTTCAATCATGTAGTCTCTAGGTTCAATGTTCCACAGGCTATAGTCACAGATCATGGATCGCATTTTCGCAATCACATGATGGTTGAATTGGTTGCCAAACTAGGATTGTCCCACGATAGTTCTACTCTGTATTATCCGCAAGCTAACGGACAAGTTGAGGCCATCAACAAAATCCTAAAGCGCATGCTACAAAGGATGATTGGAGTCCACAAACGGAGTTGGCACCTAATCCTATACTCAGCCTTGTGGGCATACAGAACCTCGGTAAGAAATGCAATTGGGTTTACACCCTTTCAGCTAGTGTATGGCCTGGAAGCCGTCTTACCAATTCAATGTGAGATTTCATCTCTCAAGCTCGCAATCGACCTTCTCCCCAGAACTTCAGAGGAAGAGGCTCGTTTCTTGGAACTAATCCAATTGGATGAAACCCGTCGTGATGCCGCCTTGGCTAATGAAGCCCATAAGAAATGAGTTAAGGCGCAGTTTGACAAAAATGTCAAACCCCGTGTCTTCTCAGAAGGTGACTTGGTCTTGCTTTACGATCAGGAATCCGATAAATTGGGAGTAGGTAAGTTCCAATCTTTGTGGATGGGTCCCTACATTGTTAAACGAGTGTTAGCAAAAGGAGCCTACGAGCTAGTAGATTACGATGGGATTCCACTGGCGCAACCCCGAAATGGGTTGTACCTTAAGCGTTACTATGCTTGACTAAGTGTAGTAACCTCTTTATATGCTTTTGTTACATTTTTGTTTGTGATCATTTTGTTTAGGTAATCCACTTTTACATTTATTTCAGATGTCGAACCTATTGGAATCATTTGTTCGATATGCCGATGGAGCTAGTTGTAGTACGTGGAACCTATCTTCTGCGGCCTCGGCCATTTTTGATCCGAGCGGCGAGTTAGTGAGTTTCAGAGGAGTATGTATTGGTCGATCAATGAAAAACATCGCTGAGTATAGTGCGTTGATAAAAATTCTCTCTGATGCCATCGCACATGGCATATGCTGACTTTTTGTCAGGCTAGACTCACAACTTGTCATCCTACAGCTTACTGGCATATATTCTGTTCGGAATCCAGCTATCTATCGTATGTTCCTAAGGGTCAGGATTTTGGAAAGGCAGTTTGATTCTATTCAATATCAACACATTTCCAGAAAATTAAACACATTAACTGATTCATTAGCAAATTATGTGTTAGATAGACATTTGCAACATTTATAAAAGAAAGCATTTCAATCAACATTTGCATCAGGATCATATAACTTAACCAAAATAAAGCTCCGAAAATCAAAAATATATATAACTGTTTATAGTTTATCAAAGATGTTCTATGTCCAAGACAAAATTGGTCACATGACCCAAAAACTCAAAAATGCAGAAAAGCACCCTCGACTAATGATGCTGGTTATAACAAGTCACTGCATGTGCGATCATACGTAAGAGCCTAGTCCATCGACTCGGCATGCCAGTAGTATGGCGCTGTAATCTCAGAGGTAACTCATCAGTCCTCACATCCTAGGTACCAAGGGTAATACCCTTGATCTGATCTTGCAATACTGCAAGGGTCTCGACTACGTCTAGATCGCGAAGGGCAACCCTCCCTATTGCCTCTCCTGCTGGAATGGCAGCTGCTACCGTCGGGCGCACTGCTGGTCGCACTGGTCCAATATTTGCACGAATATATGGGTTTGATTAGTCTTGAGAACATTTAAAAGACACAAGAACATTATAAAAACAATAAATTGAGATATGGTCAGATCTTTTTACCTATAACACCCCACTAGTCGCTAACCGGCAGCACCAAATCTGGGTCACCCCGAACTCCATCCCAGCATATGGATACTCAGCAAAGACCATCTGTTGATGGTTGAACCACTCAAAGAAGGCATCAGAGAATGAAATCTGCGACTGACCAGCATGTCTGGCCATAAGATCGACCCATCTCTGCATCCGTGGTTTCGTCGGTACTGGCGGTCCGAGTGAAATGTACTGTGGCTGCATCAGTGGGATCTTCTCCAAGGCGAAAGTGGTCAGAATAGAACCATAACCAAAGTTCTTAGATCTTCCATTCTTCACCTTGGTAAGTTGTTCTTTTATAACCAGAAGTACTGCATCACACCAGTTGAATACCTTTGGTTCAAGGCATTCCAGAGCATACTGCATATAGGACCTGTTGGCCAAATGAAGAGCCGCACTACCAGCCAATCTAGCAAAGGTGAATAAGATAGTCCTCAAGGACCGGTCAGTGACATCTCAAATACTGATCTTTCCGTCCCTACTCGGCTGAGATCCATCTCTACAGAATCGGCGAATATAATCCCTCACGGATTCACCTCCACGGGCGGATCCTGATAGTGAGAGAGGGGCACCATGCCTCGATAAACCAGTCAAGAAGTAGATATCCTCAACTGTCAAAAGGATGGATTTACCTCGAATCTGGAACACTTGGTTTGTAGGATCCCATGCATTGAGAAAATATTGCAACAAATTGATTTGTTGCCTCATGTTGGATATGTAGAAGAATTTAAGCAGACCACAGTTCCACAAAGCAATCACCATACCTGGATCATGTAAAGCAACCATGTCGTCTTCTTCATGCTCACGTTCAAACCATGTAATTACCATCTTGATCCAATGAATCTATGAAAAAAAACAAGAGAAGAATTAGGATCCTGATTCAGGCAAAAATACGCAAAATTTCCATGAAAAACAATGTGTAAACTTTCCTTTTTGCGCTCATCGCACCCTAGCTGTGTACTAGGTGAGATGCATCCTGACTGGCCAATGACCAGCTCAGTATGCATCGCACCTTTCGATGTACATTAGGTGCGATGGGGAGAGAATGAACTGTTCAAACCCCAGAGGCCCAGAAGAATAGGAAAACATGCTCAAAATCAGAAAAGGAAAGAATACAATTGAAGAGCTCAGGATTAGCTCCTACCTAGTCCAGACGATGCCGAAAATAGTCCACAGAATCTCCCAAAATCAACTGGTGAAAATCAAGGGGGAAAACACCTCTAGAGCTCCAAAAATCCAAAATTTGAATGAAATGGTAAAAATGAGAGGTAAAAACTATTTTTATGTTACTATTCACGTAGTTCAAGTAAAATATTGTTGTTTAACTCATTTTTCAAGCATTTATTTACATTTCTAATCAATTTGATGGAGTAATTGAATAGGCAGCACGACCGTCAAAAGAACATAGTGTTAATGGTGAAATCAACGTCTCTGACTATTATCACGAGCAATTTTACGTGAAGTTCAAGCTCGTTAAAAAATAAACCTAGCCACGAGCAGTTTTACGCGAAGTTCAAGCTCGTTAAAAAATAAACCTAGCCATGAGTAGTTTTACGCGAAGTTCAAGCTCATTAAAAAATAAACCTAGCAATGAGAAAATGTTCCCCTAGAGTTTAAGCTCATTAAAAAATGAACCCCACCTTCAGTAAATAATCTTTGCGATCGCATAATTATCAGCTTTTGAACCTTGGTCATGTTCTTACCATCACCTCCACTCTTTTTTAGCCAATCATACACCTCCATTTGATTGTTTAACCTTTTGAGGAATAGCTGCGACGAGTGATTCTATTAGCCACCTTCTTTACACTGCCATGATTGAAAAGTTCCAAACCTTACCTGGAACCAGTTGCTATCCAAAAACATCACTTTTTCCTCGAAAAATGAGTCTCCTTTAAGCTCTTTTCATCTGACTCATAAAATATGAAAAGATTGCCGAGCAATTGGTCTCTCCAGCTTGTTAAAGTGATCGGAAGTGCCATCCCTCCTCTAGATTTTAATCTTTTTGGACCTGAGGAATAATTACACAAAAAGATCGAGCGCTTGTCTTGTTCGGCTCATTAAAACTATCGAAAAGTCATCCCTTTCATATTATTTTATACTTTTTCAGACTTAAGGGATTATATTACGAAAAAGGACTACTGGAGTTGCCTTTATGTCTCTTTTTATACTCTCTAAAATTGAAAAGGACCGAGTTATCTTTGTCGTTAAACTCGTTAAAACAATAGTGACAAACTTGTCCATTACAGACAAGAGCGAGTTTCACTATCACTAGGCTCACTAAAACATAGCGACAGGTTTGCCCGAAGGGAAAATTATAGAACAAGCATATGTTATCCTCCTCAAGCTTGACAAAAATAAAGAGGTACTGGTCAGAAATGACTGGGGAAAAATTGGGAAGAAAACTTGAAGAAACTTTATTGGTAGCAGGTCGCTCTTGAACATGACACTTTCACTCCATCACCATGATTGAGTCGGGTTGGGTTATTCCGTTCACCGGCCATATCACCATTGGTCCTCCGTACCATCCATTTTTGGGGTTTACGCTGCCAATCCATTTCAGTGTCGCCGGTATGTTCAAGAGAAGTCGCTCAGAGAATTCACCAACCTAGCTAATGCCTCATCCACTGCAATACCTTCACTCTCCATTTTTCATGACCACCACCCTGAGCCTTATATCATCAGATCGTTTTCACCTCCACAAAATCATTTGTTCCATTTTGTGTCGTAGATGTGGGATTCATTAAGGCCCTCCTATGATGGGCCACTTCTTGTCGACATCAACTCATTATCCAAGAAGTTGACTTAGGAACAACCCTTTCAGTACTTTGAAGCTTGCATGCCTCAATGGCAAGTTTCTCACTTTCGGTGATAGGTTTACATCAATGGCCTTTGACCAAAAGATTTTACGTGGTGTTTGACATCAACTCATGTATTCACACCACGTGAATTGTACTGCAGTACCTTGAGGGTCATCATCATTATCGGTGATTCCTCTCATGCCTGTTAACAACTTACATCATTGGTTGGTAATCAGGCGATGTCTTTCCATGTTCGATATTAGAACATCTTTTCACACGGACCGACTTGTACTTCGGACGAAGATTGAACGAGTTTGAAGACCCCAGATCTAGTTTCATCCATCCGGGCTGTGATATATTCAGGAAAATAAAGACATGAAATGTACATCACAGCTGCACAGATAATCATCCAAACTAAAGGATGATGGCTCTACTAGAATCATCAGTCTGCCACACAGACGGTTGTCTGGCTTATGTACATAAATATGAATTTATAAACCTGAGCATGGGAATGCCCGCCTCAGCTAGATCATGAAAATATTGTGAAGATAACGTATTGTATTGTATCTTATTACAGGTCACCTTCCAGTTCAAAAAACCTCGGATCCTCATTATAAAGCATTTCACCCAACATCAAAAGATTTACGACCTCATGCTTTAGGGGGCAACTGTTATAGACATATTTGGGCACTACAACCTCAATCACATATGTCCATAAAACAAGGGCTTCTAAACCCCTAAAAGTGTTGTTTCATACCCTAAAAACAAGGTCAGCTGATTACATCATCTCCCAGAAGTTCTCCATGAAAAACTACTTAGAACTGGTCAAAACAGGACCATACAGACTGCTCCATGCATAGGGTGCGATGCATCTAATCTATTACACACGGGGGGTGCGATGCATACTGGAAAGCCCTTCTGTAGGGTGCGATGAGCGAGAGTAGACAAATGGCAGAAGCAGTTGGCTAGGTGGAAACCCAGAGAATCTTCTAGAAACTGCTGATATGACTCTTGCCTCTCTGAATTCGCCCAAGGATGAGTAAGAGATATGAAATCTCCAAGTGGAACCAAGAACTATCAGTGAAATGACACTAATCAAAGTCCCAGAAGCTAACTCACTCTCTTGTAAACATCTATATATGGATCCCTCATCCTAGAGATCCAGAGGCTAGAATTTTGTAATTTGCAAGGAAGTGCTGTTGGTTTATCTTTGAAGACATTGTTGGGTGATCTTGCTTTGTATGAGGTGAAGAGGGATTTCATGCTAGGAGGATGATACTGGATCAAATAGCTTGGCTGTAATCCTCTCTTCTATTACTTCTATCAATAAATCTATTTGAGTTTTCCTCCATATGCTTGTATATCTCTGAATCTTGTATTTGTATATGCATTTATATGGTTAATGTACATCTGATCCTACATTATCTATGGTTATAGATCTCTATGCTTTGATGGTATTTTTTTGCCTTGACTCTACAGGTGTTCTTTGAAGCGGGACAAGTGAGAAAGGAGTGGCGAAATCTCTATCAAGGGAGAGAGAAAATGAGCAAGGAGACTAGCGAAAGACTGAGGTTGATACTCTCTGATTCTCTCTCATCTATCTCTCATAAAGGAAAACACAAGTGACTTTAGTTTGTTTGTTTCTAAGATAGATGCCCGTGTTAGTGGGTCTAACAGCTCTGAATGGACACTAGTTTTCTTGATAACAATATCACACCATGGAAACACTTTGCATGCAACCTTATCTTTCAATCAACCAACACTTGTCAATGTTTATATATAAATACATGTAATATCCTTTTGTATAAGTTTCATAACAACCTGAAGTGACTTTTGAGCTATTAGACTTGTGATAATTCTACCACTCTAATTACATTCAAATACATTGAAGGGATGTTGTTATTGCATTTTACATGCGCATCATATCTATCCCAAGAATTTCATAATGAAATTAATCATTCACTCCATCAGACTACAAGTCAAGATCGAGAAATCCATATCTCTATTTTCCCTAGTATTTTAATTTTCCATTTCACCCAATAGAATTGTAAAATCCATTGGAGTATATCATACCGAAGGCTCCTTTCCTTCACCACACCACTTCCTAATATGCATGCAAGCATGCAGTTCTCAAATTTAGCTGAAGGAATTCTTACCCAATTTCTTTCCTTTACCCTTTTACCTTGGCTCATTGCTTGCCTTATTTACTTGGCTGTCATTACCAACACTTTCGATTGAGAGCTTTTTGAAAGGTCTAGCTAGTGGATGACATTTATATTGTTGCAATACTCAATAGTTCCTAAAAGGGTATCAACCTCACACATTAGTCACAAATTCATCAACTCAGTTATTCATAGCCTTCAATGAAAATTTCATACAAACATTTTCCTTTGCATTCAATTCCAACATGTTCTCATCTATGCTAAGTACACACCATGAACTTTCCAACATTTATCGTTTTCGTTCATGCTCAAAACAATTATTAGGAGCATAAACATAAAATATTAATAATGAAAATTATAAGTAGTAGGTCATTCTTGCCCACTTTCCCAATGGTGCTCCATACCACATGGAATCCATCAAGTAACCTCACTTTATTACCCAAAACAGGGTAAGTACCAATTCTATTTTCATACCATTCACATAGTGATCATATTTTATAGATTAATCACTCATCTTATTACTATGATGGTTCTCAACTAATGGCCTTTGAGACCAATTAGCATCCTCATAACTTTATTTTACCTTCCCATCTTTCTCATGTTCATAGAAGATAACACACACACACACACACACACACACACACACACACACACACACACACACACACACACACACACACACACACACACACACACACACATACCATGCACAATTCCTAATTACAAGAACTTCCTTCTTATGCTATTTTCATAGCTGTCATGTCACTTTCCATTTAGTTCATGTGGACCCAACCAATCCATCTAGTTGTTCTGTCATCTTCTTATGATTTCCACTACCATTTACCTTATGTATAGGGTTTAATCAACATTTTTCACTTCTAGTTGGGTTTTATTTATCTCTTCTCCAGAGCTCCCTTTCTTTCCTTTCCACACAAAAGAAACCAAAAAAGAACAAAAAACAAAGGCAAGAAGAAATAAGAAACGAAGAATAATGAAAATATCATAACAATAATACATAATAATGACACGAGGTAGCATGGCCATGCTCAAATTTCACTGTCAAAACAACAAAGTATATATGAAGCAAAAAATAATAACAAAACATACAAAACATTCCCATCATACATTGGACCACAAAAAACTCAATCTCTTGAGTTCTGGTGTCTAGTATATCCATCACCAACATGTGCTCACCATCCTAAATATAGTCCTTTTTGAGGTTTACCACAACCTCACATTTCTAGTGCGCCTCTAAGCAATCCAAGAAGGGTCAACTTTTCAGTATATTTGAAAGATTTAGGGGATACTCCCTCACTTCCTTCTGTATTACAAATTACTGTTGCATGTGCTTGGAATTCACATGAACTATCCTTCCTCCTTCACTATCTACTAGGGAAATATTTTGTTGGAAATATGTTGTAATTGATGGAAAAGGAAAATAATTGATAATGGTGTTCTCATTGTTGGAAAAGGAAAGGACAGAAAATATGTCAAAGGATGGCAAATGATGACATAGGTGTTTAGGATCATTCACAAGAAGGATGAAGATCAACATGTTTGAAGATGTTGCATAAACTTTGGAGCTATTTCATGTATAAAAAATTATGTAGAATGCAAGTGAAATCCACTTATATAGAAAGATATATGAAAGACATTTCAAGTGGTATGTGGAAAGTTGAAAATGGCCTTCTAATTGAGGAGTAACATCCAATTTAAGTTTGCAGACACAAAGGGCATTTTTTCCAGGACTTAGGTGATTCAGGTGTAGTCGAAACTCGGGTTGTGCTACAGAAGTATGAGAAGGGAAATTCTCCCCGAACTATGTGGGACTAAATCCTAGTTGGGATCGTTTAATAGTTAGTAGTCAACCAAGTCAGGAATTAGGTGCATAGTTTAGTTAGCTAGGGTTACCAAACTCAACAACAAGAAAGGCATAGCCTCTATGAAGAGCAACTGGCATAAGTGGAGACCCAACGTAGTAGCAGAGAGCACACCGATTGGCTGAAGGAATAAACCACATAATAGCAGCTCGATGGGGGAAGCCTGACTGGTTTACCCTGAAAAAACCTTAAGGAGAACTTAAGGAATTAGCGGGATGACATCAACCAAATGCACATGGCAATACAACAAAGTAGGACCAATAGAATTTCAATGCAGCTAGCGTGGTAGAGACAATGTGTAAGTGGCAGGTGCATTGATTGGAAGAGTGTTTAAAATGGTAGGCCCCCACCTTGATAGTTAAAATTCATGCTTGTTTAAAAGTAGATTAAGTGTCACGATTCCCCATCAATGCATCAGAGGAATTGTGCGGGGATCCATAACTCAACCATTAACACGTAGAGGGGGTCACCCAATGGGAATTTTTCCCATACCGTTGATCAAATATGAATGGCAAAGGTTTATTATGCACCCCCCTCTAAAATAATAAACAACATAAGGGTGGTTGTGAAAATCATAAGCAATTTTCCAAAGTGTTGGACACATGGTAGGTGTTTTTGGATTTATTGGGTGGTCGAGTGGGAAATTTTAATGTTACACATGGAACACTCCAGAAGTGACACGTGGCATGTGTGACATCAACATGCTGTCATCAACGAGGTGCATTGGAGAAAAAGCAGGTTGACTAGGCATTGGGTAGGCGTGGCCTTGTCAGAGCCAACTCAACACAAAACTATAGTGATTAGCCTATGGTTGCAACAAGAGGACCCAACCAAGACAACCCATCCCTATGGCATGACCTTGGAGGAATTCAAAAGGTGCACAAATAAAATGGTCAGGATGATGAGTTTTAGGACACGTTGGCACTAACAAGAAACAAAGTGGCAATTAATGAGAAACGAGCATGATGGACCCCACTTGATGACTCAACCTGCAAGGTAAGGCCCAAAGGAAAAAATAAAGGTGCGTAGATGAAAATGAAAGGTGGAAGAGGCATGAGACACAGAGGTAGTATGGTGGTTAGCAAGGACCAATGAAAAAGGCATTGGGCAGACCCCACTAACAGCTCATCTTGCTCAATGGAGCTTGAAAGATTTAAAAGGGCACAAACAAAATAACACTGGGAACCAAGCACCGACACTTTGTCCCATGAAAAAAAGCGACCAAGAGCTCTAGATTAAGGTAAAATTAATTTGGGGTTAAAAAATAAGTGCCAAAATGAGGATTTATGCGGAAATCATGACCATGAGCACATATGCGTTTGTGTTATAAGTTAATCCCTCAAGACTATAATTCAAAAGTGCTAGTGGAGACTTAGTTTGGAAGCATAAGCGCTTGGGGCCAAGATTTATATGGTGGTAGTGCTTTGCAATGGTGAATTATTGAAATGATTTCAGCATGTGTTAAAAATCCCTTGGGCTTCAGTATGAACGAGTCGACAGCTAAACATGGCAGTGCTTTGAAATAAGTGGTAGGGCAGTGTTTTTGCATGGATGGATGAGTTGGGAGATTTGATTTTGGTAGTTATGCTAAACCTAAAAACAAAACAAAAATTGCTAAATCATGCATGGATGAGGCAAGTGGAAGCATTTAGCGACATTAACAGAATAACATGCAGAATTGGTAGTTTCACCAAAGTTGAAGCTCACTAAAATTAGAAGAACCTTTAATAAATCTTTTAACTCACAAGAATTGAGGAAAACAACAATTTAAATCAATTTTCCTCAATGTAACAATAGGGACATGATTGAAGACTTAAATAGAACATTCAGAAGACTCAGTTGAGAGGAAAAAATCAAAATTAATGGGTTCATGCCACCATTCGAGAGCAAGAAAATCAAATCTTAAAATTCCAAAACAATAAATTTGAGAAGTTACACTCAGATATTATTATCAAAATAAGAGAGAAGTATTTGAAGACTTGTAGATGACATACAAAAGAGTTAGCTGAAGCAAAATAATGACAAATACAAATTTTATGCATGGAGGAAGACCTAAATCTAACTAAATCTCCAGTTCCAAAATATCAGTCAACAATTCTTTAAGAGTAGAATTCGAGCAACAAAGTTGGGGTTGATGAGAAGATGATGAGAGGATGTTGGTGCAATGAGATGCATGGTGGTGGTATGCATCAAGTGTGAACCATTGATTATATTTGGTATCTGAAAGGTGTTTTAGAGATGTAAAGAGTGCATTAGTGATTGGTGGAAGGATTGATGTTGTTGGTATAGTTTGGCGTGTTCAGTAATAAGAAATTGATGAAGGTGATTTGTTGGTGATTTGTTCAGTAATTAGAGATTGCTAAAGATGTGTCTGCTAGATTTGGTGAGCAATTGCAGTGATAGTTTTTTTTATGAGGTAAGTGGTATATTGGTTCTAGTTTGAAAATGGATGAAAGATGAATCTAGAGGGCCAACGAGTGGTGGTTTGTAGATCAGGGGTTGTAGCTCCTTCCATTAGGTGTTGGTAAATGTTTAGGGGCAACATTCCCTTTCAATAGTAGCTAATAAATGAGAAGGGGTAAGAGTCCCTTTCAACAAAGGCTGATAAACGAGCAAGGGCAAGAGTCCCTTTCAACAAAGGTTGATAAAAGAGTAGGGAGAAGAGTTCCTTTCAGTAGAGGTTGGTAAACGAGAAGGAGCAAGAGTCCCTTTCAACAGAGGATGATAAATAATCAGGGGAAACAATCCCTTTTAGCAGAGGCTGATAAACGAGCAGGGGGAACAATCCCTTTCAGTAAATAATGATAAACGAGCAAGGGTAAAAGTTCCTTTCAATAATAACTGATAAACCTATAAGTAGTAGCTTGTGGGGCAATGATGTAATCAAGTTGAAGCTTGTATTTTTCAAAGAAATAAAAATAAGATTGATATCTTGTGTATATGTTGCTCATGTGCTTGGTGATGGTTATGATGTTATGTTTCACATGATTAAGTTGTGCTACTGTTAATTCATAAATGATTGCAAAAGTGAATGAAAAGTATAATTTGTGAAGAATTATATCATTTGGACACATTACTGATTCACCCCTCCTCTCAGTAGTGTCCTGGTTTCAATTGTTTCTAACATATTTTAGGTGTGCTTCTCCACAATTCCAACCTGAAACTAGCATTCTAATGAACCTTTCACTCTCTAGCTTGCAACTCTTCAATTCAAATTTGAAGTTCCATAAGGTTTCCACTCTATTAGGGGAACTTTCCCTTTCTTGCTGCAATTGGGTCTTCCTATGTGTTGTCACACACACAGATTCGTTAGTTATATCAACATAAACAAATTGACTTGTTACCTTTCCATGCCAACACCATCCATACCGACTTGATGCATGTTGATATTCTTCTGTTAACACATATAGAACTCATGTCAACCACATATTCTAGGAATTAAAAGTGCATGTCAAAATGTTTATAACTACATTATCACTAAACTTGAAATCAACCTTTTTACCAAGATTAACAACCATGGAATTTTTTATTTAGTATGAGAACTAGAGAATCACTTAATATATCAAAATATGCCATTCTTGTCCTTTCATAATTCTGATATCATTAAATGCATACATAACACAATCTCTAGTAAGAATGCTACAACCAACACACATTCACACATTACAAACAATCATCCTTTGAATAACAAAGAGAGAGTGATATAAGAGCATCCAAGTTCAACACTTGGATTAGATGGGATTAAGAACAGATGAAATGAAAGGTGAAGGTTCTACACTTGACCTTTGGAGATAATATTTTAATTTATGATGTAGAGAATCAGAGCACCCAGGTTCACCACTCAGGCTGAATGGATTTAGGAGGATACGTTTATGACTTTTGTTACAGTGTGGAATACCACTCTGTAACACTACCTCCCACCACCTTGGACTTCCCAAGATTATCGTGAGTTGTTACTTTCAAATAACTCGACATCTAAGGTTTCATTCTGAATACGGGGTTACATAATTCCTTCTTACCCAAAGTGTGCAAAACTCACTTTGCTTAACTCCATTGCATTCAAGTCGTCAAGATATTTTTGGTGATATAAATTTTATCTTGATCCGACTCCTGGATCAAAATGTATGGCCATTTGAAGTTTACCCTTTAACCCTTACCACAACAACATACGCTGCCCTATTGAAATTCATATGTGGCTCTACCATGTCTCTTATACTCCAACATGTCCCCCACCATGCCAATGCATCTAGTGCCATGCTAGCACACCCAACACCATCACACCCTCACGCCATACCGGGGAAATTACTCTACAAAATCCCTTGGGTGTGACAATAATTTTCTTGTTACCTATCGAGGAAATTCTTGTCCCCTGCTTTATGTTTACGTGGCTTTTTCTACACCATTCCCTTATAAATGTCCCATTAAAACCTTCACAACACTTTGGGACATAGAATTTTATGTTAAGCAATGAAGGTATTTCCATTTCTCGTCTTCCATCTACCACGACTCTTGTTAACAATAGGAGATGCAAACATCATTAGGGGTCTGTGGTCCACAGTGACATGACCCTGGACCATGTAGACTCCACACTAGCACCATGTGGCACTCCCATGTCACATGGAACCACAGACTCACTTCCATGTGTGCTACATCAACCTACTTTCCACGTCACTTTATTCCACATCACTCTGCCTCCACTGCCTCTTTCTGACATAATTCTGATGTCACTCCACCAAATGGAATCCTATAAGGGTGCCACATGTCAATCAAAATTCCCCAACTTGACCATTGAAAAAGGTAATTTCTTCGTGCTAAGTGTCATGCTGACTGTGTTCCACATTAGCATCTCTGCCACATCACGTACTATTATCGACCCACATGACGCCTACCACCTCATCTTAAGTTAGGGGTATGACCAGTCTAATCCCATCATGCAATTCTGTGCTTTCACATTATAATCATATATGGTCCACTCTAAACCTTCCTTGTTATTCAAGCACCACCTTTCCCTTTCTCTAGGACATGAATATTCCAATCTCTTGCTGCCAAATTTCTCATCCCTGAGAGCCATTTCTCCATCTCTCGAGACATGAATATTCCCAACTTTTTCTACCAATATTCCTATCCTACATATCCTTATTTTCATTCCTCAGGACATACCTATTTTTTTATTCTTACAACAACGTTTCCCATCATTCCCCATGGCTTCCATAAGTAGTGCCATCCTTTATATAGACTACCCATAACACAAAGTGACCTACACAATGATGATTAACAAAGTAAAGTAATTAAGTAGTAGTTTAACAGGTGATTAGTGGAATCCCATGGTTTAATCTAGCTCTCCACCATTTGTAAAATTTTTGACTTCCTTTCCCAATTCAACCCGGGTCATTCGAGCCTAAGTTGAAGACCAGACATAGAAGTCTTAAGGACGTTTTTGGATATTACGAAGCCTTCCTCGATATCAAGTAATTCTAAGAACCATTAAAATTACAAGAATGAAACCTCCATTGCGATGCACTCATCCCATACATCATCCATGGACATATTACAATCCAATAAAGGTATAAACATGCCTTTTACTAGGAGCTGAAATAAGCTAGACGATGATTAACATTGTTTCTGTTATTTCAATCACAGTGGCATTCTAGGCATTTAACATAGCCATAATAAGGAGCATAAGCTATCAACATGCTTAACAACAGGCATATGACTTGGCTAAACCATAAATTATACTTAACTATAAACATAGGTACAAAAACATCTTATTAATCACACAATAGATCCAAACAAACACTCTGATACCACTTTCTAACACTACCTCCCACCCCCTTGGACTTCCCAAGCCTAGCTGGAGGTGTTATTTTCAAATATCATGACCTCCATGGTTACAAAATTACTTCTCACCCAAACTATTCATAACTCACATTGGATAACTCCATCTTGTTCAATTCGTCAAGATCTTTTTGATGATACAAAATGTATCCCGACTTTACTCCTGGATAAAAAATTACGACCATTTTAAGTTGACCCTTTAACCCTTGCCACATGAGCATGCACTGCCCCATGGTAATTCCAAGAGGCATATGTGTCTCTTCCATGTCTCTCAGACTCCAACTTGGCCCCCGCCACACCAACATACCCTGTGCCATGCCAGTGCGCCTAATGCCACACTAGCGTGCTCAACACCATTGCACCCCTATTGTTATATACCTAGGGGGGATAATATGGGGTGATGTTATATACCTAGGGGGGATAATATGGGGTACCAAGGGAGGTACCCAAGGTAATAATGTAATAATGGGATGGGCCATAGTAATAAATAAGGTGGTTAACCCATGTCATGTAAGGGACCACAAGTAGTTAATAATAATGTAATGGGCCCATGGTATTAGTTGATGGTATGAGGAAACCATGGTAATGATGCATGGTATTGTATGTATGTGGCCTATATAAAGGCTAGAGACTCCACATAGATGAAGATGAAGTGAAGGATTATTGTATGAACAGGCATATGGCTTGTGGAGTGTTCTCCTTCCTTAAGGAGTGAATGTATGGTGTTGCCCTACCTTACGGGTTTGAGATCAATAAAAAATCATTTCATATTATTTCTGGGTTTATTTGCATTATCTTATATTTTCATATCTGATCTATAATATTCTTGGGTTAGATCCACAACAAGTGGTATCAGAGCTACAACAAGTGGTATCAGAGCACTTTCTTGGGCAAACAGTGGAGAATTTTTTTTATTTTTGCAGGGTTTCGGGGGCGGCGAGTTTGCAGATCAGATCTGTAAGTTTTGGTGCAAGATCTGTAAATTCTAATTGCAGATTTGGATTCTATGTGAAAAAATAGCCGATTTCAAAAGAAAAATTGGTCGAATCGGAGTCCGGATGAAGGAGATATCACTGATCTAAAAATCAGTGGGGTTGCAGACAATTTTCAGGGCAGCGATTTTGCGGCGCAGATATAGACGTCCTGGTACAAGATCTGAAAAATCTAATTGCAGATCTGGATTCTTTGGGAAAAAATACCCAACTTCAAAAAAAAAATCAGTCGAATCGGAGTCCGGATGAGGGAGATATCGCTGATTTAAAATCAGCCCTTTTTGCAGAAATTTTGGGTGACGGCGGGAAAGTAGCAGAGCAGATCTATAATTCCAGTGTCTGAATCAGGATTTCTATCACATGGGCAGATGCAGAATGGTTGCTCCATTTCCAAAAACAGGTTATAATAGAGATTCTGAGCAATATTGAGGAAACTGTGACAATTACCAATTTTCTCCAAGTAAGTGAATTTTTTCTTCATGACGACTCCATATTTTACAGGAAAAGATGATGGTCCTACTATTGAAGAATACATAAATAAAAAAAAAGTCCGTATGGGACAAAAGTTGGAAATGGTGGGTAGTGCAGAACTTTAGAGATGAGGCCACCACATGGTGGGGATTACTTAACCAAAAGAAGTGTTCCAACCTGCCCGATGAAGAATTTGAGAAATTACTTTTAGACAGATGGTCTCATGCTAGAAAACAAGATAAGGAGAAACATGTGGGATTATTTCCTACTGGTATATCCTTATTGCAGGTTCATGGATTGATTCAGAAGGAGAAAATCATTGTGTCTATAAATTCGAGTTGCAAGCATAATTTTATCAATGTTAATTTGGCAAAAAAATTGCAAGTCCCAGCAAAACAAATTGAACATACACAGGTTGATGATAAGGATGTTCAAATCTATAAGGATTTGAAGCTCTCTATGGATAAGTATGTGTTTCATGGTGATTTTTATGCTTCAGATATGAATAACATGGATGTTGTTTTGGGATACCCTTGGATGGAATCAGTGGGTACCATAAATATTAATGTGCAGAAGAAATTCCTGAAGCTCTGGTATAAAAAGAAGAAAATTACATTACAGGATATTTCCATCCATAAACAGGTAGAGCACATGGAGGCTGAAGCAGAAGATGTTCAAGGGACTGACATATCAGATGATGAGCCTTTGATGATCGACAATCAAACCCAAACAGGGGCTGCAGAAGAAAAGGTTACAGGTGATGATACATCAGAGGAGGGCTTAGTGGTTGAAGTCATATTGAAAAAGAAGACACCACAACAGGCACCACAGCAGGGTGAAGTCAAGCAAAAGCCATCGTGGGTTAAAACTTCAACATATCATCACCCACATCACCCCGCAAGACAACCATCAAGATGGAAACCAAGTCGTCACATGACGGATCGCGAGGAGAGAAGATCCACCCACTGCACATCAACACAGAAGAGCTGCCACGGTCAACTTCCATCTCAAGCGAGCGAGGCACCAATAAGATCGAGGGTTCACCTTTCTCTTGGATGGCTAGATGCACGTGCATGGTATCAGTGGACTACTCTTTTGAGTAGATCTTATTATTTGTGTTCTTCCCATGTTTCGGGGACGAAACATGCTTAGGGGGGTGGAATGTTATATACCTAGGGGGGATAATATGGGGTACCAAGGGAGGTACCCAAGGTAATAATGGGATGGGCCATAGTAATAAATAAGGTGGTTAACCCATGTCATGTAAGGGACCACAAGTAGTTAATAATAATGTAATGGGCCCATGGTATTAGTTGATGGTATGAGAAAACCATGGTAATGATGCATGGTATTGTATGTATGTGGCCTATATAAAGGCTAGAGACTCCACATAGATGAAGATGAAGTGAAGGATTATTGTATGAACAGGCATATGGCTTGTGGAGTGTTCTCCTTCCTTAAGGAGTGAATGTATGGTGTTGCCCTACCTTAAGGGTTTGAGATCAATAAAAAATCATTTCATATTATTTCTGGGTTTATTTGCATTATCTTATATTTTCATATCTGATCTATAATATTCTTGGGTTAGATCCACAACAAGTGGTATCAGAGCTACAACACCTATGACATACCATGGAAATTACCCTACATAATCCCCATGACGTGACAATAATTTACTTGTTACCATCCAGGGAAATTTTCATTCCCTGCATCATGGAAAATTTTAGGGGCTAATGTTTGCCCAGTGGGCTAATTTTCCATGATTTTTCCACAAAAAAGATTCGCCAATTTCCAATTTTTATGAAATATGGTTTGCCCAAATTTTAGAATATAAAATTATTTTACCTTAAAAGTCGCCAACGTTATATAGAGAATATATATAAAATCATTATAAATTTGAATAATTTTACAAATGTATCAATAAACATTTTATAGTTTGCGTATTAGGGATTAGTGAGATTCGCCAATGTTTTTAAACTTCAAGAAAATTTTCCATCCTTAAAATTTTCCTTGCCCTGCATTCTATCTATTGTGGACCTACCACACCATTCCCTTATAAATGTGTCATTCAAACCTCTGTTTTGCACCGAGACATATAATTTTATGTTAAGCAATGGGGGTATTCTATTTTCACAACTTCTATCTACCACGAACCCTGTTAACAATAGGCACTGAAAACATCGCCAAGGGTTTGCAGTCCATGGTGACATGGCCCTAGGCCACACAAAATGCACTCTAGCACCACTTGGAACTCCCATGACATGTGGCCCAAGAAGCCCATTGCCACGTGTTCTGTGATAATGAAATTTCAACATCATCCTATTCCATGTCAGACTTCCTTCACTGTCTCTTGTTGATGTCATACTAATGTCATGGTGATGTCACTCCACTACGTTGCATCCTATGAGGGTAGGGTGCCACGTTTCTTCCAAACCAATCCCCTTGGACATCCAAAAGGTCCATTTCTACTCGCCATATGTCACATTGGCTGTGTGCCACATCACATACCCACATAGCCTTATCGGCCCATGTGGCACCTGCCACCTCAGTTTAAGTCAGGGGTGCCACCAAGGAAATCCCATTGTGAAATCCTACATTTTCACATTATAATCGTATATGGTCCACTTGTAGCCTTCCACATTATTCAAACTTCACCTTTCCTTTTCCACGGGACATGAATATTCTCGTCTCCTGCTACCAAATTTCCCGTTGTGTAGAGCCATTTCTTCGTCTCCTAGGACATGAATATTCTCGATTCTTGTTGCCAAATCTTCCTGTCCCATAGAGCCTTATCATCATTCCCCGTGATGTACTTAATTCCATCTTCTAACAACAACTATTTCCAATCATGCCCCACACCTTTTGTCATTAGCACCCTCCTTTATAGAGACTACCCATAACACTTGGCACAACCCATGTGACATTGATTAGCACGAAGCACAGTAATTAAGTAGAATTTTGACAAGTGATTAGTGGTAATCCCATGGGTTAATTTGGATCTTAACTCGCCGTAAAATTTCCAACTTCATTTCCCAATTCAACCAAATTGATTTTTCCTGAATGTAAGCCTTTTACTTCACAAAGGCCATGCTTCAAAGTCTTCAGGACTTTGATGGCTTTTACGAAGCCTTCCTCAAAATCGATTAATTCTCAACACCATTATAATTACAAGAAGGAAACCTACACACTAATGCACTCATCCTAGTCATCATTCATAGACATAATACAATCCATTAAAGCTATAAACATGATTTTTACCAATCACTGAAATAAACCAAACCATGACTAACACTGTTTCTTCTATTTCAAGCATAGTGGCATTCCAAGAATTTAACATAGCCATAATAAGGAATATAAGTTTCCAACATACGTACCAATAAGAACATGACTTGTCTAAACGATAAGTAAGACTTAATTGTACACTTAGGTACAAAAACATCCCATTAATCACATAAAAAATCAAAACATGCACCATTAGATTCACTGATATAACATACCACACATAACATAGACCCTAGAATTTCACCAATCCATAATTAGTAGATATTTTGATATTCATGTCATATCAAACAATAGATATTACACATAGTGACCATCATTTGAGCTCAACAAATAATCATATATACTTTGCAATTAACCTTATACTCAGGAAACTATCAGGAAGCACAGGGATCTATAAGTCCCTCTCAACCATGAGAACATTAACGTAGCCCACATCATCATAGGAAACTAGGAATACACCATTCCTTCATAAGCAATATTGATACATTCATTGTTATAACCCATAACAATAACATTAACATTCATAACACAACATAAGTACAAGTAGATGCACTTATATGCATAGTTTAATGACTGGACACTGAGGAAGGGACTTCAACTCTCCACCCAAACATAGGGCAACTACACTGTAGTATTTCTTGCAGCTAACCACTCCCAGTACAAATTCATATTTTGAGGAGTATATGCTTAAGAGAAATTAGACTAATTCCAATCAACGAGCTCACATAGGAATCTAGAGACCACATTGTTTACACTTACTCATTATATGATTATATCCCATAGTCTCTCCACATGTTCAACCAAGGATCCAAAGTACAATAAATATCCATATGCTAATCGTGAAGATACCTAAAACACACAAAGCTTTAACCTCTACTAACCAAGAATCTAGAGTACACAATGTTCCACCTGTCCCACCTCACAGGACTCTAGAATGCATAATGTCTCCATGTGATTCTTCTCTTCCTTTCTTTCCTACGTAGGGATCTAAATCACAGAGTGATTCCAACCCCATAAACAAGTGGGAATCCAGACTATATTGTGCATCCACCTACTCTCATTTAATCTTCTCTTCACTCCCAAAGTTACCACTTTTCTATGCAGGAATATAGAGCACATAATAGTTCCAACCCACTAAACCAATAGGTATCTAGACTATGCTATGCCTCCACTTACGCGCTCCTACTATTGTGCCAATGATACTTGTTTCTTTTACTTCCACGAGTTCACTCATGTATCTCGTATGCCTAGCGTGACATACTACCCATGTGTGAACTTTGCTATTGCTCAAACCCCTATTTTGTGCCTATGACTCTCCTCTTCTTGTATCCTCTTAATGTCGAGATGTTCAAATGAATAAAAAATTATCCTCCTTCTTTTCCCATTGGTTACTTTTCTCCACTGATCCCCTCACAACCTCTTATGTGTTGACCACACAATGCAACCCATGAGGAAATACAAAGGGTGTATGGGATTGTCCTCCATTCAAGAAGCACATATTCCACCTCCTTTCCTTCCATGCAAACCATTAAAACCTAGTCAGAAGTTGGTGGCCATTAAATGAAAAAAATTTGACCTAAACAATTCCCAAGCAACTCCTCCTTAGACCCATGAATCTGTGTCCACTCCTTTTAGCCTAGTCATTACGATTAAATTTTCATAATATTTACATGAATTACAATTCATAGTGACAATTAAAAGAGGGATTAGAAAAAAGGACAACATAGTGGGAAAGAACCAACAAACTTGTTCTTTATATGTGTTTGGGTGCACTTTGGGATACCAAGGAGCATCATTTCAGATAGGGACACTATTTTATTAATGCATTTTGGACTACATTATGGAGAAGATGGACACAAAGTTGAAGATGTATATAATATTCCATCCATAGACAGATGGGAAAATAGAAATAGTCAACAAGACTTTGGTATAAATTTTGAGGGATTACAATAATAAGAATATAAAGACTTGGGGTTAAAAATATGGTATATATACAACACTATTATAACAAAGTAGTCCACTCTTCTTCTGGTAAGTCTCATATTAAAACCTGTTTTAGATATTTTCCACCTATAACTTTGGATGCTCCATATGGACAAAAAGGAGGAGTGAGGGAGGACCTCACAAGGGATGCTTTAAGGGTAGGGAAATTTGTTGGGAAGATTAA
The DNA here is from genome assembly GCA_031772625.1 of Pinus tabuliformis. Classification (NCBI taxonomy): domain Eukaryota; kingdom Viridiplantae; phylum Streptophyta; class Pinopsida; order Pinales; family Pinaceae; genus Pinus; species Pinus tabuliformis. The sequence goes on from CM062819.1 coordinate 1,275,389,679, forward strand.
GTAGATACATATGCAAGTATTAGAGACATTGAAGAAGTCTTAGGAAAAATACGAGGCCAGTCATGATCAACATTGAATAGAGAACTTATTCAGAGTGGGAGACAAAGTATGGTTGTTGTTTAACAAGGAGAATCTACATGGTCATGGTAAGAAAATCAAGGATTTCCGATATGGTCATTTTAAGATACTAGAAAAGGTGGAAGATAATGCGTACATAATTATAATACCCCCATATATGATAATTTACTCAAAGGTGACTGTGGGAAATCTAAAACTCTATGAGCCATCCATGCTATATCAAGAAGAGGAGTGGGTCATACCTTCGATAGAGGACTTAGTTCTAGATGCTCAGGTAGAGTTGAAAACTGATACATATTGTAGAAGAGGTCTAGAAATACAAGGCATGGGAAAAATAACCTTTGGCAGATTTGGTTGAAAGGACAACTTCCAAGCAATGCTAAATGGTACTCCAAGGAGAAGGTAGAGGAAAATTTTCCTCATCTCATTTCGTAAAAGATTTTGGGGATCAAAATCCTTCCAAAATGGAGAGGCGTGATCTATACTGGATCAATATATAATTTTTCATACATATTGATTCTTTCAAAGTGGAAAAACCAAAGAAATTAGCTTATAGGAGTAGTTTTAATAGCGAGACCTAGTTTGGAGAACTAGGGTCTAAACCTTCCAGGGCCATTTTGAGGCCTTAAATTATGTGCTTTGAGGTGTAAAAATTCGTTGCTTAAGTGTATAAATCCCTGAAACTATTCTACACTTAGAGTTATTCCTCTCAGATGTTGAATTATCATGATTAGCCACCATAATTCGAAAGGATTTCCATGGGCCATAGGTCTCAGGTAACTCCATAGAGAGTGCCTACTCCTTTGTATTTGCATCATTTCCATTCAAACAAAAGAGAGGAACGCATCCTTACCTTCCATATGGATTTTCTCTCAAAATGGTTTCCTGGATCATATCTTGGTGTTTGCTATGATTGGTCTCTGTTTGTATTTTAATGTTGTTTACTATTCACATTTGATATAGTACATGCATAAGTAGAAAAAACATTAATTAATAAACCTAGAAATCTAAGGAAAATTAATCCTCATAGTATAGATTTTATATTTTAGTCTATTTGCATTAGACTTATTGTGAAAAAGTATCTAATGGAACATCCATGATAGTTTACATATCATCCTGTGATCCAAACTTAAACAGGAACGCAAAAAATCACATATATAACCATAAAGACAGAGATGTAACATCAATAACACTTCATTTCATTAATATCAAACACTGAAATATGCTTACAAACATAATTGAAAGAAACTAGCTTGGGGATGGTATCTTATGTCTGAGAAGAGATGTGGCAACTACATGCCTCTGAACCATGTTAAAATGAGGCTTAAAGGCCTATTTGTTATTGAGAAATGATGGAAAACCATAAACATCCAAAAATATAACCCTAGGAGATGACCAAAACTATGGGTCCCGTTTGGGTAAATTGATACATCAACTTCGTAGGGTCATAACTTTGGTATACGATCTCTGTTTGACGCGCAAAAAACCTTGTTCAAAAGATATATCAGAGGAATACAACTTTCGAATGAAAACATAATTTTTTTTTTTGTGTTTGATTGGTTTTCCCCAAAAAACGTCATTTAGGGGCTCAAAACGGCTCTCGAAGTTCAGGACCCGAAAAACTACAAAAAATAGTAAACTGTGCTACAATTAAGGAAACTGAAAAACTAAAAGAGATAGTGTTGGGGGTCCAAGTGGAATAGGCAGGTGGCCACCAGTATCCACCTGGATCAATCCTCCCCCCTTAGGAAGCAATGGTCCCCATTGCATTGAGTGCCTCCATGAGATGGGTAAACTTCTACTAAACTTGGTCCCTGGTGAGCCACTTGCCTTGATGCATGAGTTGGTCAACTTTGACAACCCAATATAGTTGGATCTTCTACTTGCGAGTGTTCTTGATCTGCGTGTCCATGATCCAATCAATTGTGGCCTATTCAATGCAGTCTAAGTTTACCTCGGTTGGTGCGAGTTGTTTTGCAATGTCTGATGTGTCTAGTAATGGTGGGAAGTATGGTAGAAGGTGGTCCACATTGAACACTGGGTGCAGGCCAAGGAATGGGGGAATGCTGAGCTCAAAATCATTATCTCCCACAACCTTGGTAATGGTGTAAGGCCCATATCAGAGTGGGAAAAGCTTGCGGTGGCGTCTAGCGAGGCACTCCTTCTGCAAATGTAGCTAAACTATGTTGCCCACCTGGAACTTGTGCGAAAATCGATGCTGATCATGGTGCTGCTTGTACTTAGCATTGGCTCTGTCCAATATATCATGGACCTGCTAGCATATGTGTTGAATGTGATCAATGAAGCTATTAGCCCTGTCAACTTTAGACTTGATGTGAGCCAAATCTGGCTCAGTAGTTGCAAATGGTATGGACACACCAATGGGACATAATGTCTGAAATCCCAACCCTACTTGAAAGGGGCTATGGCCCATTGAGCTGTGGAGAGCTCTGTTGTAGCTGTGTTGGACATATGGGAGGCTTTCTACCCATGTGTGTGGATTCTTCGAGTTGTACATGCGCATAATGTGTACGATTATCCTATTGATGACCTATGTTTGGCCATCATTTTGGGGATGGAAATCTATGTACTTAGTAAGTTTGGTATCCAACATTGACCAAAGACTTGACCAAAATGAACTTAGCAATCTACTCTCCTGATCTAAGAAAATGGACTGTGGGATCCCAAAGTGTACCCACACTCTCTCAAAGAAGAACTTAGCAATGGCCTCTATTGTAACATTATTTGGTTTTGATAAGTTAGTATATTAGACAAAAATAATTTTAAAATGTTAAGTTATGATATGGATGCAAAAGAAAGAAAAGTTAAAATGTTAGGTGAATTTAATGTTTTATAGGCATCCATATCAATAAAATGATAGGTGTTAGCTTCCCTAAACAAATAAGGCAAAAGAAAAATAAAATGTTAGGGAAGCAAAAAAGAAAAGAATGGCTTCATTTCATATTTTTATAAATGCAAAGGTTGCTAGCCAAAATGCGCCACATTGGGAAATGTCAAATGTTATCTTCATATGTAGGAGGATAGGGAAAAGGATTAAAGTTTTGCTCTAAGGTTTTATATCAATTAATTTTGGTCTATTAATCCCCTATTCCTAAGTTTTAAACCCCAAAATCATCCCTCCGCTCATATTTTCCTCCACCCACCTATTCCTAAGTTTTATTGCCTCCCCATACATTGCAAATATTCCCCACTATGTAGTAAATTAATTCCCGCCAGCCCCATCGGGTGCCCCGTCACATCACGTTAACTCTCTGCCACCTCTCACCTCATCTCCGCCCCTCTCCCAATATATGATGACCCACGTTGTATTTCGCCCCCCCCCCCCCGCCATCTAAACTTTATCGTCGGGGCGGGGGTCCAAAATGGGTGGTATTCGAAACCGTGCCTGCCCCTACGTGTCAACACCACAACTTTTCGGACCCCCCTCGGGCAAAACCGTTAACCGCTTCCCCCCCCTCCGAAAAGCAGTTTCTCCACCTACCGATACCACTCTCCTAACCGTTACGCTCCCGCCACTCACCTTCCACCACGTCATTTGCCTGTTAACTCCACCAATTACATCCACTCCCTCCAAAATTGAGCTGTTAAGCAGTAAATGGTTTAGCCATTAATCCAATAGACTAGCTTCAACGGAAATTCTAGACTGTTATATAAACATCCCTTTTACTCATTAACTGGTTACTGAATTCATGCACTGTCAATGTTATTGCTTTGTTATAGGTTTGCTAGACTAAACTTCGACATTTTCACCCACCAGCAACACTGTCTGCTCACTTGTTTTCAGCCTATTTCCTTTGTTCTTTCCCCCAAAACCTGACTCCTCTCTATTTATTGAAACCTCCAATCCAATTTTCACTACTATCTATAGCCTTATCTGAATATGCCTCCAAAGGACAAGGGACCAGAAGAACCTATCAATCCTATGATCTATCCTCCCATTGATTTTCATCACACCCCTTTGGCTAATAGATACCATAAAATCCATGAAACCCTCTACGCATTTGACCTCTTTGAGATGTATTGCTGGCTCGAAGACAAATACATAGACAAATTCGATGACATTCAGCTGTGGGAATCCAATTTACCCCATTACATTTCTCCTCGTACCCACAACACCCTAGAATTTGTTAGGAAGTGTCATGCATGTTATTTGCCAATCCAAAGGGCCATCTTTACCCCCACTGGAGAAATTCTGTTTACTATCACTCCTCAAAGCCATAGACTAGATGATGCAATCCCCCACAGTAGAGAATGCCACCCCCTTTTCCTATGAAGAACTTGTTGAGTTATACCAGAAACTGGACTTTGCCAAGAGGGCCAAAACCCTTGAGCTATTCTTAACAGAAGATGCCCCATTGCCAAAGAAAAATCCTCCCTATCCCTCCTCTATTTTCCCTGAGATAGCCGAAAAAATCATCACAACCATCTCTTACCTCCTTGGCTACTACTCATATTAGTGGGTAGATGAGGCCATCATAGGACTTCTATCCATTTTCTCTGCTAATTCTAAGCCCTCCATCATGTTTATCTTTAGCCAATTTCTTGCAGATTCAATTCATCAGCAACTTATCAAATTCCCAACTGAGGAGGTATTCAAGTATGATTCTATGTTAGTTTATATGTTCCTATACTTTCAAGGAGACACCATCAACCGTGCTTTACAAAAGCTGGATGAAGAAGGAAATCAATAGTCAGTCATCTTCTGGACTACAATGGTGATGAAGGAACAAAAGGAATATACATATAAACAGTTCATAGAGATGTTTGTGCATCCAACAATTAGTCTCTTAGGTAGCAGGATAGAACCAAGGATTAGTGAGGAAATTAGAAAGGTGTTTCATCTATCAAACCAAGTTCAGACAGGGGATTGTTACCTCTATCAAAACTATACAAAGTTGAGAATATTTGGGTGTGATCTTGCACCTTACAAGCTGCCTAAATTCATCCCAATGAGGATTTTTGCTCTAGACTACATGAGGGAAATGCTCAATATGGATGAGATCCACTTTGTAGCTGCCAAGAAGAAGATCCCAGTTCAAAATTAAAACACAGATTGGCCCTTTCATTTGCAACAACAAGACATCAGGTGAAGAAGCATATAAACTATTAAAGAAATGCAGTTCAGCCTTAGCTTCACCTGGTCATATGATCCATTAGGGATAATATCTAAATTAAGAGTAGAAACCAAATCTACATCTTATTTTCACATAGCCTAACTAGAGATAGAGAAGTGCAAAAACCAGCTATAATGGGTTGAGAATACCCTACAAGAGGTAGAGGAGCAACTGGTATCATCCTCTACAATACAGACTCCTACCATGTAGGAGAAAACAGGTAAGAGAAGTAGACAAGAAGAGTCCCCTTCAGGGATTGAAATTTTCAGTGAAGGATTTAAAATTATGTATAGGAAGAAGGCCAAGCTTAGTTCCAAACTAAGCCTCAGCAAGAATCAGAGTAGGAGAACATTATCACCACTAATGAGCCACTTGTTTCCTCATTACTGGGTGATCATACCACACTGTCTCCCACTACCTCCATGGCTTCACAAGAGCAACAACGAATTATGTAGACCAACACATCTACTAATAGGGAGACAAAAAAAAGTATAATGGACATTTTTAAGGAGATAAAATTAAGGAATGAGGCCTTAAAGATTAATACCTACAATCAGTTCTGGAAGAAGAATTTTGGTTCTCAAAGCAGGCTGTTGTCAGCCTTTGATTCAGAAAAAGGTAAAATGCAAATGACATTCCTCGAGGCATAGGTTTCCCAGCCCAAGGCAGCATCAGACTACAAGAAGACAACATTTGAGTTTGATGTAAAAGATATACATCCCATTGACCAAATGGAGATGCATAAGCAGACTGGGGAAATGATTTTTTCCACTGTCACCAGCACTGCTATGAGTTTGTCTAAACTGCAGGTTACATTAGAAAATGTTCAATCACAACTGAAGATGGAGAAGGTCTCTGTACTTGCCAAAGACACCAGGATCAAAACTCTGGAGGATTTGGTGATCAAAGTGGGTTATGACCCTTCAAACATCAATGCTACAGAAGAGATTGTAAAGAAAAATAATTTAGACATAGCAGAATTAAGGAAGCAGTTAAAATTTCCAGCTATAGAAGATCCTCTGGCCAAGGATATTGAATAAACAGAGACACAAAAGGTAGATATGATGAAGCTCATCATGGAGTAGAGTGCACAATTGAAGCAAATGGAGACAAAGATGGAAAATATGATTAAAGAAAAGGAGAAAACTTCCAAAATGGTTGTTTTCCCTTTGGAAGCACTCCCTATCACAGCCATTCCTACAACCATATCTTCTACAACAAGTATAGGTGATGCTGTAGATCAGTTGGCAAATGCAGTACAAAACATGTCTCTCCAAATTGAAGAGATAAAAAGGTTGTAGGCTCAAGTCAAACTTCTACAGGATCATCAAATGAAGACTGAGACCTTTCATGAAGTAGAGCTACAGAGAGCTCAAAATCTTATAGAGGCATGGAAGAAGTCAACAACTGAGTCTTCTATTGGCTACACACTGGCCCATGTTAAAGAAATCATATATCATTGAAGAAATAGATGAAATATGGCCATGTATCCAGATTATATTCAAGCAGAAGGAATTAATGGAGAAAGCCAAGAAAACCACTTCTACTATCAATGCGGAATTGGGATAAATGCCTGATACAACCAACAACATCATAAAGTTCCTCTTTTCCAAAAATAGATATGAGATGGATGATCTAGGAGTAGACGATAGAATAGAAACCATGCTGGAAGTAAAGAAAGCTCTAACAAAGAATAACTTGGTTTTACAACTGACATAGAAGTGTCACACTCTGGAGGTAGCAGTTAACAGGTTTTTCACTAGAATAGATGCATTTAACAAGAAAGGTTTTCCTTCTTTATTTGTGATCAATGACAAATTAATGACTAGGGAAGACTACATGAAGAAGCTTGAGGACATTGCTAAGGATACAACTAAGTCTTCCAACATCAAAGGTTCTATGACAGGGAGAGATTTTTACGAAGCTGTCAGCAACATAAGTTTTATCCAACATGAGATAAAACACTTTTTTTCAAGTAAACCCACTTTTGCTCGGTATATTAAGGTAGATGAGATCTACCGCAAGGTAACAAGGATTTGTATTCCAGATGAAGAGCGATGGGACAAGTTGTGTGAATTCCAGGATTAAAAATACAGGCTAGCTTCACTAGCGCAGCACCTGCCACTTAGCCACTGTTCTCCTCTAAAGCAGGGCCAGATGTCCATATCACTTCACCGTATTCATTCCTTTTGATCACATTATTTCTTTTCTATTAGCTCAAAGTTAATAATAGAATGCCGTGTCACTCATGCATTAATTGTAATATTTTTGTAAATTTTGTTTAAATACTTCATTCTATCAAAGTATTCAGGGTTGAACCCTTGAACAAGTTACCAAGAAGATTTGTACTAACCTGGAGCATTTTTGAGATAACAAAAGACTATGGATTTGCCTCATATGGTCTGTCTCTCAGTGAGTTGTATTTCATCTTGTTTATTCATTATGTTAAGTTCATATAAATCATGTCTTTTGTAGTTATCCGATTTAAAATTTAATTGAATTCCAGTTTCATTTTGAATCCTCTGTGAAGTTGTAATTTAAATAAGAGATAAATTTACAAAACTATTTATTATTGTAAATTCCTCTTTGAGGACAAATTGCACTAGATCTCTATGATAGTCTATTTATATTTTTTTGATTAAGAAAACACTGTTTTCTTAATTTATGCTTATAAATGGTTAAATACTCAATTTGAAAATTAAATCAATTATACTTCTCCATATTCTACTTATCCATCCCATTAAAATCAAAATAACCATGTGAATTTAAAGAAAAACCTTTTATTTTATTAGGAATCTATCTAATTTTAAAGCACTTGTTTATAAACAGTTCACTGGTCATCCAATCATTTAAACAACAAAACATTATAGATGCTTTGGCATAACTAATTGACCTTAGGTTATCTCAAAGGACAACATCAGATTGGCACCGTTTCCGGGGAGCGAAGGATTGAAAGCTAAATTTTCCCTGGGGCAACGATTCTCCCTTTCCTTTAAGGTGAATAAAGGATAAGGATATAGGTCAAAATATTTCACCTGGTGATTCCACTGGTCCAAGCTGGCTCCTTTTAAGCATACTAGATCATGTTCTGATTCTGAGATTGTTAACCCTCTACCAGACCCAGAAAGACTTATTAGGGGAGCCTCTTCAAGGAGAAGACATAAAACCCCTTCTTCTTCTTCAACTTTACACCTTGAAGACATCTCATCTGTAGATCCTTTTTCATCTATGCCATCCCATCCTGATTGGACTGAACTACCTCCTAGGGTTTCTGAACTCCATTCTAGAGGAGTAGATCTTCCATCAACCTTTTTAATACAATCACTTGAGTCATATCAAGTCTCATCCATTCCTATCAAATCACCTTCATTTGAGGAAGAATTGGGTTTACATTTACTTGAATTCAAGCCTACAGACTTCATAACTCCAACTCCTTATTCTATTCCCTCAACCTCTACTAATATTGAAGAGACATTTTCTGTCTATTCAAATCCTTTGTTTGATAATAAGGAAGACTTTCCACCAGGAGTTCAGAAGTTGGTTATTAAAACCCCTTTGAAATCCTCAAAGAGGTATCCTCCCTCTTTCTCTCCTCCACATACTAATACCCCTACTGATTCATCTTAATCTCCTTCATCTTCATCATATTCCTCTTCCTCATCATCCTCCACTCAGTCACCCCACACTCCTCCTACTGTTATGGCTTTTTGACCTATTGTGCAAGCAAGGTATGCTGCTCTAGTTCTCCCTGCAAACTTGGAAAATTTTCTTGATGGATATCTAAAACATCTACCAAGATTTAATGGAGAAATAGGTCCCTCAGCAGAGGATCATGTATCAACTTTCCTAGATTTTGCTGAAAATATGAACATAGAACAGGAAGATGTTTATATGATATTATTTGTACAATCTTTAGAAGGAAATGTTAGGATCTGGTTTAGGCAACTTAGAGTTGACTCTATTAGAACATGGAATGAGCTCATAACTATATTTAAAAACCAATGGGGGGTAAAGAAAGATCTTGTTTACTTTCTCACTGAATTTGAAGAATTGAAGAGAAACCCTGGTGAACCAGTTGCTGAATTCATCAAAAGATTTAACAAACTCTATCATAAAATGCCTGCTGATTGTAAACCACTAGTAGCAGCTGCAAAGGTCATATTTTCCAAAGCATTTGAAGATGACTTTGCAGTCATGCTAAGGGAAAGGGTTTCTAATACATTAGAAGACATGCAGACAAATGCTATAGAGGTAGAAGCTAATAGGTCAGCTTCTAGCAAACTTAAAGCTAAAGCAAAGAAAGAAGAAAGAAAACTAAAAGCTAGGGTTGATGACTCATCTTCTTCCAAATCTAAACTTGAAGATCAGAAAATTGATGAAATTACATCTTTACTTAGAAACCTTTCTAATAGGATTTCTAAAATTGAAACACAACCTAGAACTACTCAGCAAACTGCTGTCAGACCTCAAGCTCAAACTCAATTCTGAAGAACTCCTCAAATGTAGATTCTTCAGAGACCAAGTTCTAATCAAAACGTTCAACCACCTTTTTGTTTGATGATCAACAACCACAAGATATAGGCCCTTTATTAACTGAAGTTATCAATAATATTGATTCTTCAATAGTAAAAATGGCAATAGTTACTTCATCTTCACCTCAGCCTTTTGAATAAGAACAAGGAGATGCTCAACTTTCAAAACACCTACCATTATCTTAATTTTGATTGCAGAATTGAATAAGAGGTATGATCTAAGACCTAGATCAGGTATTGGTAGACCTTCAAAATCTACCACTATTATTGAACCTACAATAAAATCCATTCAAACACAAACTCCAACAGCTCAGACTATAGAGTCATCCACTGAAACCTTTTCATCTGACACGACTATTTTGACAACTTTTAATATTGAAAAGGAATTGGAATAGCATCAAGAGTCCTATACCTTTAGCTGAACTTTCCAAAAACCCTGGTTATAAAAATCAAGTGTCTAAGTGGGTACAATCCTCTAGTGTAGATGCTGAGGGAGATGCTATTAGTTTGCAAGATGAAAAGCCCTCAGTAGTGTTTGGCCCTAATTTTGATATGATTGATGAAATTGTTCCACCATTTTATGTAACTTTAAAAGCTCATGACTTTCTTTTGTATAACTGCATGCTGGATTCTGGAGCTTGTCATAACCTTATGCCAAAGGTAATTATGGACCATATTCAGTTACAAGTTACCTGTTCTTATCATGATCTTTACGCCTTTGATTCAAAGAAAGTACCATGCCTAGGATTGATCAAAGACCTAGTTGTGACCTTAGCTCAAATACCTGTCAAGAGTATAGTTTTAGACATAGTTGTCACTGATATTCCTGCCAAGTTTGGCATGCTCCTATCTAGATCATGCTATGCTAAACTTGGAGGATCAATTTAGATGGACATGTCTTTTGCTACTATTCCAGTCTACAGAGGTGAACATTTAAGGTTATATATGAAAGTTAGATTCCTTCATATTGTTTGTAGGTCTGATTAAGTAAAAAACCACCCTATCTATGTAGTAGATTAGGATTTTGGTTTCTTTCAGTTATCTTCACAAAATTTATCAAACACTCATCTTGTCGTTGAAAATATAGTTTCCAAACCTAAAATTGTAGAATCAGATATATGGAAAATTTACTTTGATGGCTCTTGCTCAAAGGAAGGAGTAGGAGCAGGAATTGTTTTAATTTCCCTAAATAAAGAAAACATAACTCATTCATGTAAACTTGAATTTGAGGTCACCAATAATGTGGCTGAGTATGAGGATTTTCTTCTTGGTCTTGAGCTAGCTAAGAGTCTAAAGGTTCAAAACTTGAGTGTCTTTTCTGATTCTAAGCTTATAGTGAAGCAGGTTAGAAATTTGTGTCAAACGAAACACCCAAGGCTTAGGTCCTATAGAAATGAAGCTTGGGACACAATTGAAAATTTCTTCCAAGGATTTAACATAACTGCTATTCCCAGAGATGAAAATATGCATGCTAACTCACTAGTTGTCTCAACAAGCTCTTTCAAAATCCCTGAGCCAGTATTGTTAGAGTACCAAATTCAAGTCAAGTATAGACCATCAATTCCTGATAACCTTAAACACTGGCAGATTTTTGAAGATGATGAACAATTAAAATATTTCCTTCAAGTCATTGATGAATTCTCAAATATGCAAATTGAAGAAGATCAAAAAGATGTTCAAGAATCAAATCACCTAAATCCAAAAACTTCATTCAGTCCTAAAATTCTTGATCATGATATCATCCAATTATCTAATAATTTTATTCCTAAAGGATTAGTTCCATTGGAAAAACTATTTGATAATAATGATGTCTCTAAAAACCCCTTGTTTAACTTGCCTGAAGAAGAAATCGAAGAATGCAATATTGGGACTTTGAATGATGTGAGAAATGTTAAATTGTCATCAACCTTACCTTTGGATGTAAAAATCAAATACTTGAATCTTCTTAAAAATTAAAAAGATTTTTTTTGCCTGGTCTTATAATGAGTTAAAAACTTATGATACATCTTTGATTGAGCATAAGATTCCTTTGAAACCAGAAGCAAAACCCTTTCAGCAAAAAATAAGAAGAATCAATCCCATACTACTTCCAACCATTGAGAAAGAACTTAAAAAGCTACTTGATGCTCATATCATAGTACCTTTAAGGTATTCTGATTGGGTAGCCAACCTAGTTCCTGTCAGAAAGAAAAATGGTGAGATTAGGCTATGTGTAGACTTTCGAAATCTGAATAAATCATATTTAAAGGATAACTATCCATTGCTGGAAATGGATCATCTACTTTAGAAATTTTCAGGTGCAAATAGGATTTCTATGCTAGATGGATTTTCTGGTTACAACTAGATCATGGTAAGTCAAGCTGACCAAGACAAAACTGCTTTCACCACATCTTGGGGTACATTTATGTATGCTAGAATTCCATTTGGTTTAACCAATGTCGGAGCCACTTTCCAGAGAACCATGGACCTAGCATTTGTAGGTAAAACATCTAAATTTACTGTCATTTATTTAGATGATTTAACTATTTTCTCTAATTCTAATGAAAATCTTTTAAAACACTTGAGAAGGGTTTTTGACAGGTGCATGAAATTTGGCATATCCATCAATCCAAAGAAATCTTTATTTGCTGTAAAGGGAGGGAAATTACTAGGACATATAATCTCTAAGGAGGGAGTTATAATTGACCCAAAGAGACTTTCAACTATTCAGACCCTATGTCTACCAAGGAATAAGAAAGAGATACAAAACTTCCTTGGAAATATTAATTTTCTCAGATGTTTCATCCCTAATTATGCAGAGATAGTTAAGGATATAACTGATATGATAAAGAAAAACAATGAAGTAAAATGGACAGTTTCTTCTAGATATGCTTTTGATCAGATCAAAAAGGCTATATCTGAGGCCCCTACATTAGCTAACCCTGATTATTATTCACCTTTTAGCATATTTTCTTTTGCATCCGAGACAACCTTAGCTATTGTACTTTTACAGAAGAACACAAATGGTGATGACCAGCCTATAGCCTTCTTTTCCAAAGTTATGAGGGATGCTGAACTTAGGTATGATATTATTGAAAAACAAGATTATGCCTTAATTCAAGACCTCAAAACCTTTAGAACCTATGTCCTAAATTCACACATTACAACTTATGTCCCTAATCATGTTGTTAAAATTGTTTTGACCCAGCCTAATACTGATGGAAGAAGAGGGAGATGGATTGCTAAAATCCTTGAATTTGACCTTGAAATTAAGACCACAAAGCTAGTAAAAGGCCAAGGCCTGGCCAAATTGTTAGCTGAGTCCAACTGAAAAGTATTGAGGATAAAATTGGTTTTTGAAATTTCATCTGGGGAGAATCCACAAGAACTTTCCTTAATATCAGGGGATAATCCACAAGAACCTTCCTTAATATCTGAGGAGAATCCACAAGAACATCCTCCTCTTTCAGAAGGGGAGAATCCACAAGAACCTCTTTCTTCAGATCAAGCCATTTTTGTTCACAAGAGATTAGTTAAGGTCATTAAGAAGACTTTTGAAGACCATAAAAAGAGTTGAGACAACCATATAATGCATGCAATTTGGGTAAACTGAGTTTATCCTAAGGGATCAACAGGCAAGTCTCCTTTCCACTTAGTTTATGGCAAGGAAGCAATTTTTCCTACACATTTATCTTTACCTGTTATGAGATTCCTTCAGGAATAATATGAAGAAAAATATTATTTCTCAAGAAGGATTAATCAAATTATTGATTTGAATGAAGATAGGGATGAAATTCAGTACAAGCTAAGGAAATACCAAAATAATATGAAAGAACTGTTTGACAGAAAGGTTAGAGAAAGAAGTTTCAAGAAAGGTGACCTGGTGCTTAGACATGATACTAGGAGAGAGGATAAAGGCAAGCATGGAAAATTTGACAACCTTTGGTTTGGTCCATTTAGCATTGAATAAGTCAAAGGAAACAATACATTCATCCTACAAAATTTGGAAGGAGAGTATTCCCCATTACCAGTCAGTAGGAAATACTTGAAACATTATATTCAGTATTAATTTTTCATCCATTCATTCATCATCTATAAATATCCGAAGAGTTTATTTTATTTTTAAAAAAATTTGCAAGTGAGTATTTGTTTCAGCAAAGACTCCATAGCCCGAGGAGAAGGAACTTGGACCTGCTTGTTCTCTGCATCCCACAAGGGGAAGTACTCCCCAGCTGGAGCCGATGTTTTAACATTATTTGGTTTTCATAAGTTAGTATATTAGCCAAAAATGATTTTAAAATGTTAAGTTAGGATATGGATGCAAAAGAAAGAAAAGTTAAAATGTTAGGCCAATTTAATGTTTTATAGGCATCCATATCAATAAAATGATAGGTGTTAGCTGCCCTAAAGATATAAGGCAAAATAAAAATAAAATGTTAGGGAAGCAAAAAAGAAAAGAATGGATTCCTTTCATATTTTTATAAATGCACAGGCTACTAGTCAAAATGTGCCACATTGGGAAATGTCAAATGTTATCTTCATATGCAGGATGAAAGGGCAAAGGATTAAAGTTTTGCTCTAAGGTTTTATACCAATTAATTTTGGTGTGTTAATCCCCTATTCCTAAGTTTTAAACCCCAAAATCATCCCTCCGCTCATATTTTTCCTCCACCCACCTATTCATAAGTTTTATTGCCTCCCCATACATTGCAAATATTCCCCACTATGTAGTAAATTAATTCCCGCTGGCCCCACTGGGTGCCCCGTCACATCACGTTAACTCTTTGCCACCTCTCACCTCATCTCCACCCATCTCCCAATATATGATGACCCACGTTGTATTTCGGCCCCCCCTCACCATCTGAACTTTACTGTCGGGGTGGGGGTCCGAAATGGGTGGTATTCGAAACCGCGCCCGCCCCTACATGTCAACACCACAACTTTTCGGACCCCCCTCGGGTGAAACTATTAACCGCTTCCCCCCCCGAAAAGTAGTTTCTCCACCTCCCAATACCACTCTCCTAACCATTACGCTCCCACCACTCACCTTCCACAACGTCATTTGCCCCATTAACTCCACCAATTACATCCACTCCCTCCAAAATTGAGCTGTTAAGCAGTAAATGGTTTAGCCATTAATCCAATAGACCAGCTTCAACGGAAATTCTAGACTGTTATATAAACATCCCTTTTACTCATTAACTGGTTACTGAATTCATGCACTGTCACTGTTATTGCTTTGTTACAGGTTTGCTAGACTAAACTTCGACATTTTCACCCACCAGCGACACTGTCTGCTCACTCGTTTTCAACCTATTTCCTTTGTTCTTGCCCCCAAAACCTGACTCCTCTCTGTGTATTGAAACCTCCAATCCAATTTTCACTATTGTCCATAGCCTTATCTGAGTATGCCTCCAAAGGACAAGGGACTAGAAGAACTTGTCAATCCTATGATCTATCCTCCCATTGATTTTCATCACACCCCTTTGGCTAACAGAGACCATAAAATCCATGAAACCCTCTACGCATTTGACCTCTTTGAGATGTATTGCTGGCTCGAAAAAAAATACATAGACAAATCCGATGACATTCAACTGTGGGAATCCAATTTACCCCATTACATTTTCCCACATACCCACAACACCCTAGAATTTGTTAGGAAGTGTCATGCATCTTATTTTCCAATCCAAAGGGCCATCATTACCCCCACTGGAGAAATTCTGTTTACTATCACTCCTCAAAGCCATATACTAAATGATGCAAGCCCCCACAATAGAGAATGCCACCCCCTTTTCCTATGAAGAACTTGTTGAGTTATACCAGAAACTGGAGTTTTCCAAGAGGGCCAAAATCCTTGAGCTGTTCTTGACAGAAGATATCCCATTGCCAAATAAATATCCTCCCTATCCCTCTCTATTTTCTCTGAGATAGCCAAAAAAATCATCACAACCATCTCTTACCTCCTTGGCTACTACTCATATCAGTGGGTAGAGGAGGCCATCATAGGATTTCTATCCATTTTCTCTGCTAATTCTAAGCCCTCCATCATGTTTTACTTTAGCCAATTTCTTGCAGATTCAATTCATCAGCAACTTATCAAATTCCAAACTGAGGAGGTATTCAAGTATGATTCTATGTTAGTTTATATGTTATTATACTTTCAGGGAGACACCATCAACGGTGCTTTACAAAAGCTGGATGAAGAAGGAAATCAATAGTCAGTCATCTTTTGGACTATGATGGTGATGAAGGAACAAAAGGAATATACATATAAACAATTCATAGAGATGTTTGTGCATCCAAAAATCAGTCTCTTAGGTAGCAAGATAGAACCAAGGATTAGTGAGGAAATCAGAAAGGTGTTGCATCTATCAAACCAAGTTCAGATAGGGGATTGGTACCTCTATCAAAACTATACAAAATTGAGAATATTTGGGTGTGATATTGCACCTTACAAGTTGCCTAAATTCATCCCAATGAGGATTTTTGCTCTAGAGTACATGAGGCAAATGTTCAATATGGATGAGATCCACTTTGTAGCTTCCAAGAAGAAGATCCCAGTTCAAAATTAAAACATAGATTGGGCCTTTCATTTGCAACAACAAGACATCAGGTGAAGAAGCATATAAAATATTAAAAGAAATGCAGTTCAGCCTTAGCTTCACTTGGTCATATGATCCATTAGGGATAATTTCTAAATTAAGAGTAGAAACCAAATCTACTACTTATTTTCACACAGCCAGACTAGAGATAGAGAAGTAAAAAAACCAGCTAGAATGGGTTGAGAATACCCTACAAGAGGTAGAGGAGCAGCTGGTATCATCCTCTACAATATAGACTCCTACCATGCAAGAGAAAACAGGTAAGAGAAGTAGACAAGAAGAGTCCCCTTCAGGGACTGAAATTTTCAGTAAAGGATTTAAAATTATGTATAGGAAGAAGGCCAAGCTTAGTTCCAAACTAAGCCTCAGCAAGAATCAGAGTAGGAGAACATTATCACCACTAATGAGCCACTTGTTTCCTCATTAGTGGGTGATCAGACCACACTGTCTCCCACTACCTCCATGGCTTCACAAGAGCAACAACAAATTATGTAGACCAACACATCTACTAATAGGGAGACAAAAAAAAGTATAATGGCCATTTTTAAGGAGATAAAAGTAAGGAATGAGGCCTTAAATATTAATACCTACAATTAGTTATGGAAGCAGAATTCTGGTTCTCAAAGCAGGCTGCTGCCAGCCTTTGATTCAGAAAAAGGTAAAATTAAAATGGCATTCCTCCATGCACAGGTTCCCCACTAGCCCAAGGCAGCATCAGACTACAAGAAGACAAAATTTTAGTTTGATGTAAAATATATACATCCCATTGACCAAATGGAGATGCATAAGCATATTGGGGAAATTATTTTTTCCATTGTCACCAGCACTACTATGAGTTTGTCTAAACTGCAGGTTACATTAGCAAATGTCCAATCACAACTGAAGATGGAGAAGGTCTCTGCACTTGCCAAAGACACCAGGATCAAAACTCTAGAGGACTTGGTGATCAAAGTGGGTTATGACCCTTCAAACATCAATGCTGCAGAAGATCTTGTAAAGAAAAAGAATTTAGACATAGCAACATTAAGGAAGCAATTAAAATTTCCAACTACAGAAGATCCTCTGGCCAAGGATATTGAAGAAACAGAGACACAAAAGGCAAATATGATGAAGCTCATCATGGAGCAGAGTGCACAATTGAAGAAAATGGAGACAAATATGGAAAATATGATTAAATAAAAGGAGAAAACTGCCAAAATGACTGTTGTCCCTTTGGAATCTCTCTTTATCACAACTATTCCTACAACCATATATTCTACAACAATTACAGGGGATGTTGCAGATCAGTTGGCAAATGCAGTACAAAACATGTCTGTCCAGACTGAAGAGTTCAAAAGATTGTAGTCTCAAGTCAAACTTCTACAAGATCATCAAATGAAGACTGAGACTTTTCATGCACTAGAGCTACAGAGAGCTCAAAATCAGATAGAGGCATGGAAGAAGTCAGCAGATGAGTCTTCTATTGGCTATGCACTGGCCCATGTTAAATAAATCATATGGAACAATATCATTGAAGAAATAGATGAAATTTGGCCATGTATCCAAATTACATTCGAGCAGAAGGAATTGATGGAGAAAGCCAAGCAAACCATTTCTACTATCAATGTTGAATTGGGATAAATGCCTGCTACAACCAACAACATCATAAAGTTCCTCAATTCCAAAAACAGATATGAGCTGGATGATCTAGGAGTAGATGACAAAATAGAAACCATCCTGGAAGTAAAGAAAGTTCTAACAAAGAAGAACTTGGTTGTACAACTGACAGAGAATTGTCGCACTCTGGAGGTAGCAGTTAATAGGTTTTTCACTAGAATAGATGCAGTGAATAAGAAAGTTCTGCCTTCTCTATTTGTGATCAATGACAAATTAATGACTGGGGAAGACTACATGAAGAAGCTTCAGGACATTGCCAAGGATACAACTAAGTCTTCCAACATCAAGGGTTCTATGACAGGGAAAGATTTTTATGAAGTTATCAACAACATAAGTTTTATCCAACACGAGATAAAACACATTTTTGGAGTAAAACCCACTTTTTCTCGGTATACTGAGGTAGATGAGATCTATCGCAAGGTAACAAATGTTGCTATTCCAAATGAAGAGCGGTGGGACAAGTTGTGTGAATTCCAGGATTAAAAAGACATGCCAACTTCACTAGTGCAACACTCGAATAGTGGCAACTTAGTAACTATTCTCCTCCAAAGCAGGGCCAGATGTCTAGATCACTTCACCATATTCATTCCTTTTGATCGCATTATTTATTTTATGTTAGTTCAAAGTTAATAATAGAATGTCGTGTCACTGAGGCATTAATTGTAATATTTTTGTAAATTTTGTTTAAATACTTCACTATGTCGAAGTATTCAGGGTAGAACCCTTGAACAAATTATCAAGCAGATTTGTACTAAGCTAGAGCATTTTTGAGATGATAAAAGATTCTGGATTTTCCTCATATGGCCCGTCTTTCAGTGAGTTGTATTTCATCTTGTTTTTTCATTATGTCTTCTTCATATAAATCATGTCTTTTGCAGTTATCCGATTTAAAATTTAATTGAATTTTAGTTTCATTTTGAATCATCTATGAAGTTTTAATTTAAATAAGAGATAATTTTATAGAACTATTTGTTATTGTAAATTCCTCTTTGAGCATAAATTGCACTAGATCTCTATGATAGTCTGTTTATATTTTGTTGATTAAGAAAAATTGTTTTCTTAATTTCTACTTATAAATGGTTAAATACTCATTTTGAATATTAAATCAATTATACTTCTCCATATTCTACTTATCCATCCCACTAAAATCAAAATAACCATGTGAATTTAAAGAACAACCTTTTATTTTATTAAGAATCTATCTAAGTTTAAAGCACCTGTTTATAAACAGTTCACTGGTCATCCAATCATTTAAAACAAAAAAAACATTATAGATTCTTTGGCATAAATAATTGACCTTAGGTTATCTCAAAGGACAACAACCTCTGCTATAATACTCTTCTTGCAAGCCACCATAATGGCCATTTTAGAGAATCTGTCGACGACCATGAAAACATAGTCGTTTCTTTGCTTAGTAGAAGGACTGCTTGACATGTACTCCATGGAGATAGGTTCCCAAGGTCGACTAGGAGTAGGAAAAGGAGTATATAGGCCTTGCTTCTTGATGGTTGGTTTGGAAATGGCGCAGACAGTGCAAGATTTAGTGTACCTCGCAACATCTTGATGAAGGTTTGAACAATAAAAATACTTCTACAGTACTGCCACTGTTTTCTCTACTACGAAATGTCTAGCAAACTGACTGTAGTGCGCCTCCCAAATCATCTTGGTACACTCGCTTGAAGGAACACAAATGTGTCTCAAGTGGCATAACAGTGCATCTTGTAGGTGAAACTTTGGAACTTTCTTACCTTCCAGGAGAGTCTGGTATGTGCTCCCGAATTCTGGACCGCTCTTGTAAAGATGTGACCACTTCGAAGTCTCGTTCTCACAAGAGTCTAGCACAGTGATCAACACCATGACTGGTGTTCGACTGAGGTAGTCTACAACATTATTGGTGCAACCCTTCTTGTACTTAATATCTAGATGGAATTTTTGAATATATGTGGATCATTTCTGTTGGCGATCATTCTATAAATTCCCTCGTGTCTGTATGAATTGCAAGGGTCAATGTTTTGTGTGGATGACTGTTTCTTTCCCCAGAATGTAATGATTCCATTGACAATAGGCCTGCACAATGGAATACATTTATTTGTCATAGGTGGGATACTTTCGGACTATGTCTAAAAGTGTCTCACTGTGGTAAGCCACTGGATTCCCCTGCTGAGTAAGAACTGCACCAATAGCATAGTTAGAGGCATCTATCTCAATCTCAAATGGTTGTTGCAGGTATGGTAATGTGAGCACTAGTATAGAGCAGAGGCGCTGCTCAACTCGGAAAACACCTTCTATTAGGTTTGAGACCAAAATAAATTTTATTTCGCTCCACCCTTGGTGAATTGACTTAAAGGCCAACTGATATGAGAGAACCCCAACATGAACTTGCAGTAGAAATTGACAAGGCCTAGAATGTTGTGGAGCTCTGTTAGAGTGGTTGGGGCTAGCCAATCCTGAATAATTTTATCTTGGTTGGGTCCACATGCACACCCTTCTCATGAATGATGTACCCCATATATTGAACTCGGGTCATGTCAAAAGTGCATTTTTCCAGATTGGCACACAACTTGTGTTGTCATAGGGTTTGGAGGACCTGTCGAATGTGGTGGAGGTGATCTTCCCAGCTCTGGATGAAGATCAAGATGTCATCTAAATACACCACCACTAATGCATTAGTGAAGGGTTGTAAGATGTCTTCCATCAACCTCATGAAGGTTGTGAGGGCATTCGTCAACCCAAAATGCATGACCAACCATTTGAAAAGGCCCTCCTTGGATTTGAAGGCAATATTACACATATCATAGGGTTCGATAGACACTTGTTGATAACCGAACTTCAAGTCAATATTGCTGAAATACTTGGTCCCATTTGTGGGATTGGGTACCTATTCTGGACAATGATCTTGTTCAATGCCCGATAGTTAATACAAAGTCTCTAGGTCCCATCCATCTTCTATACCATTACAATCAGCCTACCACATAGTGATGAGCTTGGCCTGATGTTCCCTTTCTGCAACAACTCCTGAATCTAGCTCTTGATCTCATCGTTCTCTAGAACAGAGCGTCGATAGATCGGTCCATTGGGTAGCAGCATGCCTGGGCTTAGATCGATGGAGTTCTTGACCTAACAGTGTAGAGGTATCCCCACAGGCAGGGTGAAAATGTCCCTATGCTCCTCCACGACCTTGTCCATCTATTGCTGCTGTGTGGAGGAGCCTTGTTTGGAAGTCATGGACACAGTTTTATTCTTTCCCTGAGGGTGAATCATAAAGAAAACAAATTTCTTGGTATGTGAAATGATCTTACTGTATTTCTTCACAGAGATCAAAGAGATGGCAGTAGGTGGGGCTACCTCCGGTATCCTGTACAACTTATTTCCCAAAGTAATAATCATATAGTGAGGTCTAGACTCATATAAAACATGCCACTTCCACAAGTATGGTTTTCCTAATAATACAACACAAACTTCAAGAGGAGCAACATCATATAGTACCTCATCCGTGAAGGGCTTGATTCTGTAGGGAAGGCGACATTGCTGGCTGATGCAGGGATCTTGTCCTTGGTGTAGCCACCTGACTGTGTACAACTGCATATATGATGTAGTCGGTAGACCTAGCCACTTCATAACCTCTATTGAAATGAGGTTCTTTTGGCTCCCACTGTCAATAATGAACTGCAATAGAGAACCCTTCACCCACATCTGTGAGTGGAAGAGGCATTCCCCCTCCTCAGGATCTTTAGTCTCATTATTCTAGATATTTATGGTGGCCGTGGTGGCACTGGGCTCCGCGTCAATGACTTGCTTCCCTTTGTCAATCCCCTTGTTGGGTTCTGACTCAGAGTCGAAACATGTGTCTGATTTAGAAGCCTTCAGCTCGACCACCAGTGACTACCTGGACCGACACTCACTTGTGTTGTGAGTGGAGCTCTTATGGAACTCACACCATTTTCCCATTTCATTCTTTTTTTTCGTGGTGTTTTTTCTTTGCTTGCGTGTTCGGTGGGTTATCTTGGGTTTCCCTGCATTGGCTTTGTCCTTTGCTTTGTGGTTTGGGGGCTTCTTTCCCTCACTTCGGATTCGTAGATCCAAAATCTCGCTTCTTCTTTTTAAACTTCTGCTCAATCTTGACAACGTATTGGTAAGCCATGCCAAGCGAGGAGATGTCCAAGAACTCCATCTCATCCTAGATGTATCTGTGTAGATAGTCATAGTACTTGAGTACCAAATGTCGCTCAGAATCCTTGATACCCAACTTTGTGCGAAGGGTATGAAAAACATTGGTAAACTCCGACACATCTTGGTCCCTTCCCTGCCGCAACGTGGTCCACTTTATGTATTTATCCTCATAGCTCCAAACAGGGCATTACTTCTCCTTGATGGTGTCTCGGAACGAATTCCAATTGGGCGTGACTTAAAATAGTGAGGGTTTACTTTCGTTCTTTTTCTCACAGTAGGTTTCCCACCAGTCCTTGACATGGGGGGTGACTTTGAGAAGTTCAAAAGTAATCTTTTCCCGACTGGAAAAATCATGAAAAAAAATACCCTTCTAACATATTTAACCATTTATCTACGATGTCCACATCTATCTGACCTTCAAATATGGGGATGTTAAAGTTAACTTTCACCTTAAACGGTGTGGCACTTCCAGAGTGGCTACTGAAAGAAGATGTGTCGCCTTTGGGTAACCACTAAAGGATCTGGGAAAAGTTGCCAATCATCGCGTTTCTCTGTCACTCGAGGGCTTATTTGAGAAATATTTTTAAGGGATCTCCTGTCCGCTCGTCTTTCTTCTCTTCTGCCATGGGAGGCTGTCAGGATTTGTGAGGCTAGTCTTGGAAAGTTTCGACCAATTCAAGCCCTAAATCCTTATATCCTGACCTTGTTGGGGACATGTCAAGAAAAACAGAGAAAGAGCAGACTGCTCTGATACCGCTGATCAAAAATTAAAATGAATGCAAAAAATCACAAATATAACCATAAATACAAAGATGCAACAAAAACAATGCTTCATTTCATTAATATCAAATACTGAAATATGCTTACAAACATAATGGAAATAAACTAGCTCGACCAATGGTAGCTTATCTATGAGAAGAGAAGTGGTAGATACATTCCTCTGAACCATGTTACAATGAGGATCAAAGGCCTATTTATTATTGAGAAACATTGGAAAACCCTAAACATCCAAAAACCTAACCCTAGGAGATGAAGCACCAAAACTATGGGCACCGTTTGGGTAAATTGGTACATCAACTTCCCAGGGTCGTAACTTTGGCATACGATCTCCGTTTGACGCACACAAAACCTTGTTAGAAATATCTATTTGAGGACTATAACTTTTGGATGGAAATGCCCAGTTTTCACAAAAATTGTCGTTTAGGGTCTCAAAATGACTCTGAAAATTTAGGACCTGAAAACTTTCAAAAATAGTAAATTGTGCTACAATTAAGGAAACTAAAGAACTGAAAGAGACAATGTTGGGGGCTCAATGGAATAGGCAAGTGGCTGGCAATATCCACCTAGATCATCCCGTGCCCTCATTCCAAGCTATGGTGTGACTTTGTACCACATGTGATAATAGTCTTCGTGTTGTGTCTCTACTTTTCACTCTCCATTGATCTCTCCAAGTGAACAATTTATATATATGTGGGTCATGCATGCTCCATGGAAACTATTACGTACATTGTCTTACCCTAGCCTACACTTGGTATGTCTCATTCCATTCACTTGTTACTTGAACCAACCTCACATCCCACTTGATGTACTCATCTATGTGCTTGGGTTAGTGCTACAACTTGCCCGATGCTCCTGGTATATATACTTTATCAACACTATAACTTGCTTGATTCTCTTCATTTATGCACTCAAATGACATAATCACGGTCAATGTTCTATCTACTCCTTTCCTTCATGCCTTGAGTTTAAATACCCTTTCTTGTGCTTTCATGATGAAATCCCTAAATTTCATTCCCTCGCATTGTGACATGTTGTGTTGACCCATGCTGATTTCTTTGCTTGACCATGCATGCTCTTCCTCATCTCACCAAATTGACTCAACATGTGTGATGGTGTGTGACTTGACTCAACCATTAGTTAATGGGTTCACTCATGCTGTGTGATTTCCCAACATGCGATGGCATGTGACATGGAATGTTTCTCATGAAATACAGACACCTAGGTAAGGAAACCCTAAATTTCATGTGGCGCAATTGAACCCAAATCAACTGATGTGCTGGTGGCTCTAATGTGCTTAAACAAGCTCCTCTAACCAACACTGTTAGGTCCCTATAATACTAGTGATTCCCCCATTACTATTGCCATTGTAGCCCTTATTGTTATTATTGTGCCCCTATTGTCCCTGTATTGTTATTAGTGGCCCCATAGAAGCCCACTATTGTTATTGTTGTGCCCTTATGTTATTACTGTTATGTCAGCTTGAGTATATTGTGACCCCTTAGACTCCTATATATAGAAGGGAGGTTTAGTCATTTGAATCATCCAAGAATTGTTCATTTGTGTAATGTAAAGGAGGTTTCCCACTCGAAGAGGCTGAATTATAAGACGTTGATCTATCTTTTCTATCTTTTTGTGAGTTGGTTTCATAACATTTGGTATCGGAGCTTTGGATTCTAGGGTTTGGCTGCTCCAAATAGGTCATCATGGAATTTTTGCTATAATTTTCTTTTTGCGATGTTTCAGAAGAAAAAAAAAACCCATTTGAGCCGAAATCATTCTAAACTTCGGGTTTGAATTTTAGAGCTTGTATCGCTATATTTTTGGAGATATGATCTGAGGAAGTTAGGGTTTTTGCAAACTCTCGAATTACATTCCAAACAAGTGACTTGGGGAAAATCATCTAACTTTTGTTCTGAGCATTAGATTGAAATTTCGTAAGAAGTTTTAGAAAGAGGATGGCCTATAGTTTTATGTATATTAGTTTCAGGTACTAAGGTCGAAATAGTGACACGTGGCACTTTGTACAACTTTGCTCTACTGAACTAGTCTATATTCAGGTCACCGTGGGAGATTTGTCATAAATCTTTCTTGGAGAATCCAATCTTGATCAGACTTGCAAGGTTAGAAATAAGACTCAAAGGGCTACTGTAGGACGCGATTTTAGATATTAGAGATCCGCAATTACAGAGATACAACAGATTGAATAACGAGCTCTTACAAAGTCAAAAACAGGTGTGTAGTTTTTTTAAATTTTTTTAATTTTTCATAAGATTGGTTTGAAAAATTAGTTTGAAGGAATGCAAAGGGAATAATGAAGAATTATTAGCATTAATTGATGCCTTGAAGAAAGAAAATTGAAACACCTAGTAAGCAACCTGGAAGCTCTAGTATGACTCGTGAAGAAGAAGAAGAAATGCAACATGATATATCAAAATTACAAGACCAAGTACAACAAATTTCACTCTCACAAAAGGTAACTGAAGCCAAGATGAATGGTGTGGAAGCTAAGATGGATGGCATGGAAGCTAAGATGAATGGAATAGATGCTAAGATGAATGGAATGGACGCTAAGATGGAAGAATTGAAGATAAATTTGAATAAGTTGCTACAAGAAATGGTTACTAATGGTGAAAGGGTAGTAAAGGAAACTCATGATGAGAACAAAAGAAATGTTAATCATGATTTCATAGACTCTAATGTTGGATTGAAGACCCACCATGTTCCAAAAATCGATATGAGGAAGTTTGATGGCAAGGATCCCGGAACATGGATACTACAAATGGAACAATTTTTCGATCTCCATAATGTGCAAAACACACAAAAGGTATGTATTGCAACTTTATATTTGGAACCAAATCAGTTTGTATGGTATCGATGGCTTTGCTCTCGTAAACAAATTGTCACTTGGGCAATTTTTACAGAAGAAATGATAGCACATTATGAGGATACAAAAAGAAACACTTTTTTTAGCCAATTGATAAATCTGAAACAAAAGGGTTCAATGATGGAGCACATTGAGGACTTCCAAAAATTGAACATAAGGTAAAAGATATTCCAGAGGAGCATAGGATTGATGTGTTCATAGGGACTTTAAAGGATAATATCCAACATGAGGTTCACCTTTGGGAACTTGATTCATTGGAGAAGGCATTCAGGTTAGCAAGAAAAATGGAAAGCAAAATTATGGCAACCAAGAAGCCTACCACTCACAACTATAAAAATGGAAGTGTTGTTGCCCCTAGCCTTCAACAACCTACAAGGTTGACACCACAACAATTGGAAGAAAAAAGAGCAAAAGGGATTTTTTACAGTTGTGATAGCAAATATGATAAAGGTCATAAGTGTGCTGAGAAGAAATTATTCTACATAGATTGTGAAGAGGAGGAAGAAAAGGAACAAGAAATGTCAAAAGAATAGGATATACTCCAGGAACAAACCCTAGGTAAAGAAGAAATTAATCCAACCATATCTTGTAATGCATTGGCTAGAATTACCACTCAAACTATCAAGATAGAAGGACATATCAAGAAGGAAAAGGTAATAGTGTTGATTGATTCGGGAAGTACCCATAATTTTATTCATTGTAAGATAGCTAAGGAATTGAATTGCTTCCTATATCCAGCACCAGAGTGTCAAGTGATGGTTGCAAGTGGAGGAACCATAAATTGCTCTAGAAAGTGCCATAATATCAAGCTATCCATGGGAGAATATGTATTGAATAGCCCAATGCTTTCCATTCCAATGGGTGGTGCTGATGTTGTACTAGGAGTCTAATGGCTACAATCCTTGGGTACAATAGCTTTTAATTTTCAAGAAATTTTCATGAAATTTTGTGTGGAAGGAAAGGAAGTTGAATTAAGGGGTATTGTAGGGAAATCGGAAAAGATAATCAACTCTAACGGTATGACAAAGCTTCTAAAGAAGGAACAACGAGGTGTAATTGCATAATTATGTTCGCTAGAGGTTCCCACATCGAAATCATCTATTTCTCCAGATCTCCAAAAAGTCTTGGATGATCATTCCAAGGTATTTGAGACTCCCAAAGGCCTCCCACCTATTCATGATCATGATCATGCTATTCATTTGATTCCAAGAAGTGTTCCTCCAAACATCAGGCTATACAGATATCCCTATGCTCAAAAGAGTGAAATTGAATGTATGGTTGTAGAAATGCTAGAGGCTAGTATAATTCAACCTAGTCAAAGTTCTTTCTCTGATCTAGTAGTATTGGTGCACAAGAAGGATGGATCATGGCGCATGTATCTGGATTATAGGGAGATCAACAATCTCACTATTAAAGATAAATTTCCCATTCCTATCATTGATGAATTATTGGATGAATTGCATGGATCAATTTACTTCACCAAGTTGGATCTTCATTCAGGATATCATCAAATCAGAATGAAGACTGAAGACATTCTGAAAACAACATTTAGAACTCATGAGGGTCATTATGAATTTTTGGTCATGCATTTTGGCCTTACCAATGCACCTTCTACATTTCAAGGTTTGATGAATTCCATTTTCAAACCCTTCCTTAGAAAATTTGTGTTAGTATTTTTTGATGATATACTAATCTATAGCAAGTCTTGGAAGGATCATGTTCAACATGTTGATAGGGTGCTCAAACTATTGGAGGAGAAACAATTATATGCAAAAAGATCCAAATGTTTCTTTGGAGTACAAGAGGTGGAATATCTGGGTCATATTGTATCTCATGAAGGTGTTAAGGTAGACCCTAGCAAAATTAAAGCCATTAAGTAATGGAAAATCCCCACATCCGTAAAGCATCTGCGAGGATTTCTCAGGTTGATAGGGTATTATCGCAAGTTTGTTAAGAATTCTGGGAGAATAGTAACACCTCTAACAACATTATTGAAGAAAGATGCATTTTCATGGACTCCAGAAGCAACCAAGGCCTTCGAACATCTTAAAGAGGCAATGTGCCAAGCACCAGTCTTAGCTACGCCGGACTTCACAAAAACCTTTATTGTGGAAAGTGATGCTTTAGGAAATGGAATTGGTGTTGTTTTAATGCAAGATGAAAGACCCATTGCTTTCAAAAGTCATCCAATCAAAGGAAAGTATTTACAAAAAGATATTTGTGAGAAGGAAATGTTGGAAATACTACATGCACTTAAGAAATTGCGACCCTACCTAGTGGGAAGACACTTCAAGGTAAAAACGGATCATGATAGTCTTAAATAATTTTTAGAACAAAGATTATCCTCTGAAGAGCAACAAAAATGGGTCACAAAGATGTTGGGTTATGACTTTGAAATCATCTACAAAAAAGGGAAGCAAAGTGTTGTGGCAGATGCACTCTCAAGAAAGGATGAGGATGTGGAAGCATTGCTGTGCACCATTTCTATTATCCAACCAGATTGGATAAATGAAGCAAGGGATGAATGGAAGAATGACGAAGAAGTGTGGGCACTCATTCAAAAGTTACAACAATAACCTAGTACATATGATACTTTTAGCTGGAAAAATGATTCGTTATGGTACAAAGATCGCTTATACATATGTAAGAATTCCCAACTCAAATAAAACATTCTTATGGAATTGCACACTTCTCCCTTAGGAGGGCACTCAGGATTTTTAAAAACTTACCACAGGGTTAAGAAGGATTTTTTTTTGGGATGGCCTTAAATCAAATATTCAAAAGTTTGTGGCGAAATTGGTTTGCCAACAAAATAAAGTTGAAACAATTAAGACCCCAGGTCTATTACAACCTTTATCCATTCCAAGCCAATGTTGGGAGGAGGTTTCAATGGATTTTATCACAGGTTTACCCAAGTCCAAAGGAAAGAGTGTCATCATGGTGGTAGTTGAAAAACTTACCAAGTATGCACACTTTTGTGCATTATCGCATCCATTTAAAGTCAATACAATTTCTACTACATTTATGGAAACGATTCAAAAACTACATGGAAACCTAAATATTATTGTAAGTGACAGAGATCCCATTTTCACTGGAAATTTTTGGACATAATTATTTTCTTGTCTCAGTACTCAGTTAGCTCATAGCTCATCTTATCATCCTCAACCAAATGGGCAAACTGAGATAGTAAACAAATTTTTGGAAGGATATATTTGTTGCTTTGTATCTGATAAACAAACACAATGGGTCAAATGGTTGCCTCTGGCTGAATGGTGGTATAACACTTCCTTCCATACTACAACAAAAATGACCCCATATATGGCACTTTATGGATATCATCCACCATCCATCACATCATATTTAAGAGAAAATTCTAAGGTTCAAGCAGTGGAACATCACATCGAGCATCAATAACAAGTTCTCCAACTCTTGAAGGATAACCTCACGGAGGCGCAGAATAGAATGAAACAATAGCCAGATCAACATCGCAATGAAATAAGTTTTGATGTAGGTGACTCGGTATTCCTATGGCTGCAATCATATAAACAAATGTTCCTCAAGCAAGCTAAGAAGGATAATAAATTATCACCAAAGTATTATGGTCTGTACAAGGTGTTGCAAAAGATTGGTACTATGGCATACAAATTGGAGCTTCCTGCATCTTCCCGAGTGCACCCAGTTTTCCATGTTTCATGTTTAAAGAAGGTTATAGGTGACAAGCTGCTAGTTCAAACAATATTGCCAGAACTTGATGAGGAAGAAAAAATCATATTGGAACTGGAAGCAGTCACAGAAACAAGAACTCGACAGCTACAAAATTGATCAATTTCGGAGTATCTCATCAAGTGGAAGAACTTATCTGCTGAAGATTCCACATGGGAAGATGAGAATTTTATACAGAAGCATCCAGAACTACTCAAGCATTGAGGACAATGCTTTTTGGAAGGAGAGGGGCATGTTAGGTCCCTATAATACTAGCCCATTACTATTGTCATTGTAACCCTTATTGTTATTATTGTGCCCTATTGTCCCCATATTATTATTAGTGGCCCCATAGAAACCCACTATTGTTATTGTTGTGCCCTTATGTTATTACTGTTATGTCAGCTTGATTATATTGTGACCCCTTAGACTCCTATATATAGAAAGGAGGTTTATTCATTTGTATCGTCCAAGAATTGTTCATTTGTGTAATGTAAAGGAGGTTACCCCCTTGAAGAGGCTAAATTATAAGGCGTTGATCTATCTTTTCTATCTTTTTGTGAGCTGGTTTCATAACAAACACACCCCCAAGCTTTAGGGTCTTACATCCTCCTAAATATGTATGAATGTATACATACTCACCCCTAAGCTTGAGGGTATGTTAGGGTCCTATATTTTATAGGATGGTCTGACTATTAGCTGTTGATTTTTGTATATGAGATGTTGTAAATAATCTTTCATTCTACAAGTTATTTAAAAAAAAAAGAGAATAGAAAATAAAAATAGAACAAGAAAAGAAAAGAAAAGAAAAGGAAAAACAAAGGGGATACAATATATCTCTCTCTCTCTCTCTCTCTCTCTCTCTCTATATATATATATATATATATATATGAAAAATGAAAGAAATATGAAAAAATGAAAAAAAAACCCCAATAAGTGTGCAAATTCAAATGCCACTGCATTTCACATAAAAATATGCATAAGAAATGCTTTAGAAAGTTCAAAGTGTGCAACTTGTTTAAATGCCACATTAGAGTTAATAAATAAATAAATAAATAAATAAATATACTTAGAGGTTTAATCACACCATTTAAGCGTGATTAGACTTGGTGAATAAAATGAGTTTAGATAAGTTAATGGTTTAATCACAGAGTTTAATCGTGGTTAGATTAGTCAAAATAAAGTTGTTTAGGATAAATAATTTTTACCGCACAATGTAATCATAGTCTAAATTAGGTTTGGATTAAAATTAGTGTTAATTAGGTGTTTTATTAGTTATCACATTAATAAATCGCGATTATGTAGTATAGAATAAAGTTTTATATGATGTGATAGTTTTTGTCGCTATGTAATAAAAGGCACACACATTTCAATGGTCGAGATCTCACCCACCCGGATCAACGACGGGTGAGGAGTTTCAAACCCCCCTGTCCTTTTGACGGTTAAATAGAGGGGCGGGTTCAAAAAGTAGTTTCCCCCACTCACCACTCTTGTGACATGTCCTCCCTTGGCATGTTTCGGACCCCCCCCTCGCGTCCTTTCGATAGTTAACCAAGCTGGGGGTGGGGGGGGTGTGTGTGTGTCCGAAAAGCGGTTTCCCCCACTCACCACTCTTGTGACATGTCCTCCCCTAATGCATTTTTCCCCCACCCCCACCCCCACCTGCCAAATACTGTATACCACCCCCCTTGAAAACCACCTTTCCACTTCGCTCTCACTCCCGCCTATTTCGACCATTGACCACCTCGCTTTCACTCCACTCTTCTTCCACCACCTCACATCTCCAGACCCCACTTCCCTTCTGCCAAGTGGTGCCTCCCGTCCCCTCCTTAGTCCTATACCATACCACCACATGGCACCCCCCTATTCACCATTTCCCATCACTGTTTCATCCTATCCCCCCCTCCACGTCAACTCATCCCTGTTCTACCCATTATCTAACCGTTCCACCATTACTCGCTCCTGCGATAATGGACTCGCTCCCTTTAACTGCTAAATTACAACGGTAAAGCTATTTTTTCCTATAATATCAACTAAAACCTGTTCTGTCGCCCTCCTTTCACTATTTCAAGTTAACAAGCGATAAAAACTATTCCAGTGCACAGTCAACTAGACATAGCCTATCTCAGCACCCAGTCAGTGATACATACCACCACTGTGACTCGTTAACAAGCCAATTACCTCTGCACCTCAGATACGAGTCTTGGACCAATTTTTTTCTGGGTAATTCAATTCTCCTATTCGTTCATCTTTCATCATGGATCCTAAAGGGAAATTTAAGGCCTCAGATGATAACCCCCCTACTACCCCATGTCATAGATTTAGATCATCAACCCTTGGTAGACTAGGAATATAAAATCTTGGAAACCAGTTGTGAGTTCAACCTTTATGAACTCCATAACTGGTTAAAGCAGAACTTTATATACCTCAGCAATGAATTGGGTTTATGGGAATTCTCCTTGCCCCAATTCATTTTCCCTCAAACCTATCACTTCCCTAAGTTCGTTTCATGGTGCCAATTTCACTTTATTCTCGTCAGAGGAAAATTGTGGCCCATAATAATGATATCCTCTTTACCATTACAGCTGCATCCATCTTGCAAATGCTCCAATTTCAAATCTATGCCTCTCTGAAACCATTTACAATAGATTCCCTCATGGAATTCTAAAAAAACCTCACCTTCCCACACAAAGCTAAGATTTTTGATACTTTTCTCCCTAAGGATGCCTAATTACCTAAGAGACCCCCCCCCCCCCACATATTCATCCTCTATGTTCCCTGAGATGACTAAGAAGATTATTTCTATTGTTTCATGTCTACTTGGCTACCAATCCAATCAGTGGGTTGATGAGGCCATCATTGGTTTCCTATCAGTCTTTACCACAGGTGAAAAGCCTTCCACCTTCAAGTACAATCCGTTTTTAGTAGATGCAATCCATGAGCAGTTCCTCAAATTCTCTACTGAGGGAAATTTCAAATATGCTTCAGTACTTGTTTATTTGTTTCTTTACCATCAGGAAGATATGGTCCAATTTTCCCTTGAAGAAATTGGATAAGCAGGGAAATTCTCAATCAGTGATTCATTGGACTTCATTGGTAAGGAAGAATTCCAATGAGTTCACCTTCAGTGAATTTGTTGATAAATTTTTGTACACAATATCCTACTTATTAAAAAACAATGTGGAGCTAAGAATAGGACCAGAAATTAAGAGATTCCTTCATTTGAGTGAGCAGACCAAAACAGGTGACTGGTACTTGTACCAAAACTACACATAGATCAGGGTCTATGGTTGTGAGTTGCCACCTTACAGGTTACCAAAGTTTGTCCTAATGATAATTTTCTCATTGGAGTACATAAGATAGATGATCAATATGGATGAGCTGCATTTTGTGGCAGAAAAGAAGAAATCATAGTTTAAGATAAAAACACAAGTGGGGGCCCATTCATTTGCAATAGTAGAGCAGCAACCAAAGAAGCAGATATCCTTCTAAAGAAAATGAATTTCACACTCAGTTTCACCTAGTCCTATGATCCCTTGGGAATTATTTCAAAATTAAGAGTAGAACAAAAGACTACTACCTACTCACACACTCCCAAGCCAAAGATTGAGAAGTACATGAACCAAGATTAGTGGTAGGAAAACACCCTACAAGAGGCAGAAGAACAGGTAATTTTTACTAGTACAACACAAAATCCCACACCACAGGAGAAGAAAGACAAGAGACCAAGGGAAGAGTTTTCCCCCATAGTCACAGAAGTTCCCGAAAAAGAGTTTCAAATCTACAAGAAAAGGTAGAAGACTACTCCAACAACAGAAGGATCCTTTGAAGACGAAAATGTGCAAACAATAGTTTTGACAGGCCCTCATTATTCAAAGAGGATTGAAGTTATTTTTGTAGGGTCTCCATCATCTTCAGCTTCCCAGGAGCCCTTAGACACCTCTCAGTCAGGAGAATGAGTTCATGACCAAGATGAACCAAACATATTTACGAAGTACATATAAATAAAGAAGAAAATTGAACAACTAAAAGCTACAAAATATACACAGTTTTGGAAGCAGACAACCTCTTCACAACATAGGCTTCTCTCAACCTTTGACACAAAGAAAGGGAAAATGCAGATATCTTCCTGCATGATAAGATCCCTTTCCCAAAGACTCATGAAGATTATAAGAAATCAATTTTTTCTTTCAGTACTGATAAAATTCATCCAATTGATCAAATACACCTGCACAAGAAAACATGGGAGATGTTGTACTCCATTTTGACAACTTCAGCAATGAAAACTTCTAGGCTGCAAGCCTCTGTAAATAACATCCAGTCTCAACTTAAATTAGAGAAAGTCTCTTCTCTAGCCAAAGATACAAAAATCAAATCATTGGAAGACCTTGTAATCAAACTGGGATATGATCCCAACAATGTGAAAGCAGCAAAAGATATTATCAAAAGGAAAAATGCTGACATTGTAGCACTTAAGAAGCAACTCAAGCTTCCCTCTACAAAAGACTGACAGACTAAGGAAGTCAAAGAATTAGATAAGGAAAAAGAAGATATTTTCAGAATCATTATTGAACAAAGTGGACAGATCAAAGCAATGGAGGTTGAAATGGAGAAATTGTTAAAGGAAAGAGAAAAATCCACACAGTTGGTATCCATTCCACTAACAACAGTTCCCATTGCATGTACATCAGTAGTAGGGGCATCCACTTCAACAACCATTATTGAGGGGAAATCTAAAGTTTCTTCAGAGGAACTTATTAAGGAAATGGATGACCTATCAATCAAAGGAAAAGAAATTGAGAAGATGAAAACTCAGCTGAAGAACCTTTAGGAGCAGAAACTAAAGGCTGACAGTGTATACTTGGCTGAATTGCAGAAAACACATAGATTAACACAGAAGATTGATAAGTTGCAAAGTGAATTAGAAATGGAACAAACATTGGCACAAGCAAAAGAGAGTATATGGATATAAATAAATGAGTACATGACTGAAATATGGCCCTCAATTCAGATTATTTTTTAGCAAGAGGAGTTAATAGAGAGGTCCAAAGAGGTAATTGAAGAAGTGAAAGAAGAATTAGGGCAGAAGCTAGGTGAAGCCACTGCTTTGATCAAAATTTTGAATTCAAAGACTAGAGAAGAATTAGAAGAGCTGGAAATTGATGATAGGACAAAGACTATTTTGGAGGTGAGGAGGTCCTTACAAAATGAAACTTATACTGCAATTGGAGAACACATTTCACAATATGGAGTCCAACATTTAGAAGTTCCACAGAAAATTTGATGTGCTAAATCAGACAGGACTGCCAGGTTTGATAGGGATTGGAGAAAAACTAATAATTTTAGAAGATTATCATCAGAAATTGTATGCCATTGAAAAGGATAAATCAAATTTTTCCACCATCAAAGGAAGAATCACGGGAAAAGCCTTCATGGAAGCTTTGGATTTTGATATGTTTATCAAACATGAAATAAAGCACTTGTTCATTGCTAATCCCACTTTTCAAAAGTACACCGAGGTGAATGAAACCTACAAGAAACTTATCAAATTCCCCACTCAAAGTGAAGATAGATGGGACAAATTGTGCAATTTACTTGGGTAAAACAATTTTTCCTTTCAAACAACAAGGCAACACTTCATGCTGAGTCATCACCCGCATCCTCGAAAATAGTGCCAAAGCACTACAACAGTTTCAACTACCTATTTTTCTGTAATATTTTTGTAATCTGTTTAGGATATTTTATAATAAATCTTGAGATTTTTTATTCAAGATATTTTTGATAATTTTTGTATAAATACTTCACAAATCGTAGTACAAATGTTGGGACTTGTATCAAGAAAGCACATTTTGATGTAAAGTTGTTCACTGAGTTGAAAGTGATCATTTCATTAATACAAAAGACTGTTCCATGATTCATGTGTCAGGCTAATTGGTGATGTATTTCCTTTTGTGAACTTGTTGTATCTCTGTTTTCATATATTTTCTTATCTGAATTGTTAAAAGAAGATGAATGGCTGAACTTGTTTAATTAAACTTTGTCCTAGCTTATAAGAAATTTATATGTTTTCAAACCGAAGTTAAATATAGAATTCATGTTAAAATGCTCTATGTTTAATTAAATCTGAACCTATTCCTCCCTCTCACTCCACAAAGATACAAAGATCCAATAGCCTACCTACCTTGCCCTATTTCAATCTATTATGATATTTTTGCATATGATCACCCTAAGACCTTTACTCCATTTCCCAATGGCCTTCATTTGTAGTTTCAACCAAACATTTCAAAAAACCAAACCTTGAACCTAGTAACTAGCCTAAAATCCCACTACAACAAATCTAAATCTAATAGAGAGATACCTCTTTGAGTTTAGAAGGGCTAGCTTCTAAGCTTGAAAGTGGTTCTGTGGTTACCTCTGGGTTTCTTTCACAACCTTAAGAAATTACAGAGTTCTAATAGGGTCTTACATCCTTGAATATACATAGGTTGTGCAATAATAAGACTCAAAGCCATTACCACAACATACTCAATATGAGCTCAACATATCACTTGCACGAGTTGAAGTAGTGTGGGGGGGATAGCAATCATTACTCCCACCCACCCAAGGTAAACCCAATTAACAGTGACACACATATACACACCCACATAGAATGAATATTTTTTTTTCTAGTTGGATATCAAAAATATTCTTCAACAATTATAATATTTAATCTTTAAAAAATTTAGGATTGATATTACTATTCAAATCCGCTTCTGGGAGCATTATCCAAAATCTAACTATAATTTGGGATTGATATTAAATTTAATTGATAATCGACATTTAAAGCTACAAACTCTATTAAAGTTTCATAATAATTATGTGTGTATGTGGGTGGGTGGTTTTTACATTATATTAGAGTTGATATGGTATAATTTTTATTCGCTTTAAATTTCTATTTTTAAAGTAGGGGATGGGTTTTGGGGGGTATTAAAGAATAACCCTATTAAATTATAACACATGTCATAACCCATGCATTTATGGGATATTAAAGAATACCCCTAATCACACTAGATATTGATAGAAACCTCCCAAAATACTTTTTTGGGACCCATTATCAATACATCTTTGTTATAAAAATTGCCCCTATTTTTACCAAATACCCCCAACACCTATAATTGTCCTTACCCCACATTTCCCTCTCCCCCTCCTCTCAATACCTAAATATAATATCTCTATTTTTCATAATTTAAAAACCCCCTTTATGAATGAATGTGGTAAGATATTGGTCAACAAGGTGAACTCCCTTATGCCCGTGATGGTTATTTTTCTTAATATGTAAATTTATTTTTATTTTTATTTTTTTCTAGGAGGAGAGATTAAGCTGAGCAGGTAGAAAAACCCAAGAAAGAAGGATTTGCTAAAAAAAGGATTAAGTGTGATTTTTTAAATACTAATAAGGAAATTTCATGGAGGGTGATAGGTTAACTTGGTAATTTTGGGAAACAACTTCATTGATGTATTACTAGTCAATCAATATTCATTTTTTTCAATTATTTGTTATCATTTTTATGTTAACATTAGATTTAGAATGACCACATTGTTTTATAAGTAAATTTAAAGAAAAAGATGCTTGGGTAATATTAGAATGTAAAATATTAAAAAACTATGAACATGGAAAACTTGAATTATACATTCAACTTGTAGATGGAGAAGGTTTAGAGATTAAATCTATTTCCTACTAATGGTAAAGAAAACAATGCTAACCCCCACATGACACTTAATT
Source organism: Pinus tabuliformis (assembly GCA_031772625.1). Lineage (NCBI taxonomy): Eukaryota > Viridiplantae > Streptophyta > Pinopsida > Pinales > Pinaceae > Pinus > Pinus tabuliformis. Next base: position 1,275,426,959 of record CM062819.1, read on the forward strand.
TAGGCCACAATCTAGGGAAATGTTTATTTGAGTTTGTTAAAGCTTGTAACTCATTAGCTTCAATATCTCCTTATGAAGTATGAAAACATGAATTAAGACAATAATCTAGGACGATATCCACCTAATCCACTCAAAAAATGACCAATTCATTGTTAAAACATATTTCGAAGCATTCATGCCAACCAAGCAATGTGTCCATGTTAAACGTTACCATAATTCGATGCACTGAAGGTGTAACAAATTATGGGCTTCTAAACATATATTTAGAATATGAAGGTTAGTCTAATGAGTTTCTAGCATCAATTAGCATCAAGCACGTGCTGAAAAACCATTCCCCCCATTTTGTGTTTTCATGTGATTTATATAGCTTGACGAGTCAATGTTTTAAGATTCTATTGAATAGATGCTTGGAATCTAGAGTTTCTTACATGTGATTAGTTCGATGCCATAAATATTTTCCCAATTTACTAGCAAAAATATGCAATTGCATGGTGCCCAACCTTAGGTATCTTTGTGTTTATGTTACAAGGATAGAGTTACCTATTGAATAGAGAGAATTCTAGCCAAGAGATCTACATCCATGGAATCAACATGACAAAGGGATACTAGAACAATCTTGAGGCCAACAAAAATTCTTTTCAATTCAGACATTTTTCACATCGAAGATCTTGATTATCTAAATGATGAAGGATATTTATTTAATGGGTATCAATTTAGTAATAAATGTACATCGACAGTAGCAAACCACTTCATAAATTTAAGTCCATTTTATTTTAGGAAGAACCCATTGAAGGTTGAGAACCTTGGTTATTGTTTTCCTATAGGACATGCAATATTGATGTTTACAAATTCATGGCCATTACTAATGTATATAGATTAAATGATGTACTTTGCACCCTTTTAAATGGAATGGGTTTTCGGTTGAAGTGGAATTAGAGATGTGTCCCGTGAGGGTGAACTTCATTATAAATTTCTTGATTATTACCTATGTTATTTTAGTTATGATTTTAAATTTCAACCTTTAAAAAATGATATTTCCTGCTATAAAAAAATGAATCAGTGGGTTTCTCTAAAAACATAAGCCTTTCGCACTAGTTGGGCTCCCATTTTGTCACTTTTTGCAAGACTCGTTCGATATTTTATCACCCATCTCCCATGATTCATAACCACATATTACCCATGTTATTATGTATTCTGAACCCTTTAAACTTGAAACCCTTTTGACATCCAGATTGAGGTAAATGTTGATTATTTTATTAACTCCTAAGTCTCTAGTAGATTAAAGGAATTTTAAGTTGATTTTGCCAAGGACAAATTTTTTAGCCAAGTTCATGTACCAATATTTTAGTTATAATATCTGATCGTGGTTAACACATTTGTGTCCCTCTAGAAGAAATTTTGCCACATTAGTTTTGAAGTCAAAGGTATTAAAATAATTCTAAGCTGATTAGATTGCACCCAGGTCACATGTGTGAAGCTCCAACTCCAAAACAATTTTATAGGTAAACGTTTTTACATAGTCAACTTTAGCCATGCTTTTTGAGGCGATGAGGGAAAATATGAAAATTCCAAAACATGGGTCTTGTTCCCAGTATGACAAATTCGTTACCACATGAGGCATTTTCTAAAATAATTAACAATTTGAGAGATATCCTCGGTTCGTTAACATTAATCTGTCCAAAATGTACAAATTCATCTATATTTGTAAACAATGCCTAGATTTGAGGAAAACTCTAGATCAACCACCTAAATAACAAGAGGAATGAATGTTACCTACTTCTAAAGTATATAAATTATTTTTTGAGATGTATTTTTATTTTGGGGAGAAAAGAAGCTAATCTTATCTTGGATATTATCCTTTGCCATCTTGGTTGTATTCTACAATTGGAAAAATATGAGATTGGGGATTGGTTTTGATCCACCTCAATGCTCTTCTTGTACACATATTTAGATATAGAACACATCTATTGATTTGGAAATGGTAGCTAGTTAAGGGATTCATTTGTGGTAGCAAGCTTGTTTGTTGCCCTTTTGTAATCAGAGTTGATTTATCATCAATGGATGTTGCTTGTTCCTAATATTTTTTGTATCATCACAGTCTGATTTTAGTGTTCTTAGAAACATTAGTGAAGGTTAGAAGAATCCCTAAATCTTGGGTAATGACTAGCCGCTTCATCTTGTTAGCTTAGTTTATGTTAATTAGATTATCTTTATTTCTTTCACATTACTTCATGTTTCAATGCATTGCCTATAATATTAGAATTTGATTTTGAGAAACTAAAAACCAAAACTAGAATCCTTTTCTCTTTAAACCCAACCTACTCTTGAGTGCATCAACACTGTCTCAGAGAAGTAAAATATTACATTCCAGGTTCATGTTAGGGGGTTTGAGACAGGTACTGGTCAAAAATATTTTAGTTTCAATGTGTGTGTTTATTAGTATTTAGTTCTCCTCAATGAACATGTCATTTAATTGTTATTTTCCAAAAGTAGTTGCTAAAATTAGATTAGATTATATTAGAGCTTTAATCTTGCATTTATTGGGCTTGCATTTCTAAGTCTATGAATCCTCGTTCAATAATTTAATGTTAGAAATATAAACATGTATTTTTCCCAACATTTTTGGTGCCATTGCTGGGGAGGTGCTAAAAATGGATTAGAGCATTAGTAGTTTTCTTGTTTTTCCAACACTTGTGACTTAGGGGAGTAGAAATGATAAGATTGAAAAACACCCTCTAAAAAGGGTTCTAGTTTGATGAATCCACTTTAGTGGGTTTCTCCAAAGCCTCGTCACGTTGGTTGTTTTTATGCAATTGTGTTTCCTTTTATGTTTGATTCATGGAAATAAAGAAGCCAACTCATGATGAACAAATAACTAGTGCCAATAGGTCCTAGTAGTGTGAGAGCATCCGAGTACATAACCAATCTTGTTTCGAAATTGTTTTCTTTTAGTATATTTCATTTATTTCTTTAAGTGGTTTTTATTTGGGTATTGTAAGAATTCCCCCCACCCTCCATGTACTAATCCATGTTCTAGGTAGAGAATTATCAACCAACACGATGAATTCAATATTGATCAAGAGTTCAAAGAACGATCCTCTAGGAAATCTCTTAAATCCAAGAAATAAATGTGAAACTCTCCGCATCTTAGGAATATTAAATCTTGGTAGTAATTAGGAACATACATGCACTCCAAGAAGCAATAGAAGAACAAAATATCCATGAGCCACCTCTACAAGAAGATCAAAAAGCCTTCTTTGATCATCCTTTCCAAATTTTTAAGGATAGTAAAGAATCATGGACCAAATCTGATGGAGAAAAACCATAAGAACCAGAGATTGAGGAGTTATTGACATGGTTATCATCAGATTCACCATGCACCCAAGAGACCAACCATTTAACAATAGAAGTTTTTTTTGGAATGACAAATGAGGATGTGCATGATGGACTAAATGAGTAAGAGAGCCAATAAAAGCATGACTATATTGAACGTTGGTTTTAGACAATCATTAGGCTGAAGTGCCACTCTCTTCTTCAAAAATTCTTGAGTCTTGACACTACAACATCTGAAGTAGTTGGTATCTCATGCTCTAGGATACATTAAATCCTACCTTTCAAACTTGAGTATGAGTATAATTGTTATATTTTTATACACATAAATTCATTAGAAGTTCTTCTACACTCAAAGGAGAATGTTATTTTTCAAAGTAGGATAGGATAATATAGTAAATAAATGAATAAAATAGTAAGGATAAAAATAAGTCTAGTTTTGCAAACCATGCAACTCGCACAATTAGACATGAATCTTGCTTGAAAACCAGGAAGCTGTCAGGAAAGATTCACAATAAATTTTGTAAGTTTATGTTGGTTCCAAATGGTTCTTCAAACTATTCTTGGTTTTATTCTTGAGTTGGCTAATGTGGGAATCCTTAAGGCCCACCTTCCAACATATCTTATCCCATTGGCGCAACACCTTATATGGGATCAAGATCAAAGATATTTTTGAGTGCCTTGGAGTTTGAATACATTAACGAAAAACTTACTCACTGACAGCAAGGGAATACCTTAATGTTTCTTGATTTTTAGATCCCACAGGTGACTCGTCTTCAACACATCCATTTGTACCTATCAGAATTCACTCTTGTACCTTGACACTCATAGACATTAGTGGTGAGTTGTCTCACACTAGTTAACAACATCCATCAATGGTTGGTAATCTGATGATTTATTTCTATGTTCGACTTCATCAAAATTTATTCACATAGATAGAATTATGCTAGATATGGGTTTATGGTTCGTGATTCTAACATTAGATACAACAATATGCTAATAAAAAGGGGGATCCAATATCCAACATAAGATTATAGTCTCTTGATTTAAGTTGGTTTTAGTATAATTTTTTGGATATTTTCATATTTCCAAGATTCACTCCTTTTAGTTCAGGACAACAACAATAAGTATTTATCAAATTTGATATTCATTCCATTAGTTCTAACCTCCTTCAATTACATTTTGGGTTCCCAATATCCCTGCCTTGTATAGTTCATATTTGATCCTCAACAAGCTCAGATTCAAAATTCATCTTAGTAAGTGTTGTCAGCTAAACAATCTTGAGGTAAAAATACTCTTAATTATTTTGATTTATTAGGGATAAAGGAAATTTATATGAAACTTCTAGTATGCTTTCTCTTTCTACCTGATTTTATTCACCTTTTCTATATGGTGCCTATAATCAATTATCTAATTTTCCCTTGCATTTTCTAGTAAAAATTCCATATTGTTTATCAATTTCCTTAAGTTTTAAGGAATACTTATGACTCATTTTTCAGGATGGCTACTTTTTAAACATTAAAAATGCAGAATGGATATATGATGATGGATAAATTATTTATCAATATTACAGTGCATTAAGAAGAATTAAATAAGTACTGCCGCTAGAGGAAGCTCTACTCTCAAACAAATTGGACCTACATCATCAACAAAATGCTATGTGAATATATATTGGTAGCATGACATATGAGGAATCATTGGCTTTGGAGGAATATATTTGCTATGTTAGGCAAAAGAGTTACTGATGAGATGATTTCCAGGTATTCAGAGAAAAGCTTCTATTTAAATACAAAATATTCTTTCCAGGCTCTAGACATTAAAGTCAGAAACAACATTTTCCAGGAACAGTATGAAGAAAGAGGTGAGCTAGGTAGTTTAAAGTGCACTCACAATTATCATGAGGCCTGGATCACACAGTACTTGCTTCAGAAAAATAAAAATGCACAATTTGCATTATTTCTATCACTTCAAAACCGAAAAATATTATTTTGCTGCATTTTTTTCTAAAACAAATCAAGTTTTAGTTTCTGTGTCCTTGGTGAAGGAACAAACTCTTTCTCATTCAAAACATTTCTTGCATTATTCTGAGAGAAATTAGATCACTTTAGAGTTATGGATTTCCTATTTGTTAAGTAGAAGAGCAAGGAAATTTCACCCTTTGTAAATTATCATTTTAGTATTGAATGCACTCTTCACCTCTGGTTGTGTTTAATTTGTTGGAAATATGGGAAGATTGCCACCCCTTCAGAAAATGATGGTGCATCTTGATGATCCCAAGCAGTGCCTACATTTGTTTTTAGATTATTGTGGGCATGGGAATACTGCTAGTGTGAATTTGAAAAAGTAGCGGTGAACAGACTAGAGGTGAAGCAACAAAGGATCCAATTTTGGTGCTACAAAAAATATGATTGATGCAACATAAACTAAAATGTAATGTGGAGGGAAAGGAGAAGGGAAATCAACTTAGTAGTTGATACATGAATAACACTTTGGAAAGGGAAGTGTGGGAATAGAAAGGAACAAAAGAATATGGATCTAACTACAGCTCATCATGTTCCATTGATCCAGTAATAAAATTGCATATCATGTTACTATTTCATTTTGCTCTAACTTCCATTAGTGCCTTTTACATAGATAGCATAATATTTTAATACTAATAATCATTGTAAACTATAATGTTTGTGGTCGATCTATAGGCTTTCCTTGATATTTGGCCTTGTATGTTACTATCACTATGGTAATATTATATGATGCGAATTTATTAAGGGAAACACCCTTAATATCATCCAAATTATGCTAGGATACACTTCATGTTGTTGTTATGGAGTTTCAAGCGAGGGATTGTTGGTGGCATAACAATGCGCAATGTACAAATCACTTGATTTGTCATGAGCTATGATAACATGATGCTTGTTTACATGATTTATGAGATATCATTGCGATTCTTGCAATTTTATTGTTGACCTAGGTTTTACATTTTTCTATGATTATATTGATCGTATTAAGGCTATGAGTTCAAATCCCATGCAAAATAAAGAGAAAGGAAACAAATTTCTAAACCTGATTTTGAGGTTTGGGCAAGAAAATATTTAATCCCATAGCCATGTTATTGCTAATATGTGTTATTCTGACAAGTGTATGGTTGGGATTATTCAACCTATCATAGAAGATTTAAAAAAGCCTACTTATGTATAGAGGGTAGAAATAAAGTAATTTTATTTTGGAAAGATCTTGTTGATTACCAAATTAAATTTTGATAGCAAAGTTTAAGTCTAGATTGTAGAAATGCCACTCCTTGCGCAAAGCGAGGGCAATGGAGTAAGCTATAAAGAAGGTTGAAATCCCCTCTCCTAACTGAATTTGATGATGAAGTAGTAATGGATTCCATGTTGTTTTAGGCTCATAATAATGGAGTTTTAAATGGAGAAGCTAAAGAAGAGAAACAAAGGTACATAAGGATTTGGCAATGTAGAGTGTGAAACTTCTGTAAATAAAGAGGCTATAAATTCTAGGCATTGTTTGCCAATGAATTTGGATATAAAAGGAAATGAAATTGAATATACTACTTTTCAATATTTGAAGGAGAAAAATGGTTTGGATAATTTAAATTTAACTCCACTCATGGACAATGCATTGGAGACATATGAAAATGGAATAATTATGAAGAAAAAAGTAATGCTTTTTGCACATGTTAAAACCGGGCATCCCATGGCTACACGATCTTCATTTCTTCTATTAATGTTTTCTTCATATGTTTAAAAACTACCAAGTGGTTTATGAATTTGATTGAATAACTTAAATGAAGAAAGAATGCCAATAATACTTGGATATTCCATTACAAATGGTTAAGTGCTCACCCCAAATGATGTCTCTTCAATGGAACATTTTCTTCCCAATTGGACGAGATTAAGAATGATGACGAGGGAAAATATTTTTAATACATATGTCAAATTAGGTGCAAATATTTCATCATTATCACAGAGTGACATTTCAAATCTCTTAAAGTTCTCAACTTCTTATTGTTGTATAAAAATGGAACCATTTAGGAAAGAATCGGTATCAACAAATGTTCTGTAGTCATACATTCATGGTCTTGGTTTTCATGACTTTGGTAAAAATATGCAGTGGACCTTTCAAAAAGGTGTGTAATGTGGTGGTTGTGGAATGAAATATTTCTGTGGCTAACTAGGTTTCATTTCTTGTAGAATTTGAAACATTCTTTGTTGGGAAATAGTGATGTAGAAGAACAAACTCTTCTTCATGAGTGTGAAGACATGGGTCTTAGTAAAAAGATGTTGAACGCTGAATTTCTTTGAAAACATGATTATGATTTACATAAAACTTTGGATGATCTTTGTAGTGTAGTTGAGTAGAATCCCATTCTTAAAGAGCCTCTATAAATGAGCTTCCATGACTCAAAGATGAAATGGACATTGTTAATGGAGAGTAAAGTGTTTGTAAAAGGAGTTATGGACTTTTTGTTAGTTTAAAAGGTGCTTCACCAGGGAAATTTGAACTTGTTGCAGGGATGCATTGGAGATGTATTTATTTTGCATGAGGAAATGCAAATTTTTTGGTGTGGGGGAGATGTTGGTCTCCCATTTTGTCACCTTTTGCAAGACTCATTTGATCTTTTCTCACCCATATCCTATGATTAATAACCACATATTACCCATGTTATTATGTATTCCTAACCCTTTGAACTCAAAACCATTTTGACATGCATATTGAGGTAAATGTTGCTTATTTGATTAATTCCTAAGTCTCTAGTAGATTAAATGAATTTTAAGTTTATTTTGCTAATGAAAAATTGTTTAGCCTAGTTCCTATACCAACAGTTCAGTTCCAGTACCCAATCATGGTTAGCACATTTGCATCCTTTTAGAAGAAATTACCCCACATTGGTTTTGAAGGAAAATGTATTAAAATAATTATAGGTTGATTATATTGCACCTAGGTCGCACATGTGACTCTCCAACACTAAAACAATGTTGCAGGTAAAAGTTTCTAGATAGTAAACTTTGGGCATGATTTTTGAGGAAATGAGAGCGAATATGAAAATTACGAAACATGGTTTTTGTTCTCAATATGGAAAATTAGTTACAACATGAATTGTTTTCCAAAATACTGAATGTTTTGAGAGATATCCCGAGTTATTTAATGCTAATATGCCCAAATGCATAAATTCGCCCACATTTATAAGTAGTGCCCAGATTTGAGGAAAACTCCAGACCAACTGCCTAAACAATAAGAGGAGTGAATGTTACCTACTTACAAAGTATAAAAAATATTCGTTGAGATGCATATGTATTTTGGGGAGAAAATAAACCAATCTTATCTTGGATATTATCATTTTCCATCTTGATCGTATTCTGCAGTTAGAAAATTATAAGATTGGGGGATTGGTTTTGATCCACACCAATGCTCCTCTGGTACAAATATTTATATGCAGAAAATATCTATTATTGTTGATGATTCACTTTTTAAATATTCTTTGGAAATGGTAGCTGGTCAAGGGATTCATTTGTGGCACCAAGCTTGTTTGTTGCCCTTTTGTAATCAGACGTGATTTATCATCAATGAATTTTGCTTGTTCCTAATATTTGGTGTATCACTCAGTCTGATTTGAGTGTTCTTGACAACATTAGTAAGGGTGAGAAGGATCCCTTAATCCTAGGTAATGACCTTCCTCTTCATCTTGTTAGATTAGTTTATGTTAATTAGATTGTCTTTATTGCTTTCACATTACTTTATGTTTTAATGCCTTGCTTTTAATTTCAATATTTAATTTCAAGAAATTAAAAACTAGAACTAAAATCCTTTTCTCTTCAAACACAACCTACTCTTGAGTGCATGAACATTGCCTCGAAGAAGTGAAATATTGCATTCTGGGGCCGTGCCAGGGGGTTTGAGACAAGAAATGGTTAGACATATTTTAGTTTCAATGTTTGTTTATTAGTATTTATCTTTCCTTCATGAACATGTCATTTAATTGTTAGTTTCTAGTAGTATTTGCTGGCATTAGATTAGATTAGATTAGATCTTTAATCCTTCATTTATTGTGATTGCATCTCTAAGTCTACGAATCCCAGTTCGATAATTTAATTTTGGAAATATAAACATATATTTTTCCCAACAACACTAATTTCGTATCAATTTTGGTACTAGAGTCATTGATAAAGCATATGTTGATTTGGACTTTCACAATTGTTGGTGTTGAATGCTAACTCGGTATGAGATCAAGTGGGGAAAATGTTAACTTTCAGAGTACAAATCAGAGATCAATATAATATGTGCATTCCAAAGGAAATCAATTGAGTCATCAAAGGAAGAAAACCCATTTGAATTCAGAGCAATGTTTTAACAAGCCTCTTGGAGCTGAAATCCACAGTGGTAGGATTATATAACAAGTGAAAGAAGAATGAAAAAGGCCCAATTCAAGGTAATGGAGAGGAAGTGGTAATGATCCTCCCAAAACTCCTTCATCTCCATCCTTTCCTTCAAGTTCAAGTTCCTCTTTAAATTCATAGAAAAGACACCCATAGGAATATGATTCTAATTTGCCTACATTTTAGTTGAATGTAGACATGAAATTTGATTAACCAATGTATGATGGAGGAATTAATTCAAGGAAATCAGATTATTGGATCAAGTAAATTGAAGTATATTATAGGCTTAAAAACATTGTGGACAAATAAGAAAAGATCTATCCAGCTAATCTATGACTGGGAGGCACATCACTGATTTGATGGGAAAGCAAGAGAAAATAAGATCTTCTTAGGAAATTTAAAATGATATATTCTTGGTGTGAATTCATAGTTGCATTAAAGAATACATTTTATCATTTAGGGTATATGTGACACGTAGTATTGGATTTATAGAATTTATGGAAAAACAAAGGACAAGATATGCAATGCTATAGTCAAGAGTTTAGTAAGAGGGCATTGATATTGAGAATTCGTCTTTATACACAAAAACTATTTTGAAGTATGTTGGTGGGTTGCATATCTATTTGAGACAAACTATTTTCATGTTTAATCCACCTAATATTGATGAGGTTTGTGTCCAATCCACTCATATTGAGTCAAGGGGAAATAATGTTAGTGAAAACTTTTCAAAGAAATCAACTCAGTCAATTGAAGCCAAGCACAAAGGAAGGGGTAAAATGAAACGAACAACCACAAAAAGTAACAAGATGAGAAAATTTCATGTTCACATTTGGAAAACGAGGACATGTTGAGGCCAAGTGTTGAAAATTTCACCCAGAAGTAAGACCAAATATATTAAAAAATAAAGGTAATATAAAGATCATTCCTATAATCCAACAAGATCTTGGATTGAATTTATGTGGTGACACAAAGATCATAGTCATGGGAATATAAGGTATATAATATTATACTAGTTCTATCACTAGTAATCATTCTTTAACATATGGGACTATGCATGATGAAAGGAAAATAAGTGAGCTATTCCATATTAGAGTTATCTCAAAACATTCTAAGGTTGATTCACTCTTTGATAGTGGTTCAGCAACTAATCTCATTTCTAAATAATTTTTTAAGATATTGGGAGTGAAAATTAAGCCTAATCTTCAGGATGAGCATGGAAGAAGCTAAGTTGTAGCTATATAAACAATATAAGATAAAAATTGGAATCACCACGAGTTCATAGATGAGGTAGAGTTAGATGTCGTACCACTTGATATTTGCGGATTTTTTTGGGAAGTTCTTATTTGTATGACATGAAAGCTATCTTCTATAGGGAGGAGAACAAGTATCATCTTAAAAAGTATGGGATTTAGTGTATCATAAGAGCCCATTGTGTTAAGAATAACTTGTCTCTTATTACTACAAGAAAAATGAAAAGGCTTGAAAATGCAAGGAATAATTTTGTACTCATGACTGTAAAAGTTACGAATGATGATAAATCCAAATATTTCAAAGGACGTGATATTAAACTTAAAGATGAATTAGTTAAATATAATTTATAATTGTTATGAAGTGTTCAATGGCTACTTGCAAGGAGAGAGACAAACCATGAGATCCAGATGCAACAAGATGCACTTGTTCCTAACATTAGCATGTATGGGTTATCTACGCTTGAGAATGAAGAAATAAAGAAACAAATCCAGGGGTTTCTCAAGAAAGGATTCATTTGACCAAGTTCTTCTTTATGCAAATTTATTATTGTGTTGGTACCAAATAAAGACAATACATGGAGAATGTGTGTGGAATTATAGGCATTGAACATAATTATGTTGAAGAAAAATTTCCCTTTTCCTCATATTAATGATTTATTGGTTCAACTGAAAAATGAAAATTATTTTACTAAGTTAGGCTTAGAAGTGGTCATCATTAAGTAAGTATTTTTGAAGATGATACTTGGAAATTTGCTTTCAAAACAAAACAATGTGTATGTGAATAGTTGGTTATTCCCTTTGGGTCTTGTAATGCTCATACTACTTTCATGTGGGTTAAGAATGATGTATTTAGGGAATTCATAGATGATTTTGTGATAGTTTATTTAGATGATATATTAATTTTTAGTAAAAGTTAGGAAGATCATGTAAAACATGTTAGAAAGTCTTATGTGTTTTGAAAAATGAGAATTTGTGCCTAAATATGTCAAAATGTGAATTCGGGAAAAATATCTTTAGTGAATTTGGGTTTATTTAGTAAGGGATGATGGATTGAAAATTTATCCCTCTAAAGTTGGAATCATTATGAAGTGTCCTTACTAATGATGTAATATAAGTTATGAGCTTCCCTGGGGTAGTTATGTATTGGTGGAAGTTCAATGCTAACTTTTCATTCATAGCGACTTCTTTACATACTTTGACAAGTACTAAGCAGGCCTTTCAATGGGGAGGAAAACAACAACAAAAAATTTGAGACCTTGAAAGTGCATATTATTACAACCCTAGTTCTAGCATTCCCATCTTTACAACAACCATTTGAGATTGAATTTGATGGAAGTGATTATGCCATGGAGTAGTGTTATTACAAAGGAGGAAACTAGTTTGTTATTATTCTAAGAAATTCATCAATGCGGTAAGATATTATCCTACTTATGACAAATAATTATATGCTATGATTTATAGTGTGAAGAAGTGGAAACACTATTTCATGGGTAAAGAAACAATCGATCCATATGGATATTATCAAAATTTTCAACATCTCCAATCATAAACGAAGCAACAATAGTCACATCATTTTAGGTGGATTGAATTCTTCCAACTTGTCCATTTGGTCAGTAGGTATAAAAAGGTATACAAAAAACAATTATTGATATGCTATTTACACTTCATATTAGTGCATCTATTGTTTTACAACATATTTCATTTGCTCATGAAATTTATATTCAATAATATGCTAGAGATGAATGTTTTAAGGATGATTATGAAACACTAAGCCATGGAACTAAAGTGGAAGAATTTCATATTATCATGTACATGATAAATTGCTATATCATCTTGGTAAATTGTGTATTCCATGAGATGAAAGAGTGCATGTAATCAGAGGAGCAAATACTTTTCTCATTTTTGATAATTTTGGTATAGGAAAAATCGCAGGTTACTTACAATACTATTGTTATTCACCTTAGATGTATGAAACTTTGTCCAAACATGTAAAATGACATGTGATGTCTACCATTAACAAGCCAAGTACTGGAAAATTGGGTTTGTATATTCCACTTCACGTATCTTCTCATCCAATAGAAAGTGTGCCTATGGATTTTGTATGAACTTTTTCTATGTCCAAGAAAGGTCATGATTATCTATATGTTGTTGTGGGAAAAATAAACCAAATGTGTGTTTTGGTGCCTTGTAAGAAATATATTACAAGAGAAGGGATTGCATCATTTTCCTTCCAAGATGTTTTTGTTCTTTTCACCTTGTCCACATCCATTGTATTTGATCAGGACTCCCACTTTCTTGAGGAATTTTGGTCAACTTTGTGGGGGTTAATGGAAAATAAGCTTTATAAGAGCATTGCTTTTCATCCATACACTGATGGAAAATTAGAAGTATTCAACAAGACAATGATACACTTACTATGAGGGTATTGTAAAGAGTTCCCTAACCATTGGATGCATAATTATACTATGTACAACATGACTATAACCATGCCTACATTGTTCTTCAAAAAAATCTCCTTTTGAGACATGTTTTGAATATTTTCGTAAGTATCCTCTAGAATTCACTCTTGGGAAAAATTAAATGGTGGATAATGATGTGAAAGAAGCCAATAAGTTTATCTATGAGACCTAACTGGTTCATTAAGCCATATAGGATCAATTGGAAAAAATCCAACCTAAGTATATGGGTAGGAATTACAAGCATTGGGTTGATCATCACTTCCAAGTTGGCAATCAAGTTTGGATATACATTAATAAATAACACCTTAAAAGTGAAGGTAAAAATATCAAGACAATTAGATATGGTCCATTCAAAATTTTGGAAAAGATTGGTGACAATTATTTCTAGTTGGAGTCACCTCCATTTATATAGATGTATTTTATGGTTAATGTTGAAAACTTGAAACTATATGAGCCTCCTATGATCATGGATCAATATTTCCTTCTCATGATGGTTTTTCTCATGTATATCTTGATGAGTTGTGGGAAGATTTTATTAATGTCACAAAGGTGAGGAATTCATGAAGAGCTGATGTGGAGTATTTTCGTGTGGGATATTTGCTCAATATTGGGTGGGAGAAATATCCTCCCCTACTCCCCTTCTCTCCCTATGCATCCAAGTAAAGTACAATGGATGGAAACTAAAAAAGTGAGGGGGGATATATCCTCACTTATTTAGAAAATGAAACGAAACTTTTGGTGGTCCAAAAGCTTATTAGTGGGTAGGAGTGACCTAAGAGAATTTCCATCTAATCCAATAAGAAAATTCCAAGATCAATGTTTAAAATAGATTTGGAAATATACACACGAACCAAGAAATGTGTCTATATTTAGTTTTGTCTTGATACAATGTGTTGAGGGCAAGGAAAATTTTAGGGGCTAAATTTTGTAGAAGTGCTAATTTTCCATTTTTTTTTCCCAAAAAGGAATATATAAATTACCATTTAAAAAAAAAAGGATCGTGCATACATATATTCTTATTAAACATATTAGTAAAACAATGACAATCACATATTACATAAATATTTACTATGGAAACCCAAATTGAGAAAACCTACAAACAATTTAGAGATACACCTCTAATTTTTATCATCAATAAACTTCATTGTTTACAATACAATATATATGATTCTGCAACATCCAAAAATCCTGATCCTTTAACCTATATTATATTACAACCTTAAATCCTTTACCAAATTAGAAAACCATGGGATGAACCACCATGCACCACAAAATTTCCAAAAGAGAAAATTGCATATCAAAAACCACAAAAATAGATGTGAAAATCCACCCATTTTTTTTTTCTAGGGGATCCACTCTCGAACCCCTAGGCAGGGGGTCTACTGCCCCTCCTTGACACCTACACAAAAAGGAGAGGCTGATAAAACACCCTCCCCCTCCCCATGACCCCATTTCTACACTTGGCACATATGACTAATGCGTGGCACTAATCCCATAAGGAATATAACACATACCCAACATTCTCCTACTTGTTGTTTTCTTTGCATACCATGGGTTACAAGAGTACATGATCGACAATCTATGGAAAAAATTCCCATTGTTTCTCTACACCAAGAGAACTTCTCAATTCTCAAACTCTGTTAATGATTATGCAACATTCTTCAAATTGTCCACCTTTACTAGAAACACCATCTTTTCTTCAATCATTTATCCCACAAAGTGATACTAAACATCAATATTCTTTGTCTTAGAATGATAAGTTGCGTTCTTTGCCAAAAATTTTGCACTTTGAATATCACAATTTAAACTTATAGCTTCTTGTATAAACCTAATACTTGAACATAATATTTGTTACTATACAACTTCCTTGCATGAATGGTTGCCATATATTGAACTTATGTAGTTGATAGTTGCACCACAAGTTGTCTCTTTTTCATTCAATTGATTGCTCCTCCAAATAGGTTAAACACATAGCACTTGTAGGTATTTTTTGATCCAAATATCTAGTCCAATTAGAATCAATAAATCCATGTATGCCCAACACTATTTCTTATTCAAGTCTTCCTTGGTATAAAATTCCATAATCTATAGTGCCACACAAATACTTGAAAAACCTCTCTACAATTGTCTAGTGCTCCTTCCCTTGTTTTGACATATAGTTGCTCAAAATTCCCATTGCATGTACAATGTATGATCTAATACAAAAAATTTCATACATCAAATTGTCAACAACATTAACATATGGATTATGCGATATGTCCTCTTCTCGCTCCTATGTCTTGGGAGACTGAAATGTAGATAAATATACACCTAAAGGAATAAGGACCTTGTCTATCTAATTTGTTGCATATTGAACCTTTGCAATATTGTCACAACATACTCCCTTTCATTTAACCAGATTTTCCTATTTGCTCTACTTGTGTTAATTTCCATGACAAAAATAAAAAGTATAGCACTAAGATAGTTCATGTCAAATTCAAAACACAACTAAGTTTTCAATTCCTTAATGATTTATTTGTTGTTTCCTATTAGCAACATATCATTGACACACAATCACATAAATTTTTCTCCTTATGCAATAAAGTCACATAAATTTTTCTCCTTGCGAAATAAAGTCCTAGTATAAGTTTTGAAATTTTGATACCACACCCTTAGATATTTCTTTAACCCATACAAGGTATTTTTCATCTTTCAAAACAACTCTTTATTACCTTTAATTGTAAAACCCTCTATTTGTTTCATGTATCTTTCTTATGCTAGATTCCCATGTAAGAATCTTGTCTTGACATCCATCTATCCTACTTCATCATCAAAAGCAACAAACAACAAACGAAATCTAATAGAAGTTAACTTAGCAACATGAGAAAAAAAATTCACCAAAGTCAATTCCCTCTACTTGGGAATAACCTTTTGCTAATAAGAAATCTTTGTATTTCTCTACTTCACGTTTTGCATAGAAATTATTTGTAAATACCCATTTTCTATCAATGGGATTTCTTCCAACTGGAAAATCAACAAGATCCAAAGCCTCATTATTGTGTAAGGTTTCTATTTCGTTGATGATGGTATTTTTCCAAAATTGACCATCCTTTGAATTCTCTGCCTCCCTAATAGTTCTGGGATCATCATTAGTAATAGACAAAGAAAAATTTGAACAAATGTAAAGTGGAGTATACCTTTCTAGTTTCCTTCTTTCCAAAACCAACATCCTCCATAACTATATTCGATGAGATCATTAGTGTAGTCAACATTTCTTTCATTTTTCTCTTGATCTTCAAGGTTATCAATTAACATGTATTCAAGCTATGCATAATATATGATTAGGGAGTTATTGAAATTTTATGATGATTCTTGTATTTTTTGGTAGAGGAGTGACGAGGGATCAATCCTATTCTTGAAAGATGAATTCTTAATTGGATACGTGCAAAGAATCATCCCTAAGAATATTTCCCTTTTTTCCCTACGGAAAAATCGTAATTTCCATTATATTAATATTGAAAATTACATGTTGTATAAGCTGCATAAAGTATATGCATGTAAACAAAGATGGACCTTGCCATCTATCCATAGAGTGTTAGTTCATAGTATCATAAATATTTACAAAAATTTGTAGTAGTATTAAGCAGTAAATAGACTGTTAAAGCAAAAATATATAGTAGAAAATGTCGATCAAAAAACTGCCGAGGATCATGATGTTAGATTTGTCGGATCTGCAGCCGCTGGATGCTCTATGAATGGCTTGTGGTAGTACTGATAGCTTTCCTGTCCCTGTTGTTCTTGTATTATCCATTGACTGATGGGCTGCTGCGCAACTTCCTTGGAAAGATTGTCATAAATTTGGTTCCTTTCCCTGTAAATATGGTTACAAAAAATAAAATCAAAGTGAGATTTTAATGCTGTAATTTTGTCTAGTAGTTCTTGTATTATCCATTGACTGATGGGATGCTGCGGAACTTCCTTGGAAAGATTCTTGTATTATCCATTGACTGATGGGTTGCTGCGGAACTTCCTTGGAAAGATTGTCATAAATTTGGTTCCTTTCCCTGTAAATATGGTTACAAACAATAAAATCAAAGTGAGATTTTAATGTTGTAATTTCGTCTAGTAGTCCTCTGAGTGTGTGCACGTGACAATGAGATAGAAAGTAAACCAATTGATGATAATTTTGGAATCTCCAAATATCTGAATCTGATTGCAATGCTTCTCAAGTGCGAAGATGAGGAGTAGTCTAAGGTTGTTTAGTTCTGCATAATTGTTAGTGCCCCGGCCAAAGCCCATCTTTAGTTTGTAAAAATGGTTCTCAGATATATATATATATATATATATATATATATATATATATATATATATATATATATATATATATATATATATATATATATATATATATATATATATATATATATATAGATAAGATGGCACAACCTCTGTAGCCAATTTCTTGGGCAGATCCATCAAAATATGCCCAAGGAAAAGATTTGACAATGGCTTCAGGGGATATGTGGTGGATCCGGTGCGATTGTTCCTCATTAGGAATTAATTGATACAAAGACTCAATGTTAGAACACATGGAGTTCCAATCATTTGAAGTATCTTGAAATATTTGTATGTATCTTGCTTTCCAAATGCCCCAGCAGACTACTAGAGTAATGTTGCATAGTTTGTGTTCATTTGCGTTGTGCCACCATGGGTGCCATGTGGATAATATATTTGTCCCTTGCCATCTAAGATTGATTCCGAGAGACTGATATAGGTGATGCCATACATACTGAGCCATAGGAAAAAATAAAAAAAAGATGGTCAATTGATTCTGCATTTTCCTTACAAAGACAACAATGTGAGGGGCCGTGAATGGATCTTCTTTGAAGATTGTCGTTGGTAGGAGCCTTATTGTTTATCAAGCACCACATGAAAATTTTTGTTTTTGGGGGAGCTTTTAATTTCCAAAGAGGATGCCACCACTAGTCTGTTATCTCAGGTTCTCGATCCGAATATATAAACATGTATCCCTCTTTTGGAGTGTATCTACCATGGGTGGATATGGCCCATATCAATTCATCCTCTCGATTTGTTATTCTGACATGGGATTCAACAAGAGCGCTAATATATCTGTCCCAGTCTTGTCTCCATTGATTGGGGATCATGAGGTCCAAAGTTGATTTCCATGCTTGAGTGAGCAACAATGTGTGTTCATCATATACAATCCGAAATAGATATTTTATGCCTGCTAAATCGAGATACTGCCTGAGTTCAAGTAGGAGAATATGTGCATTCCCAAATCCCCACAATGCATCTTTTCCAATATGGAACTTTTCACCTATGCCTACACACCAAGCCAATCCTTGTTTTATGACCGATATGGATTGGGTGACTACTTGCCAACTTGTGGAAATGTTGGTTCTGTTCCTAATCGGGCTACAAATCTAGTCTAGTATCGATTGGGTATATATGTATTTATGGTATACCACTTCTTGCCAGAGACTGGTGGAGGTGAGAAGTTGCCAACCCATTTTTTCCGTGAGTGCCTTTGCAAAAAAATTGAGGTCCTTCATACCCCATCCACCCGATTTCTTAGGTTTCGCTATCCGGTCCCATCTAACCTAGGCGAAAGTCCAACCTTCATGGCTTCCTCTCCACAAGAATCCATGACATATTTGTTGGATTCTACTGGTGATTCCCTTTGGAATCTGTTATCTCAAAATCAGACCCTGGAAGGCTGCAGTCCAGGAAGATTTCAAGTAAATGTTTCAGACCAATCTTTTAGCTAAGGCTTAGCCTCCTTAGCCTGAGAGGGCTCTCTCAAAAGGTTTAAGATTTGTGATTGTGATTGAGATGGCTAACTCTTTTATGAAACAAATAGAAATGAGGCTGGTAAAATCTAAATTAGCAAGCATCCATTGGGCTCATGGAGTCATATATCATTTAGTATCAACAGTGAATTGGTTTTACAATGAAATCAAGGCATTCAGACTTCAATACACATAAGGTACAACAGACATAACAAGGACAGTATATGAGTACATGAAAGAAGTTAGAACACAGTATGTGATTTCCAAGTAATCAAGTACTCATCAAACTGTAAATAACATAAAAGACAACAAGAGAAATGCATATACTGAAGTCACTATGATTCTTGAGCAGCAAAAACCATCACTGTATTACTAAAGGAACAGAGTCTTTACATAAGCTTCACAACAGGCTTTTTTACATAAACTTCCAACCCTTATTACATTTCACATCCTTCTATATATAGAGTTCTTCCTTCTACATTAAAGGAACTCGAGAACTACTTCTAATGACACCTATTTAGCTTTTAACTGCCTATTAAATATAACAAACTTCCACTAGACCTTCTAGACATCTAAATCAAATAGGACTCTAATTCCATAACAGCCTTGGTCTACAATCATCCTCGTTCTCTGACATCTGGTTCCCTTCTGGTGGTGGCTGTGATGGACCTTCAAGGCTTCATGTTGTTCTTCAATGTCACATGTTTTCCAATGCCCTGAAACATAGGAAACTACCCCTTATGTACCGGTCTTTAGTTTGCCTCAAGATGTTCGGATCCAACGAAGTACATCCTTTATCCTTTAATTACCCAAAATGGAGCTGACTGCCACGTCCTTGATGTGCTGTCCACCATTTTCATGCGTGGAAGCCAAAATTCTTGCAAACTGTTCCAGATATCCTGAAGTGTGGTAAATATGCTCACTTTATGATAAAAATCTAAAGTAAGATTCGTATGCATATTATCTCCACCTGTCTTGACCTGGTTGAATCTTAATAGCTTCAGCTGATACCTCGCATACCTTGTAGATATTCACCTTTCAAAATTCCCGCTCATATTCAAAACCAGTTAATTGAAATTGGACTGTTTAGCTTCAGCAGTTTCGTAGCGCGCTACGAAACTGCTGAGCTTTAATCATCGCTTTCAGCGGTTTCGTAGCGCGCTACGAAACTGCTGAGTTGCTTCAAAAATCACAGTTTCAACCCAAAACTTTACTTATTTGAGCACTTTGCTGTTAAAATCTTCCTTTAACTGTTTCAAGTTTTTTCAAAACTGAAAGGGATGTTTGGTTCTTCAAAAAGGATTATACCAAGCAAAATCATCAAAACTTTGAGATATAGCCTTACTTGTAATGAGACTTCTTCATGGAGATTCTTGTAGCTGGCTCAACTGTATCTTTAAGTCTTCAACTTGTTTTTTCATGACTTTGATCCCAGACCTAAGGTTTGTATTGACTTTTCTAATGAATTGAGCTTCCTTTATTGCAGGAATAGTCCAGCTACGAAATTGAACACTAAAATCAACCACTTCAGGAATTTGAAAATTTTGATCCTCCCACCGAGCTTGCATCTGATTGAAATAGGCTTCTTTAAGTGCAAATTTTTTGGCAGCCTTCTTTAATCTAGCGATTTCAAGGTTGGCCTATCCCAATTTCTTTTTCAAGTCTTCCATATTGTCTTCTTCTTGGGTGGCAACTACTTTTCCTTTATCCTTTCTTTCACGAGGCTGAGTCTCTTCCCTTTCTTCCTCTGCCCTTAGCAGTACCTCCTGTACTTGCTTGAACTTCCTTGTTATGGGTCTCCTGGGCTTGAACACAAATTGTTCAACTTGCTCATCAAACTTGAGTTTCTTTGAGGCTTTAACTTTCTTTGTCTTCTCTTTTCCTGACTGCATCAAATCAGCTTGAACTAGTGGAGACTCTTCAATGTCAATTGCCTGCAATAAATCATTTAAATCTCCCTTCGAAGCAGGACTTTCTTCAATAGCTACTGACTTACCCTTTTCTTTAGCCACCTGGCTCCTCGTTCTTCTTCTTTGAACTTCTCCACCAGTGCTTGATTCATGTGTAGTCTCCCTGACCTGAGCTTTTTCTTTAATTGACTGCTGAGGTGTATCCTGAATAGTCAGTGACTTTGCAGACTCTCCAACTTGTTTCCTTGCTTTTAACTTTGAAACCCCTTTGGCCTTTGTTTCTGCTTGAGGACTAGTTGTTGTTAAAGGTTCTTTTGCCACTAGAGGGCTGAGACCGGTCCTACTCTTGAAATCGGACATGAATATGAATGTGTCCCAGTCTCTGCCTACCCTCTGGAGTTCATGCAAAACCATTAACTTAACCAAGCCATGATGGAAAAGTGAAGTCTCACAGGCTTCTTTTCTCAGTTGTACCTTATCACACATTTTACTTAAACTGCGGAACAAGTAAAAAGGTAGATCAATAGATGTTTTCCCTGTGAAATGCAACAACAGTTTAAAATGGTATGAGTACACTTTGTTATATCTCCCTTCACAGGTCAGATACTTCTGTATACAGGTGAGTAAATGGGCATAAGATTCTTTGACATAACTTCTAGGAATGGATTTACTTAGATCTGAATTGACGAATTCCTGCTTTAGAAACTCTTTGCATGGGTTCATGTCAAATTTGAAATTTTTGAACCAATTTTCTTGCCCTCTTGGAATCTCTGTCACTGTGGATATCATGTCTGGTGAGACCTGCAATTCCAACATGCCAACCTTTGAATTTAGCCCTGTGAAATTCAGTGCAAATTCTTTAGTCACCTGTGCATGACCTCCCTGGAGCTTCTTGCAAAAATTCCAACATCCAGCTTGTTTGAATGCCTGTTCGACCTCTTTATTCTTCAAGGTTATATCCAAGCCTACAGGCTCGTTTCTAAGACATTTACCTGATCGGTGGTCCTTCCTTTCCACCGATTCCTCCATGGAGATTCAGTGACCTGTAAGCTAGAAATGCTAGCGTTGCTCAAACTCCAAACTCTGCCTCGCTTGAATGGCTGCCTCGCTTGATGACGATGTTTTCAAATTGAAATCTAGTAGATTTGTTTCGCATGCAAGGCCTACAAACATCATTAAAACCGAGCATACTTGGCCTTTCTTGGAACTTGTATTTCGTGTGTATCAATGCCCCTATTGATTGCAATGATGGAGATAAGCGGTTGGAGATGATGTATGAGGTGCATAAACTGACAATGAGTGACGTAGCCATAGGTTAATTTGACAGATTTGACAGTTGGGGAAAGATTCGCTGTGGAATGCACGAATCTCCGATTTCGTAGCGTGCTCAGTGTAAATTTTGAATAATGCGTTGCGAAATCACCTAAAACCTATCGCGCTGCAAAATCACCTAAAGGACCTTTGCGCTGCGAAAACACTTAAAAGGCTTTTGCACTGCGAAACTGTTAAAAGGATTAATGCGCTGCGCAAATGCTTCAGAGTGGTTACATGCGCTACGCAATCACCTAAAAAGGCTGTTTGGTACATAATGATTTTGAAATCAAACTGACACATGGCTATGAGATGGATGATGAATGAGGGTGACCAATGATAGATAAGAATGCATGTTTGACTCAAGACCTCCTAAACTGAGACTCTAAGGAAAAACAAGTTTAGACTAACACTGACCTTTATCATCAATCTGATAGAGAAATTTTTTGGCATTAGAATTCTTAAGTGATAACAGAATCCAAGTTAGGGCCATCCAATATAATGGTATGGATTCTAACACTTATTTGATGAGAACTAGTCTACCAGCTCTTGAAAACCAACGTTGTTGCCAAATATTGATTATGGCCTCTATTTTTGCAATCAACCATGTCCAATCTGTAATGCGATAATTGTTAGGTTTGAGTCTGTAGCCCAAGTATTTGATGCCATCCTCAAGAGTTAGGTGCATGTACTGGAAGTGTTGTAGTGCATATACATGATCATTGAGTGAGCAGTTAACAATCATGATAATGGACTTGATCTGGTTGGGCACCATACCTATAGCTTTGCAAAAGATAGCTAGGATATGCATAAAATTTGTTGAGTCTCTAATGGAGCCATCAAGGAAAATGAGAACATCATCAACAAATAAGAGATGTGTTAGAGAGAATACATCAGTCATTTTTACCCCATTTATATCCCTAGAGGTTTTGGTAGCAGAAATGAGTCTACTCAAT
The DNA here is from genome assembly GCA_031772625.1 of Pinus tabuliformis. Classification (NCBI taxonomy): domain Eukaryota; kingdom Viridiplantae; phylum Streptophyta; class Pinopsida; order Pinales; family Pinaceae; genus Pinus; species Pinus tabuliformis. Next base: position 1,275,450,353 of record CM062819.1, read on the forward strand.
CCTTCCATGATAAGAAGGAAAAGCAGAGGTGATAAGGGGAAGCCCTATTTGAGTCCCCACTCAGCATGAAATAAATTAGAGGCCGCCCTATTTATGAGGATTTTTTAAGAGGTTGAGGAAACACAACACATGACCCAATTGATGAAGGAGTGAGGAAAACCAATGTGGGTTAGAAGGAGGTGAAGGTAGGTCCAACTAGTTTTGTCGAAAGCTTTAGATAGGTCGATTTTGAGGATGATGCTCTTGAGGTTCCTAAGCTTGATGGAATGGAGACCTTCCTGGGCTGTACCTATGGCCTCATGGATTTGTCGATGATTGAGGAAAGAAAATTGTTCTTTGGATATGTGATGGGATATAATAGGTTTGATATGATTAGAAATGATTTTGGAGATGATATTGTATATGAAATTACATAAGGAAATGGGGTGAAAGTCATCAAAAGACTGGGGATTATCATATTTGGGGATAAGGGCGATGAAAGTGGAGTTAAATCCTTCATACATTCTGCCGCTCAATCTGCAATCTTCAATAGCCAGTAGAAGATCCCTACCAATTAATTCAAAGAAAGTAAGGTAGAATTCAATGGGCCATCCATCAGGTCCCAGACTCTTGTCTCTTTTAAACCATTTCAGGACAGATTCTATTTCCCCAGAGTGACCGGTTTGTTCAGGTTATCCAAATCATCTTCGTCAACAAACCATGGAAACAACCTGGAAATCCTAAGCACCTCTGCTATATTTTCTTCCCAAGGGGCTTTGGATAAGTGGCTAAAATTTCTGATGCCCATGTATGCAAGTTGATTGAAGGTAGTGGCCTCCCTACTTGACTCATATTTTAATGACCAAATGGTGTTAGTGATCTTCTTGCCTTTCACACATTGTTGAAAAAATTTGGTATTGTCGTCCCCAACTTGGAGCCAGATAGCTCTTCTCTTAAGTGTCCATTCTTCCTCCTTTTGTCTTAATAGTCTCATCTTCTCTACTTCCAGTTTAGTTAGATGGAGTTTATGTTCCATGGAAAGAAAGCTAGTGTTGTCTAAGTCTACTAGAGTAGCAAGTTTTGATTCAATTTGTTGCAGAGTAGCCTCATCCATTTTCTTCTTTTCCTTTGCCCACGTGATCATCCTGCGTTTGAGTCTAGACAAGTTACTGGTAATGACTTCTGTAGGGGGGTACTTCTTTCCTGACTGTAGGTAGTCCACGTTTCTTTGACAATTTTGTGAAATTCTTCTTCCGTTAACCAAGCAGAGTTCAAGTTGAAAGGAGTTTTTGGCTTACGGGAGGAATCCACAACCTCCAAGAAGATGGGAGAGTGATCCGATATGCCCCCAATATCTACCCATTGTCTGATCCTATCAAGTTTATCCACCATCTGTGCCTTAATGAGAAAACGATCCAGTCTTCTTGTGAGCGATGCCTCCCCTATTCTCTGATTCCACCAAGTAGGTTGAATTCGAGCCATATCAATATTCAAAAATTCATGTTGGTCCAAAAGATGCTCGAAAAAGTTCACGAGGGGGTCATTCTAGGCATGATTCCCCCATGATTTAGTGTGACCCAAGGAGAAATTAAGGCCATCGCCAATGATGATGTTATCATTAGTCATGAAAGATGTCCTCGTTATATTTTCCCAGAAATCTTCTCGATTGTGACAGGGGCCATATATGTTAATCAATTGGATGGGGGTACCCACTTCAACAAAGGTTACATTAGCTCCCAAGACCCCTTCCCTCCCAAAAATATTGTTAATATTAAATAGATCTATTCTCAAAACCCATAGAATAGCCCCCAGAACTACCTTTCACATCTAGAGTATGAAAACTCCAACTAGGGAGAATGGACTTCAGGATATTATTCATAGAGTCTCCATCGCTGAGGGTTTCCTGTAGGAAGATAACATCCAACTTCTCGATCTCAAAGAGTGTCCTAAGGGCCAGTTTTTTATTAGAGCTGGCCATACCCCTGCAATTAAATGATAAACACTTCATGAGGAAACAAGGTCAGGGTTGCCTTTTTCTCTAAGAACCTGATCAATGGAGATTTGTTTTCCAGATGCCACCTCAATCCCAACTTTGTGAATGGCTTTAGAAATGTTAGAATGTCTACCCCTTGTAGGCCTTGGTATCTTGGGGGGGGAGGTATCGCCGATGCCATAGGCAGATGATTGTGATGGTTTGGTGTGAGCTAGGGATTGAAGGTTGTATATATGGCTCGAGTTAGTATCCGATGAAGCCTCACCTTCATACGGAGTCGGTAACATGGCTCCATCGATAGTGGTCAGGATAGGGGAAGGGTTGCTAGGAGGAGTCGATACCACAGAACAGGGGATAGAATTCAAATTACAAATAGATATAATAGTTCCAGATAAAGATAAAGAAATAGAGGCAAGTTTAGAAAGTAAATGATGAGATGATTCAAGGGAGGTGGAAGAGAGTACAGTACCCAGAAGCGGACTAGATCCAGAAGAGTGTGATCGAGTAACCCTTGCTGAAGGTGGTCGAGCTGCCAGTTTCTGAGGGATTTTCCCAATGTCCTTCTGTCGCCTTAGTGTATAATTGGGTGCATTGGTGACTAGTACCTCCCTACCTTCTGCTTGTGTCTTTGTTCCTACTGATTCATGTATCTGTGATGTCTCCTTGTTCTTAGAGGTGAAAAGTGGACATTCCTTAAAAATATGACCAACCTCATGACACCTTCTGCAATGAAATGGAACCCCTCATAGTCTAGAATCTACAATATAGTGTGTCCTCGATACTGAAGCCTCAGAATTTCTACTAATTCATCTTTAGTATCCAAGTGAACAAGGATACGAGAAATAGCCACATTCCCTATCTCAATGAAAGATTTGTCATGGTCCAAGTACACACCCAAGTCATCGGCGATGCAGTGGAACACATCCTTAGACCAAAAATGTAGCGGTAAACTAGGGATCCTTACCCAAATAGGTCCAACGCCCAGTTTTTCTTTGTCTGGGTCAAGTAAGGGTGACCACTGCTTTAGAAGTACAAGAGCCATCTTTATGTGCTAGAATTTGGGTAGGACCCAGCTTTCCCGATTAGTATGTGAAAACATTAGGGAAAACTAGCCTCTTGTCATGGTAAGGACCATGGGCAATTGTTCAAGGACTTGACCCCAAATTTCCATCACCCAGCACTTGAGACATACCGTAGTGTAATTTTTCACTCTAAATATTCCAACCAAAATCATATTCTTTGTGTCTGTGACCTATGCCATGTTGATTCCTTCTCTGAAAACTAGTAAACGCCCTCGTTTTCTAACCTTGGTGCACTTGGATTTTTTCATGGATTTTTTGGGCAAACCTTCCCCCTCTTTCCCTACATCGTCAGCTTGCACATCTTCTAAATCGGAAACCCTATCTTCCTCCTGCTTCGGGGGATTGTGGGGAGCTCCTTCAAAATAACCCAAAGTTTTCATTGTATGCGGTAGCCGATGTGCCCTAGATGTTGGGATTGTTCCCCCCGATCTTTGGTGCCCTAATCTCTCAATACTAGAAGCTTCCACTTCAGATATGAAAAACTCTTCTGTCGGAATGGATGTCTCGCCTGGCTTGGATGTCAACTTGGATAGATGGTTGTTGGGTGAAACTATGTTCGTTTAATTCCGTTGTAGTACTTACCCAACTATTTAATTTATCAATCCGAGGTCCGTAGACTTACGAGACACATGCACTATATATGCAGGACTGAAGTGGAACTAATCTAATCTAATCTAAATTACTGAAATCAAATTAAAGCATTGAAACACTAACTAGGAAAGCATGAAATTGCATAAAGGAAAATAAATACAACATGTGAAGAAGTGAATGGCAAACAACAGATATGAGCTCATAACAATAAAACTATGTCAAATTATATTACAATAACTAAATTACAAATCATGAAAGAATCAAAGTTAATCTCCATTCCCTATTATTCCCTCTTATTCCAATGAAGAGAGAGCACTCTCTTATATACATGAGGAAGATAACCTTTCCATAATTACATATCCAATATTCTCTCAAGCACTCTCAACTAGTTTCCCGTTATTACAAGATATCATCACACAAATCTCTCAAACATGATCCCACAAATCTCTCAAACATGATCCCACAAATCTCTCACATATCTTGGATAAGATATGTCTCCATGATTTTCTCCTTAGGATAAGATATGCCTCCATGATTTTCTCGATATGCCTCCATGATTTTCTCCGTAGAAAAGGCTTGCATAATTATCTCCTTGATATGGTGGAGGAGATATTAATTCTTCACATATTTCCTACATCACAAAACTCACATATTCTTGAGATATATAAAAATATGTACATTTTCTAATAATTAATCATAAATTCACTTATAATACAAAAATGAATAAAATGGAAAATAAGAAGGTGAAACCCAAGTGTATGTAGGAGAGTGATATGATAACAGGTTAATGGGATGATGAAATGTAAGGAATAGTGAAGAAAAAGGTGGATGAAAATATGACATTTCTGAGTCCCAACATCCTCCCCAACTGAACTTGTTGCATGTCCTCATGCAACCATGCATGGGTATCTTTTAAGAACATTTGGCATATTGAACTTTGGCTTTACATGATGATGTCTTAAATGTTTCCAGGATATGTGAGAGACATTGGTAACAATTTACATTTTCTTATGGTTGGTTCTTGTGTGACAACCATGAATATGGTTGGTTCTTGTGTGACAACCATGAATACAAAGAATGTTGGTTCTTGTGTTAACAACATTCATTTCATTTTCTGTTCTCTTTTCTTCAATAATGTAAACATTCACTGGAAATCATAATGTGCATAAGAAAGCCCTTTTTGTAATATTAATAAAGCATGCCAATATTGCGTATGAAACAAAGTGCAACAAAGTATCATTGGAAAATAAATGTTGGTGAATGGTAAATGGAGTGATAGTGGTGAAGAAATGGAATCATGGAAGTGAATATGTAGTGAATGTAGTTCTCCCCCCCTCAACTGAATTGGTTGCATGTCCGCATGCAACTTAACATGGCGCATGAAAGGAAATGTAGCATGGTGAGGGAATTTTCCAAAATATTCAAGTTAGCATATAAGGAATTGCATGATTAAAGATTAGAAAACAACATACCTCTACTTACCCAAGAATGATGAAGTATGCAATAGGAATGTAGTTGCTGCTGCTGCTGGATTAGGAAAATGTGACTGATGTAACTGGATCCTGGGAAATGAAGGAATCTGAACTGCTGATGCTGAATCATGGAAAAGATAAAAGTTGAAAGTGGTACTGTGGTACTCTCATAGATCAGAATGCATACTGCTGTAACTGCTGAGGGAGTCATGAAAAAGTGTATAGTCTTCACCCGCTACAAACCCGATGGTACAATTCTAAACATGCGAATGAATGTGTCGATGTCGAGCATGAATAGAAATCATTGGATTACCGGCCATTGATGTATGTCGTTAACCAATGCGAGGCAACTCACCATTGATGTCAATGAGTGCCAAGGTACTAGAGTACATCTTGCGAAGTGCGAATGGATGTGTCGAGGTCGAGCCACTTGCAAGATCTGAAGATCAAGGGACATTGATGTATTCCCATGATCGCCAGCGAGAGAGCTTGCCATTAAGGCATGCAAGCCTCTAGGTACTCAAAATGAACTCTAGTCTATTTCCCAGATAAGGTGATGATGTCGATGGGGCAAGACTTGTTGAAAGGTGGGCCTTAAGGAATCCCACATCAGTCAACGTGAGTTTGTACAAAAAGATTTGGTAGGAATATAGATGGAAAGAACTCACGGACAAGTAGTGTGGATCAGCATGGCTAGGAAATCAAGGTAATGTGATCATGGAAAGGGAATGAGTTTTATTCAGAAGGCAAACTAGAAGGAAAAACTAAACTGAAAAGGATAAAGGGATGTATGCGATTCAGAAAAATAGGCGTGCATGAAGTCGTGAAAGATAAGGAAATGGAAGATGGCTGCAACACAAGGATGGTCTAGGCGTTTGGAAGGAAAAAGGGAAGTAATCATGACGCAAAAGGATTGTTGTGTAGTGGAAAATGTCATGATATGTGCAGTGAAGAATTAGTTCCTTCAAGCGTCCAATGATGCATGTTTCATAGTGATTTCGAAAAATCACTTTGCATTAGATTGTCTTCAACTCTTAGCACCATTCCTGCATAAAAATTGTCACCTTTGTGTGCCATCTCCATCGATCATTCCTGTATGAAGTGACTCAAAAACAAATTAGCGCATTTTCAAGAATTTACAAAATGTCCATTTTTTTTTTAATTATTTTCCGAAATAACTCTAATTGTGGATGAAAAAGGTGTCGCATCGTAATGTTGAGTTTTCTGCATAAGCTTCTCGTTGTCCTACACATAACGCCAATCTCATTTCACTTGTTAGTATATGCATCCTAACTTTTGCCCATAAATTCACATACTTTGACTCCCTCCCCAACTAGAACTATTGCATGTCCCCATGCAATGTATTCATTGATTTTGCAATATTTTTTTCACAATGTTTTTATTGGTTTGCAGGACATTTGAAAAGGCATTGTACTTGTTAGGGATCGACTAATGAGTTTATGAATGAAGGCAATTTTATTTAATTATTATTTTTATTATTATTTTTTTTTATTTTTTTTTATTTTTTTTTTTTTTATATTATTATTATTATTATTATTTTTTTTAAAACTACAAGTCAGCAACTGTACAAGTCAGCAACTGTACATTACGCATTACATTAAGTTAGGCAAGTTTGAATAATTGAAACACTTCGTGTGTCCCGCAAACATTATATCTCCGCCACTACATTCATAATTTCATATAGAATCAAAGCGGTGCCATCCATTGCTACTGAAACAGTAATATAAATCATATTTTTCAAGCGCTTATGATACTTATCTGTTCCAAAATATCCTCTTTGCAGTTACTTATCCACTGCATATAATTATCAGAAAGAAAGAAAATCCATGTACTGTATATTTCAACGACAATTCCTGCGGATTTCGGCAGTGGGTGGCCAAAGGCTGCAACACAGCTGATTAAATTTCATGGAAGCTATCAGCAAGACAACAGAGATGAGCACTTTAAAGGAGGCAAGTCTTATCAGTTCATGCTTCGAATGAAGAACCCGGCAGGGAAAGTTCCATATAGACTCTACTTGGTAATGGATGATCTTGCAGATGAGTTTGGGATTGGAACTCTTCGACTTACGACAAGACAGACATTTCAACTTCATGGCGTGCTTAAGAAGGATCTGAAGACAGTTATGAGTACCATCATCAGAAATATGGGATCCACACTGGTGATTTGAATAGAAATGTTCTAGCTCCTGCAGCACCATATTTGACGAGAAAAGATTATTTATTTGCTCAGGAAACTGCAGAAAAAGTTGCTGCTCTTCTTGCCCCTCAGTCAGGTTCTTATTATGATTTATGGGTAGATGGAGAGAAAATAATGTCAGCAGATCCACCAGATGTTGAAAAATTGCTATAAAACCATCAACAATCGACCACCCAAATCAGAAAATTCCAAATAGCATGAATGATTCACAAAAGGCACCATGTATATATAGAAGACGAGTGGAAAAAGTAAAATCAGTAAATATTGTAAACCATACTGTGCCTGGAGTCACCTGAAAGAAGCGGGATTGATTATCAGTCACAAATATATACTGAGCTACCGGTGTTTGCTTCAACTTCGCTGGCCCGCTGTCTACAATCCGTGATTGTCACTGTTGTAACGGACACATTAATCACCATGGAGCATCCATTGATATATTCAGAGCCGCTGAAACGAACTTGAGATGTGTTTGGCAGAGCTTCAATTTCGAATTAGGAAGGTGAGTCGGCGTTCAGATAAATACAAAAGACAGATCTTGTGTCACCAAAGGAATAAATACAGAAATCTCGTTGCAATATTTTGTCTACATTCACGCACTTCTCAAAGATTTTTACTGCCAGCAACACCCCTAATTCTCTGTACATTGATTTTAAAACCGTTTTTTACGCAGTTACCAAAATAGGGTCTCGAAGAATCGCGATTCCCTCTCAAACCGTTAGGAATTCAAGCAAACAATTTCTGGGTTCTATAATTCATTCTATTAGGGAAAAAACCCATGTCTTATTTTTTCGAAATTTGTCATGGTTTGATCACAAACCGCTTTTGAAAACTGACGTTTGCAGGGATTGCGTATGGATTGCCTGTCAAATCCAACAAAATTCAATTGGCTTTGTCAAGCCTGTGACTTGACTAATCAGAATCAGCCAAAACCTGAACAAGATCAGCTGAAGCTGCAAATGAAAGTCAACTTAGAGACAATATCTTCTAATGTTTGGATTTAAAAGTGCAAGTGAAGCGTGGTCGTCAAGTCAAAATGTTGTTTCTTTGAATTATTTAATAGGGAGGAAGTAACTCAAGATATAGATTGATCGAATGATGAGAAAGTACTGATCCGAGTTATGAATAATGACTGCATGCGTGATGGTGGCGGCAGGGATTAAAATTTCAATAGGTTATTAATTTATATGTAGAACATGTGTGAAGTGATAGTGGTAGAAGATCAAGATTTTCTCAGTGAGAGTCCTGTGACATCTGGGGACGAATTCATCAATTAGAAGTCCTTCTTCTCAGAATGAAAATTTTCACGCAGATCAATTGATCAGGACACGATTCTCAGGAAGAGATGAACTGATTGTCAAGATATTCAAGAATACTTTCCAGTCCGGTTTTCTTTCAATCCTCTACAGCCTTGGGAGCAAACCATTGCAAATATGGGACAAAGAAGTTGTAAATGGACAGATTAAATGGTTACAAGATTCAGTCCGATGTTCTGGAAATTGTTGGCCCAGATGTGAACATCACATGCCCTACAGATCTTGTTGCGACACTTGGTATTAAACTGCCATTTTTGGTGATGATTGTCAAGAATCTGAAGAAATATTTTACATTTGAGATTCAAATCCTAGATGACAAGAATGTTCATCGCCGATTTAGAGCTTCCAACTATCAAGCTATAACCCGTGTGAAACCATACATGAGTGCGCTGGTTGACTATTTTATTTTTTATTTTTTATTTATTTATTTTTTATTTTGTTATTTTTATTATTAACAGTCTAGAAAATGAAATTAAACCTATCTTTAAAAACAAAAAGGGTTAAATGGACACAAAAATTTGCATATTGAAAGATATTTTTGATGAAGCATATTGCAAAACATTTATTTATTCGTGAAATTGGTCGCCTAAATCATCCTTATTTTATGATCCTCAAGATCGTACAAAGACGCAGGAGGAGAGCATACTTATTCTAAGCAAAACTGAAACCTATTTTCTGATCCTCGAGATCGTACAAAGACGCAGGAGGAGAGCATACTTATTCTAAGCAAAACTGAAAATGAAAGCAAAAGCTAAATCTGAAAGCCTACCTACTCTATACTAATTAGAATTTACAAATTAGTTACGTGCAGTTAAACTTCCAATGAAGCCATTCTCGTAGCAGTGACAACAATAGATTCAGTAGCAATTTGTCAAATGAAAAATGACAATATTCGAGAGTGGATATGTCTAGTTGTTGTAACTACAAATTAACTAAAAAATTAAAAGATGAATCTAATCTAGTACTTACCTGGAACCATTGTTCGATGAAGCTTTGATAAGCACAGTTACTCTCACTCAGATTATGCTGTAACTCCTGTTCTTCTTCTCCGATCTGCTGCTCTTCTTCCTCGATCTCTTGTTCGAATGGTTGTTCGCCATCAGATACGTAAGATTCTTCAGATGTTGAATCTTCATTTATTTCTTGGGGAGTAGTTGAACTTTCAATTTTTGTCAAGATCTCCTTTTCCAGGGAAGAGGAGATTCCGACTTCTGCAAGGATCTGAGTGAGTAGTTCCAAGCTGACACTCATTATAAAACCATGTTGAAATAGAAAAACAACTAAAAATCAGCACACTAAAAATTGAATTAAAAACAAAAGGACCACAGAAATAATCTTGAATTCAATACTCAATTAAACCCTCTTACAAGGACTGCTCATTAATTGAGTAATTGAATGCTTCAATTATAACCATGAACCATGAATTCATCAAACACTCTTCATAGTTGAGAAAATCAAACACACTTGCAGAAATCAAAATTCACACTTGCATAAATGTAAACACACCCTACATGCCCTGATCCATAAGAGGTCGAGCCCATTACGGTATCTCGAATGCGATGCGTAGGCTGTTCCCACGTCTTACCGCCTTAACACCTTGGAGTTAGGAACATGTCTAAACACACTTGCATAAAAGAAATCAGACTAAACTTCAATCCATCGTGCCTCCCCGGCAACGGCGCCAAAATGTTGGGTGAAACTATGTTCTTTTAATTCCGTTGTAGTACTTACCCAACTATTTAATTTATCAATCTTGGTCCGTAGACTTACGAGACACATGCACTATATATGCGGGACTGAAGTGGAACTAATCTAATCTAATCTAAATTACTGAAATCAAATTAAAGCATTGAAACACTAACTAGGAAAGCATGAAATTGCATAAAGGAAAATAAATACAACATGTGAAGAAGTGAATGGCAAACAACAGATATGAGCTCATAACAATAAAACTATGTCAAATTATATTACAATAACTAAATTACAAATCATGAAAGAATCAAAGTTAATCTCCATTCCCTATTATTCCCTCTTATTCCAATGAAGAGAGAGCACTCTCTTATATACATGAGGAAGATAACCTTTCCATAATTACATATCCAATATTCTCTCAAGCACTCTCAACTAGTTTCCCGTTATTACAAGATATCATCACACAAATCTCTCAAACATGATCCCACACAAACATGATCCCACAAATCTCTCACATATCTTGGATAAGATATGTCTCCATGATTTTCTCCTTAGGATAAGATATGCCTCCATGATTTTCTCGATATGCCTCCATGATTTTCTCCGTAGAAAAAGGCTTGCATAATTATCTCCTTGATATGGTGGAGGAGATATTAATTCTTCACATATTTCCTACATCACAAAACTCACATATTCTTGAGATATATAAAAATATGTACATTTTCTAATAATTAATCATAAATTCACTTACAATACAAAAATGAATAAAATGGAAAATAAGAAGGTGAAACCCAAGTGTATGTAGGAGAGTGATATGATAACAGGTTAATGGGATGATGAAATGTAAGGAATAGTGAAGAAAAAGGTGGATGAAAATATGACATTTCTGAGTCCCAACAATGGTCGTGCTCCCATAATTGAAGTTCGAATGGGGACGTGATAGAGAGAACAGACTGAGGTTGATAGTCCAAAAAAATATGGTCTATGATAGAAACAGGTGCAGTAATAGGTTGTGCAAACCCTAGGGTAGATAAAGAGACCTCCCCTTGTTAACGGGAAAAGTGTCTATTCAGAACGACCCTATCCCACTAAGGTGTGACAGTGACCTTAGAAACAAACAGAGAAAACTACTTTTGTATTCTTCTTTATGAACTATAAACGAAGAGGAATATGATGAACCAACCTGTGTCTTGTGCTAGTCCTTTGATCCAATCTCTCTCCTCTTTGACAGCTTCCAGCTACCTGCTCCCTTACTTGCCCAACTTCACCAAGTACCTGCAAGATCACAGAAGAAGGAAACTATACAAAGACATGGGTTTATATTCATAAAAAGCTTAGGATCAGATTTAAGCTAAACATACAAATGTAACAAACATCAATGATACACAAGCATGTAGGAGAAACTCAAATAGTTTTATTGATATAACAAGAAGATCCAGGAGGAGTTACAACCGATGATTCCTGATCCAGCATCAACCTCCCAGCAAAGAAGCCCCTCTTCACCTCCAACAAAGCATAAATCACCCAATACTCTGATATCTATCTCAAAACCAACAGCAATTCTTTGCAATGTACAAAATTCCAGCCTCTGGATCTCTGGGATGAGGGATCCATATATAGATGTATGCAAGGAGTATGAGTCAGCTTATGATTTGACTAGTGTCTTCTCTCTGTCAGTTCTTGCTTCCACTTGGAGACTGAGAGCCTCTTACTCATCCTTGGTCGAACTCAGTGAGGCAAGTGTCATTGGAGAAGATTCTGGAAGCTTCCATTGTCTTTCCACCTCGCGGAATGGCACTGCCATTTGTCATTTCCCGCTCAACGCACCCTGATAGTGCATTTAGGTGCGTTGCAACGCACCTAGCTAGTGTATTTGGGTGCTATGCAACGCAGCTAGCCAGTGGAGCAGTTGAAATGATCCTGATTTGACTGATTCTGAGCAGTTTCTGGTGGAGAACTTCTGGGAGAAGCTGTAATTTGTTGACCTTGTTCCTTTAGGGGTTGGAACAACACTTTTAGGGACTTAGGATCCCTTGGTTTATGGACATTTCATGCTTAGAGCTGTAAGGCACAAAAATGTCTATAACAGTTTCCCCCTAAAGTATGAGGCCATTTATCGGGTGAAATGCTTTATTAGGAGGATCCGAAGTTCTTTCAATGCTGGGAGGAGACCTGTAATAAGATACAATACAATACATTATCTTCATACTGTTTTCATGATCTTAGCTGAGGCGGGCATTCCCATGCTCAGCTTTATAAATTCATTTTCATGTACATAGGACAGACAATCGTCTGATGGTAGATTGATGATTCTGATAGAGCCATCATCCTTTTGGTAGGATGATTATCTGTGCTGCAATGCTGTACATTTCAATGTCTTTATTTTCCTGAATATATATCGCAGCCCAGATGGATGAAACTAGATACGAGGTCTTCAATCTCGTCCGATCTTCACTCGAAGTACAAGTCGATCCATGTGAGAAATGTTCTGAAGTCAAACATGGAAAGACATCGCTTGATTACCAGTCAATGATGTAAACTGTTAACAAGTGCGAGGGGAATCACCGATAATGATGATGACCCTCAAGGTGTTGCAGTACAATTCACGTGGTGTGAATAAAGGACTTGGCGTCGAACACCACGCAAAATCTTTCGGTCGAAGGTCATTGATGTATACCTGTCGCCGAAAGTGAGAAACTTGCCATTGAGGCATGAAAGCTTCAAAGTACTGAATGGGGTGTTCCTAGATCAACTTCTTGGATAATGAGCTGATGTCGACAAGAAGCGATCCATCAAAGGAGGGCCTTAATGAATCCCACATCAATGACACGGAACGGAGAAAATGATTTTGATGGAGGTGAAAACAATTTGATGATATACGGTTCAGGAATGCAGTCATGAAAGAATGAAGTATAATGTATGGTAGTGGATGGGACACAGGTGACTTCTCTGGATGACTTCTCTTGAACATGTCGGCGACACTTATGTGATGGATTGGTAGCATTAACTCCAAATGTGGATGGTATGGTGTGACCATGGTTATGTGACCGGTGAATGAAACAACCCAACCCGACTCGGACACGGAGTGGAAGTGTCATGTTCAAGAGTGACTTGCTACCAATAAAGATTCTTTGAGTTTTCTTCCCAATTTTTCCCCAGTCATTGCTGACCAGTACCTCTTTTTTTGTCAAGCTTGAGGAGGATAACATATGCTTGTTCTATAATTTTCCCTTCGGGCAAACCCATCGCTATGTTTTAATGAGCCTAGCGATAGTGAAACTCATTCTCATCTAAAGACAAGTTTGTCACTATTAATCTTTTTAACGAGTTTAATGACAAAGATAACTCGGTCCTTTTCATTTTTAGAGAGTCTGAAAAGGTACGTAAAGGTAACTCCAAAATTCCTTTTTCGTCATCTAATCCCTTAAGTCTGAAAAAGTATAAAACAATACAGAAGGGATGATTTTTCGATAGTTTTAACGAGCCAAACGAAACAAGCGCTCGATCTTTTTGTGCAATAATCCCTCAGGTCCAAAAAGATTAAAATCTAGAGGAGGGATAGCACTTCCCGTCGCTTTAATGAGCTGGAAGGCCAAAACTCGGCAATCTTTTCATATTTTACGAGTCAGTTGAAAAGAACTTAAAGAAGACTCGTCTTTTGAGGAACGAGTGATAAAATGGGTAGCAGCTGATTCCAGGTAAGGTTTGGAATTTTCCAATCACGGCAGTGTCACAAGGATGGCTATTGAAATCACTCTTCGCAGCTGTTCCTCAAAATGGGTAAACAATCAAATGGAGGTGAATGATCGGCCAATGAAAAGTGGAGGTGACGGTGCAAATACGACCAAGGCTTTAATGGCTGAAATGCTACATTCATGGTGGTTATTTACCAGGGAATAGTTCATTTTTTAATGAGCTTAAACGCGGGTGGAAACATTTGCTCATGTCTTATGTTTATTTTTTAACGAGCTTGAACTATGTGCTAAAACTGCTCGATTAATCCAGTCATATGATAAGAATGTCTCATGCAAAAACGACAATTTTTAGAGTTTTGCCCCACATCCTTTCTTTATGCAAGTTAGGAAACGACTAATCCAAAAAACAGATAAATAATCGCTCTTTGCTTGCACTCCAAAAGGTTTGCATGCCCCCAGGTATAAAACAGAGTTTCAAGGTTACCTCTACTTCTCTCCTGCAAAACACTTTGTTTTGACGAGAGAGGCCTACCTATTACAGGTTACCCAAAGATTGTTCTATCCGCGGCGCAAACAAAACACTTCTTCGGCGATGTCTATCGAAACAAACAAAGGTGAGCGACGATGCCTGCCAACTCACATAAATTTGACAAGAGAATCTTGTTCTAGAATAACCCCTCTTCCAATCACGGACGGGGTACAGACTAGTCATATTCTCCCGCGGAAACCTACCCTATATCCGAAGTTTTCCTGCCGAAGCAGACCAGGATGCATGCCCCCTGGGTTTCAATCATATCCCTCCGAATTACTCGCGCTCATCGGGAGGACGGACTGGAGATTGAGACATTTCTTGCGTGAAAAGACCATTTAGGGATGGTATATGACTATTTGCTATGCGTGATCCGGGAAATGAAAGTTGGTCCACGAGCTTGACCACTCTTCCTTCGTGCGGAAAACACATTACTCTAAAGAGTGAGGAGACGATGGCTCCCATGCAATAAATATAGTCTCGTCCAAGGAGAAGGTTATAATCCAAGGGTCCTTGAACTACCATTACGTTCATGCGAACTGTCTTTCCTCTCAATGTGATGGGCACATCGGGAAGGATCCCTAAAGGTCGACTGGTTCCTTTATCAAAGCCTGTCAGATTTCTCATCTCAGGCAAAAGCAATGGCAAACCAAGCGATTTCCAAGCAGTAGAAGAAAGGATACTCACAGAAGCCCCCTCATCTATGATGGTACCAACTGTTATCACAAAATCACTACTGAGGGCTGCAACCAAGTAAGATTTCATGTAACTCTTTCAACCTAACTTTAGATCAAAGCTTAGCCTCTTTGATCAGAGAGGGCTCTCTCACAAACTCTTGATAAAAATCATTCACTACAACAGATGGCTAACTCTTTACTCAGTCATGAAAGCAAAAGCTGGTTGGAAACATATCAAACTGGTTCTCATTGGGCTATGGAGTCTCATATACTAAGTAAACAGGAAAAACATAGTCATTTCATGGAAGTCAAGGCTCTTTGCATTACATGTCAAACATACTCCATCAAAACCACAGCTTGCCAAACACACAGGAAGTCAGAGCATAAGATTATGAATTCTGAGTGATTGTGTTACAACAAGGCTGTAAAAGAACATAAAATATAAAACACCATCATTATATTTGAACACAATAATCCATCGAGAATCTTGAGAAGAAATCAACACTGTTTTACTATTACTGTCACAAGTCTTACAATGGCCCAAATAACTCTGTTTTTCTATAAAATGTCCAACCTTTTTTACATCAGAGTCATTTCTATATATAGCAAACCAAAATACTACTACCTGAGACTCCTCAACAAGCATGAAGGGAGCTCGGAATTCTATCATTAATTATCTTATCTATATCTTAAACAAACTAATTAATTACAAAGGTATTGTGCTGCGAAAACAGAGGGTTCCATTCCCATTGAAACTTCAAGTCTATCTCCTCGTGTGCATTGATGCGTTCTTGGAATTTGACACCTGTAGCACTTCAATAATAGCCAAGCCAAGCTGGAAGAACATTCACTGAATGAGCAGCTTCGGATGCCTGAGATATGGATGATTCATCAACTGATAAGAATCTATGCCCTATGTTCACGGTCTCTGCCTCCCATTAGTGTTCATGCATTTAAGATTATGCTTCAAGCCATTTAATCCTCTAATAGTCACGTATGATGGAAGAAACCTTATGATCTGGCCATCTCATAAACTGAACAGGTGTACCACTCAACACCTCGGCAACCCTACCAGAACCCTAAAAATTCAGATATAAAGTGAAAACTTTAACAAAAGACAAAATTTCACCTTTTCCTTAAATACTTACACCTGGCACCTTTTTAAACATCTGAATGGCTTTATATAATCTCCATGCTAGCCTCGAGTCATCCCTTTAAGATTCGCTGACCTCAACATCAATCTCAAATTTTTCATATAAACAGTCATCTACAGCAGTTTCGTAGCGCGCTACGAAACTGCTGTAGGTAATCAAAATTAAGCATATGAACCTTAAAGCAACAATGACTTAACTCTGTGATCTCTTCAGCTATTTTACACAGGTGTAAGGACTTCAAAAAGTTTCAAAAAGTTTCAAAATGATGACAGCCAAAATTTACCAAAATTTGGAAGGCAAATTTCCCCTTGGATCAATTAGCTAGTTTGCCTAGCTTCCTTTTCAAGCTGCTAACTTCTTCCTTTAACACCTTGTTTTCTGCTCTTAAGCTTGTATTCATTTGTTTCATGATTTTTGCCTGCTTCAGAGCTGGCACTGTCCACACATATGCATCAGATACTGAGTCAGTTTGGCTAATCAAACTTGTTCTGCCTTTCATTACAGCCTTTTTATAATTTGTATATCTTACTGCCTTTTCCTTAGAAACATTTTTAATCTGAGGTATTTCTTCCTTTGTTGCTCCAGCTTGTTTCTTGATAGCAATAACATTTCCACTTTGACTGATGATAACCTTATTATTCTTGTTCTTGCTTTTGGCTGCTTGAACTATTTCGGTGAAAACCTCAAGTACCTCTGTCCTAGGCACTTGTAATGGTGCCTTCTCTTTCTGCGCTTTCTCCACTTCTTTGATTTGCCTTCTTGTAACTGGTCTGCGTGGCTTAAAAGCATATTCTTTACTTGGCTCTTCAAATTTCAACCTTTTAGAAGCCCTTGATTTTTTAGAACTTTCAGGTGAGGACTGAGTGAGGTCAATATGCATTGGTTGCCCCGAGTGATCTTGCTCAAATTCTAGTGGTTCAATTTGTACTGGCTGATCTTGCTCTAGTTCAATGGCTTCAAGTAAGTCATTTAAACTACCTTTTGAAATAGGACTTTCTTCCACAGTAACTGACTTTCCTTTCTCCTTGTTTAGTTGACCTCTGGTTCTCACCCTTGAAATCTTTTCAACTTCACTTGATTTAATTTCATCCTTCTTTTTCCAAATCTTCTGCTTTGATGACTGAGGTGTTTCCTTAGATGATGACTTAGGAGTTTCCTTTTCTGATACTCTAGATGGCTTAGGAGTTTTCTTCACTGATGCTTCAGGTGTCTCTTTAGCTGCCACAGACTTCTCTGATTTCCTTGATTTAGTTTTAGGCTGCTTATGGTCTGTCACTTCTCTTCTAAGTTCAGCCAAAGTGGGTTCTTCACTCCTTTCTTCCCTTTCTCTCACAGGCAATGGAGTGAGGCCTGTTTTGCTTGGGAAGCCGGCCATAAACACAAATGAATCCCAATCTCTACCAATTTTTTGTAAACTATCCAACACCAGCAACTTTACTAGACCATGATGAAAGAGGGATGTTTCACAACTATCTTTCTTTAACTGAATTTTATCACACATTTTGCTAATGCTCCTGAACAAATAGAAAGGTATGTCTATTGAAACCTTACCTGTGAAATGTAACAGAAGTTTGAAGTGGTAGGAGTAAACTTTATTGTACCTACCCTCGCATGTCAGGTATTTCTGGATGCATGTGAGGAGCGTAGCATAATTCTCTTTTATATAACTCCTTGGCACCGCTTTGGTGAGGTCTTCATCTACATAAGGTTCCTTCAAAAACTCTTTACAGGGACTCATGTCGAACTTGAAGTTTTTGAACCATTCTTGGCCACCCCTCGGAATTTCAGTGACAGTGGAAATAACTTCAGGAGACACCGGAAACTCTAACATTGCCACCTTCGAATTCAGTCCAGTGAAATTTAATGCGAAAGCCTTCGTCACCTCTGCATGTCCTCCCTTCAATTTTTCACAAAACCGCCAGCAGCCAACATTTCAAAAGGCTCTTACTACACCTTCATCCCTGAGAGTAACATCTAACCCCTCCGGCTCTGTCCTCACACACTTACCGGATCGGTGTTCCCTCCTTTCCATCTTGCTTTGAATATTTTCACACAGGAAACTAATGGTAGCTTGTAGCACGAAAACAAACTTCGGCTTTGGAGTGCAGGCTCGCTTGCAATGGTCCCTTTAAATAAGAACTTGGGCTTCTCATACAGCAAACATGTTTACACATTATGAAAAACCCATTATGATATAACCATCCCTTGTAAAATCCCTTAAACTGACACTCAAATGCATGACTCTGGACCTTATGGCGGAATGATGGTTTATCAAGACCTGGAGAGGACGTAAACTGACAAACATGACCGGACCTATGACTCACCCATCCCGGATTTGACATTGCAAGAGAAAACACTACAAACACCCCGAAACCCCGATTTCGTAGCGCGGTCAGTTCAAATTTAACAAAACGCGCTACGAAATGGCTGCTGACAGTACGCTGCGAAAAGACAGAATCATCATTGCGCAGCTAAATGGACCAAACAAACATGCGCTGCGAAACTGCGCAAAGTACTAATGACATGACAGGCTTTAACTAACAATGATGGAGGCTATCTAATGATCTTTTCTTTACACGAATTCACATCAATACCTTTTGAAATTCAAATTTCAAATTGACATACACCAATAAACCTATTCACAAGACTTAAAACCTTTATATGAAACTTATGGACAACCTTATATACATGAACTATAGTTCTGAGTGATAACACCAGCCATGACCATTCTATATATTTGAACGATAATTTGGAATGGTATGCTTGCTGGTAAACGGGGTCTGCCTAGTTGATTCCAGTCGAAGGAGACAACTAGGTTGCTTGGAGGTGGGACCAAGTAGACGGCCGGGTATGGCTCTGACGAACTTCCTTCCTGCGGTAAAGGAATGGGTAGATTGCCCCCATGTTCGTCGGAGTCTGTGTTTATGAAGAGAATTTGGACGGTGTCATCCTTGTTCTCTTCAGTGATTGAATCATCTGAAGATGAAACCTCTGAAGGCAAGACCGGGCCAACTGCCGCCTCGACCTTTTGACTTTCGTCTGGTATGGATCCAGATGGTTTATCTTCAATGATAGGCGCTTCAGCCGACCACCTGAGCGGGCCAGTTGGATTCTCAACTAGCGACGGACTCGGCAAGAGTTTTTTATATCCAGGAGGAAGTCGTAACGGTGAAACTGGACGATCATCCAAAACTCTTTTAGCTTCGTCTAAGAAGGGACAACGGTGGACGGCATGATTGCCTTCGCACAATTTACAAGGAAATCTAGCTTTCCCTTTTTGTCCTGGGGCTTCACTTTCGCTAGTTGACGGTGTGCTTTCAACATGATCATCAGAGGTTGATGACACCGGATTGTGCAAACGAGGAGACCAGTCCCTTAGTATCCGGGGGATGCAAGGACAATCTCTGTGAAAGTGGTATCCTTTGCAAATGACACATGGCGATTTAGGCCTGGTCGGTGCAGTGTGTGGATTTTCGTTAGACGACACTCGTTTTCCCACATTTGCCTTTGGCTCCTTCTTCTTCTTCTCTTTCTTCTTCTTTTCCTTCTTCTCCTTAGGAACTTGGCTTTTAGCTTTACCAGTTCCATTAAGCGAAGAGGAAGGAGGAGAGGAAGAATTAGAGGAAGTAGAAGGCTGGTGGGCAACTCTGGACTCGTCTAATTACTGATTCGATTGTTCAGGAATAGTGGTGTTCTGAACGACATTGGTTGAGAAGAGCCATACTGGCAAGCCAATTGTCAGTCCTAGAAGCGACAATGTGGCCATATGGGGCGCACCAACATATCCCCAAGAGGAGAAGGGACTAGGATTTCCACCAAGGGGAATTCCTTGGTTGGTAGACTCCATTTTCTCAACCTAAGATCAACGTAGGAAAAAGGTGATGAATATTTCGTTTAAAATAAATTTTTAGACGCTTTGACACAACTTGTTTTTTCAGTTTTTAAGAGTCGAGAAAAAACAAAAGATGACTCTAGTCTCCTTCGATTTTTAATGAGCCTGAAGTGACAAGTGCTCAGATGGACCTTTTCCGTTAAGGAGTCTGAAAAGGAACGAAAGGGACTGCTCTGGAGATCTAGGTAGAGGAAGTACCAAACCATTCGCAAAACTGCAGAATACTTTTTACGGTACAACAGTCAATCTTCCTGAATGCTGTGTTC
Source organism: Pinus tabuliformis (assembly GCA_031772625.1). Lineage (NCBI taxonomy): Eukaryota > Viridiplantae > Streptophyta > Pinopsida > Pinales > Pinaceae > Pinus > Pinus tabuliformis. The sequence continues at coordinate 1,275,470,908 of CM062819.1, forward strand.
GGTGCATTGTGATCAGTAGGGCGGCCGACACGGCTTCCTATGGATAAAAGGATTTAAGCCTATAGGGGTCTCCCAATATATACTCAACGGTACGTGGGAGCACAAGTCCGTACTGGCACTTATCGTCTCAAAGTGGAGGAATCACCCAACCATCAGTGAGGACAACAGTTACCAGGCTTTACGACGCCGGAATACGTCTCTAGCCTAGACCTCTAAATGTTGTGCGTTAAGTTCCAAAGTGTTGTTAGATTCATTGAATTTATTTTAAGTTGATCTTTCTTATGAAGTTTTCCTTTTGGGTTCACCATGAGATGTAGATGTAATTCCTAAAATGCAATCTAAAGATGATAAGCAAACTTTTATCTCTTTTCAGCAATGAAAATCCTAGCTACAAGGGAAAAGAAAGACACAATCTTTTCACAAAGAGAAAAGAGCACACTGTAAATGCACTTTCCTAAATCAAGCCAAACAGACTGTCAATATGCAAATGCACATTTGCATGTATTTGTTTTTCACTTTCTTAATATTGATGCCTAAAAAGAAAGTTGATGTACAAATCTGAATTTGCTTTCAAGTGACAAACACAAACAAGCTTCTTTTCGAAATCAAAAGGTAGAGATGATTACGACACTTTATGATTTTGAAATAAATACTCGTTTCGACACTAGAAAGTCATAAATTCAAACCAAAGGCAAAAGTAAAAGCATAATCGACTGTCAACAGCAAATAAACTTTCTCCTATGATCAAAATCAACACTTGCGACAGATCTAAATCAAAGGACGACAGTATGACTATTCTACTTTTGCAATGGAAAACTGTAAATGACGTAACAAACACACAAAAACATCTACAGTCTTTTTGTACAAAGGAGGCGGAATTACGGCAAGGAAAAGGGGTTTTTAAATAGACACATACACTGATCACAGGCTGCAAAAATCAGAGATAAAACTGAAAAAATGAAGCAAAGAACCTCAGCTGCACAAGGCTAGGCTGATCAACGCACCTGTTACACAGAGAAACTGCATTGCAGCGCAGGTAGCCCTCTCGGGAAGTGCGTTGAAATGCAGAACCTCTTCACAGAGCCTGCGCTGGGGCAGAAACGAGAATTCTATCCGGGTTCTGGGTCACGGTTTGCAGTTTAATCTATGGTTTTTGGCCGAGTAAAAGCAATCAGTAATGCACAATCAGAGGGTAGATTTAAAGAAGGTCTAAGAGCTATCACAAAGGGCAATCAGATCATTTGTGAATCAGCTGTTCAAATCATAAACAGATCCAGTGAATGGATTGAAGTAGCAGATGTCTACTTTGAATTTGTTAATGGCAAATGCAGTTCGATTGCTACTTCTAAGTTTATGAAACAAACAACAAGAGAAACACAAACAAACTAATTAGACAATCGTCCCCAGTGGAGTCGCCATTTTGTTAACGGGAAAAGTGTCTATTTAGAACGACCCTATCCCACTAAGGTGTGATAGTGACCTTAGAAACAAACAGAGAAAACTACTTTTGTATTCTTCTTTATGAACTATAAACGAAGAGGAATAGGATGAACCAACCTGTGTCTTGCGCTAGTCCTTTGATCCAATCTCTCTCCTCTTTGACAGCTTCCAGCTACCTGCTCCCTTACTTGCCCAGCTTCACCAAGTACCTGCAAGATCATAGAAGAAGGAAACTATACAAAGACATGGGTTTATATTCATAAAAAGCTTAGGATCAGATTTAAGCTAAACATACAAATGTAACAAACATCAATGTTACACAAGCATGTAGGAGAAACTCAAATAGTTTTATTGATATAACAAGAAGATCCAGGAGGAGTTACAACCGATGATTCCTGATCCAGCATCAACCTCCCAGCAAAGAAGCCCCTCTTCACCTCCAACAAAGCATAAATCACCCAATACTCTGATATCTATCTCAAAACCAACAACAATTCTCTGCAATGTACAAAATTCCAGCCTCTGGATCTCTGGGATGAGGGATCCATATATAGATGTATGTAAGGAGTATGAGTTAGCTTATGATTTGACTAGTGTCTTCTCTCTGTCAGTTCTTGCTGCCACTTGGAGACTGAGAGCCTCTTACTCATCCTTGGTCGAACTCAGTGAGGCAAGTGCCATTGGAGAAGATTCTGGAAGCTTCCATTGTCTTTCCACCTCGCGGAATGGCACTGCCATTTGTCATTTCCCGCTCAACGCACCCTGATAGTGCATTTAGGTGCGTTGCAACGCACCTAGCTAGTGTATTTGGGTGCTATGCAATGCAACTAGCCAGTGGAGCAGTTGAAATGATCCTGATTTGACTGATTCTGAGCAATTTCTGGTGGAGAACTTCTGGGAGAAGCTGTAATTTGTTGACCTTGTTCCTTTAGGGGTCGGAACAACACTTTTAGGGACTTAGGATCCCTTGGTTTATGGACATTTCATGCTTAGAGCTGTAAGGCACAAAAATGTCTATAACACCCCTGCTTCCACAGACGCAATATAGGGATCTACCTGGACAACCGGTTCTCGGGAGGCATCCAGTGAAGGCATATTGTGTTGCTGAGGTGGATCCTTAGTATAAATCGACATGGAACCAAAGGAGTCTGTCGAGTAATCAACTAATTATTCTTCCATCTTAGTGAGAAGAAATAGGATTAGGCTCCACATGAACCCTAATCGATGTGGTGCTATCGCCTTCTGTTCGAGGAATGCTTACAGTTAATTTCCATGTCCTCCTCCACCATTGACAACCCTCTTTGCTTTCACCGCTAACCACACCCTCCGCCTTCAGGTTACCATATTCCCGCAAAAAGTTACCAATACCCTAATCTCTCGTTGACCTTCACATCACTGCAGGAATTCAGAGCCATTTTCACTCTCCTTAAGAACTATTTCATTTTCATTAGTATGAATCTTGTTGAATGCGTGTTGTTATCTATTCAATCATGGTTATCTTGTGAACTCAAGTATATTTCCCTTTGTTTGTGTTTTGAAATCAAATTGTATATTATATGAGATGGGAAATTCATCATGTTCTATTTTTGTAAATGAACATATTACTATGTCATACCCAAGATCAATGATTAGATATCTCTCTTTGTGATTTTGAATGACAAAGTTCATTAAAGAAATGCAGTCATTTACACATGATTGTTGCGTTATTTCTATATTATGAGATTCATTTATTCCTAGCACATATTCATGTCCAACATTTCTATTTTGACTATCAATTTGAACTTTTCTAGACTCAGATAACTTATCGACAAGTGGTACATTGTTTTCAAAATAAAGGAAAAGGAAAGAAAAGAGATGGGTTGTTTGAAAATCTCCTATCAAGCAAGTTGCCTCAATAGAGGTAGATAATATTATTTAATATTTTTTGGGTTCCAAGTCCCAATTAGTACTTAGAACAAGAGTATATATAGACCTATTTTGATATACCTTCTCTACAATATTCAAAGGTTGTTGTGTACATGAATTCTAAAATTTATTTACTTGAGGATTGTTCAAAAGATATGGCATCTTGTTTGTTCTTTGTTTGAATAATATGTTCCTTTTCTAATATATAGTGGATTAGCATGGAAAATTCATCTAATCAAGATACTATATAAGATCTTCTTATGGAATAAAACTTTTAATATCCTCTAAATTAAAGTATTTTGGAAGTTCATTTTCTATACCAATGCTTTCTAGTTTACCTCATTATTTAAACAATGTTATTTCTTGTTTCAAGGCTTGTGATAGAATATATTTTTGAAAACTTGAATCTTTCTCTTTGTCCATGAACAACTCTTTTTCTTTCGGAACAAAAGCAAGATAAAGTTGCATGCTTCATTTTCTTGAATTTTCTTAAGATATTGATATGCAAGGTTAAATCTACATCAAATTTAAGAGAGGGTTTCCCCTTTACCATCAAATTTAGTGTTCTCCTTGTGCATGTTGATTTACTAGATCTAGTACGAAGTAAGCATATCCATAGTTCCTTTATTTCCTCATAGTGATATGAAAAAAATAGAACTCAGTCACTCAGTTTAGTGTTCTCTCTCTCTCTCTCTCTCTCTCTCTCTATTTTTTGGATTTAGTACAAGCTAAGCTATCCATAGTTCTATAGATATGAAAAATGAAATGCACTTTTATAACCTACATGATCTCTCATTACAGTTAAGATTGGTTAAGTGTAAAAGGATGCCATAACATTCTAAAATATTGTCATAACTGTGTACCAAAAGTATTGGTTGTGGGTTGTCTTAGTGCCCATAATGGGTAAATTTAGTGCCCAAAATGAGTAATTATTCAGTATACCACACTTCTTGGATTAATGTAGTGTCACTTAAGAAAGAGCTTGGAGCAATTCTAGAGTCATTATTTTATTGAACTGGTTGTTTTATGTCTTTATACTCTTTTATGGCCACTTTAGTTCGTAAATGGTAACACATCATTTTATGAAAATAGGATAAAAATTGATCCTCTAAAATGTTTGTCTTTCAAATATATATTGAAGAGTTCTAATAAGATTATTGCAAATGAAAAAAGCTACGTATAATATTAATCATGATGCAACATGCACTACAACAAAGCAAAAGGAAAGGTTCTCATAAATTGTTAATAACAAGCATTTCAATTAATTGTTTCTTAAATCTTCCTCCCATGGATGGAATCTTGTCTTGCAATTTTAACTAAAAACACATCATTTTGTAAAGCTAGGACAATATGCCCCCCTCCCATCAATCCAAGCCTTATAAAGATATACTGAAGTGCTAGGATGAGATGGTTGCAAGTGAAATACCTATCTATAGTACTTATCTTGATGTTGAATGCATTGTAGTGAAAGAAAATGTGGGGTTTCCATTGCATATTTACTATAAGACATTGGGTTAATTGCTTCTCATCTTCCTTCCATGGATAAAATAGTGTCTTGAATTTAAGTGATAACATGCCATTGTCTAAAATTAGGCCAATAATCACTCCTCCCTTAGATATAAGTCTTCCAAAGATATAGTGAAGGAGGCCAAAGAGATCATTGCAAATGCAATATTCATGTACAACATTGATAATGATGCATGCTATGTAGTGAAACATAGGGTTTTTATGCTTTAGTTATTTCAAGTAGATGGTTATGTTTCTTATATTGTTCCCTCATTGAAAGAATCATGGTTTAGTTTCTTTTTGCTTACCAATATAGAAATGATATTCTATTATGTCTATACATGAATTATGCCTAGTGAAAGTAGAATAAAATAGGTATCTTTCATATTTTTCTTGTAATAACAACGACAATTCTAATAGGAGAGTAGAAAGGAGGATCAAATGTTGTATCAATTGGAGGTGATCTTATCAAGGAAAAATTTCGAAGATGTATAAACTATTTTCATGCCAAAGGAGGAAATGGTATTATGAGAATTAGAAAAAGGATGATATGGAGGTGCCAACAAAATTCAAGTATATTTTCAATAAGTGAAACCCCAACCCACTGCCTAAGTAGGACACATATATTGTACTTAATTAGAACATATCACATTGCTCCATACTCAATACATGAATTAGTATTGTTTTGCATATAAAGTGTAAAGTTTCTTCACATAGGCACATATTTGAGCTAATGGAGTATGTTAGCCCATTATACTAATATGGAGATTAAATTCTCTTGACTATATATTTGAAGTGCATGTGGATATATATATAATTTTAGAAATTATAATAGTATAAAAAAATCATCAAAAGAAAGTTGAAATTATAATAAAAGGCCAAATGTTGCATGGTTTTTAAATAGTTCCCAACCAAATATCATGAAAACTAAAGCACAATTGTATATTTGAAGAATGCAAAGGAAATAATCTTATACAATGTGTAATGAAAATAATAAATATAGAGAAAAAGTCATTTATAGATTATATTTTGAATAGAGTATAAATTGACATTATTTTAATTATTAATTTATAAAGATTGAAATTGATCTTTATGTAATGTTATAGTTTGGTTTATCTACTTTTATTTTCATTTATCATCACCTTTGTTGCCTTGCGTAACACACTTTAGTATTCAGATTTGAGGAATCAATTGAAAACAAGGACTGCAAGTAGTGGTAGTCCTTGCCAATTTGATAGGAGAATGAGGAAATGAAAATTTTCGATAAGGGATATACTTACGGTATTTGGTATTCAAAGATAGAAAGAAAGAAGGTACCAAAGAAACAACTACAGAAAATAAATCGCAGTGCAAACGCTTGCAAAATTTTGTTCCTAACTTTACTCAAGCATGATGAAATCCTTAAATTTATTAGCCGGATGCATCATAGTTTCAAACACAACGTGATTATTCTAACTTGGCTCACAAGAGGAGACTCAGCGGACCTACGACGTCCTTAGGTTGAAGGAGCAGTGATGATGTTGGTTGACATCTATTTTATTTCATTAATCATTCCTTTGGATCTATCGTAGAAATTAATTGCAGTTAATTAGATATTGAAAAATAAATCTTCCATTTCGTAATTTTGAAATTAATGTCGAATAAAGTAAGTAAAGACATAATAAAGCAAGTAGCATCAAAGCATACTCAAGCAAGTTAAGCGAGAATAAAATACGTTGCATCCAATCATACTCTAGTCACCTGGTCGCCGTGGTGCTTTATGTTGCTCAACTGCTTTAACTCTTCTCTAATTGGAACTATTGGCTGGTTGAAATTAACAGCTTTAGGTGCCCTTTTTTTTGAAAAAACTCATATTACCATTTAAACTAAAGTTTTAGGCTTACGCCTAAATTCCTCAAGCATCACGCCTTATGGTTCAGTCCAGATGTAATTTAAAATTTTGATTAATAATTTTTTTTTTTCATTTTTGAAACAATTTACAAAATATATGTTATATATCGAAAATATATAATAATATTAATATTCAACATTTAATGCATGTGTCTATTCAGGTTTAAGTTGATCAAATCATTAAATAAGAGTTAATTCTGAATTACTCTCTTAAAACAACAGAATAAAAGGACATGATATTGGAACAAATGATAGTTCTAGAAACTTACTGCATGCACGCACTCCACGTAGTTGTGGTTCCAAGTAATTCCCAATGCGCCTAAACAAACAAACAACAATGTCGCCTTTATTTTAATGGCGGTGCCTTCGTCATAGGCTTTCCACCTTGGATGTTATTTCAATTGCAGTGCCTTCATCATAGGATTTCTAGCTTAAATGTAATGCCAACAACAACACTGCCTTTATTTCAATGATTGAATCAATTATGCCTTTATTTCAATGATTGAATCAATTCTGGGAGGCCATGGGCCCGCTGAAGCTAGTCTATTTTCTCATCGCTCTCTGCATGGAAAACTAGTACCAAAAGAAAAACCTTTTCTCCTCTTTCATAAATGAAATTATTGTTATAAAGGATGGCATTTCCCCATGTAAATTATACAATGGAGACTTAAGCATTAACAACGTAACGCATGAAGAAGAGAAAGTAGCAATCAGGGAAATAGAAACAACATGAAAGTCAACATGAAGGTGACATATATTATCTTCTCAACTTATTTAGGTAAATGTCTATCCTCTTAATTCAATTTATTTTACTCTGTTTCTAAAAAAAATTGATCAATAATAATTTGGGCAGTAGGTAAATTTGATCAGTCATAATTTCAGCAGTAAGCAATGCTCCAATTAGAGACAAGCTAGCAGTAGCAATAAACATAAATTCCACCGGGTCATTCACAAAGCATTACTGCCCTCTGTTATTGCAGAGGACTTGGATATCCTGGTGAGAAAGTATGCATTCCAATAGATTTCCATAGGCCTCAGTTGAGAATTTATGTTGTCTGGCCTAAAAATGCAAATAAGAATGCAACTGATATCTAATGGTTGAGTGATGCAAAGATTGCACCTTCTCCTAAAATAGAGAACTGCATGTTATCAATCTTAGTAATGCTATGTATAATTCTATGTACAAAGGTCTAGTGGGAGACACCCACTATGACAGAGCCAAGCTCCGACCTTCGGGTTAAATCTATCTCCCTAATTCATTCATTTTTCTTATAACAAGAATATTATTCATGACTTTTGTGAAAATTTATATTATTCATTACTTTTGTGTGAAAGATAAAAGTATTTGAGATTTTGTGTGAAAGATAAAAGTAATTGAGATTTTGTGGAAACCTTTCTTTTAAGGAACATGTTGATGCCATTGCCTCATTTTGGAAGTTCTTAATGCAACAGACTGTATTGACATCCCATTGAAGGATATGGTTGTCTACTTATAGTAGATAACATCATCCACAACCTCCCTTGTTTTGTAAGTATTTCTGTATAATGATGGCTGAAAGAGAATTTAAGCATTTCTTGCTAACAATCATTGAAAGATCATGTTAAATGAAGGAATCTATATTTGATAAAGGACCATGTTGATGCCATTGCCTCATTTTGGAAGTTCTTAATGCAACAGACTGTATTGACATCCCATTGAAGGATATGGTTGTCTACTTACAGTAGATAACATCATCCACAACCTCCCTTGTTTTGTAAGTATTTTTGTATAATGATCGCTGAAAGAGAATTTAAGCATTTCTTGCTAACAATCATTGAAAGATCATGTTAAATGAAGGAATCTATATTTGATAAAGGACATCTATATTAGGGCATAAAATATCAATTCTATCATTTTAAAATTGGAAAATATTTTTATATGGAAAATATCAATACGTTGTAATTAACATGTTGTTGACCTTTTGTTGTTTATTCTTTTGATTCATTTAAAGATCTAGAAAATGATCCATATATGTAAGAGCATACCTTCAATTTGCAGCAGCGACAATCCATCAATGTCTAAATGGGCAGATAAATTTTGCAGCAGCGACAATCCATCAATGTCTAAATGGGCAGATAAATTGGAAGATATATGTAAGAACATACTTTAAGTTTGCAACAACAACTAAATGGGAAGCTGTGTATAAATGTGAATCCAGATAGACTTTCAACAACGTCATACTAATTTTAGTTTGCAGTAGCAGCTAAAAGGGAAGCAACAACATACCTTCATCAGCAGCTAAATGGGAAGCTGCATATAAATGGGAATCCAGATAGACTTTCAGCAGTGGCATACTAATTTTAGTTTGCAGTAGCAGTTAAATGGAAGATGTGTTAAATGGGAAGGGATCATGATCTAAAGTTTTAGCGTCATTGTGTTTTAGTGGCATACATAATGTCGACCAAGTGACAACAAAAACAGTCAGGCAATGAAGGCACTGAGATAGCTAGCCAGCCAGGTGCCAACGTCGTGGAAGCGCTTAGGCAGTGAGACAACTAGCCAACCAGGTGCCAACGTCGTGGAAACGGTTTGATAGCCAAAAAGTTGAGATATCCAAAATTTGAGATATTAAGGTTTGTTATTTTTTTGAACTCATATAAATGTTTATCCAAACTTCGCAATTATCTGCCAACCAACCAAAGTCTAGATATCCAAGGTTACTTTTATCCGCGAGCCAGCCAAAGTTGAAATATCCAAAGTTTTCATTGATGCATGAATGAAAACTTTAGGATATCCCAAACTACATTGCATTGGGATGCGTGAGGCTTGCAATAAGGCCCCAAAAGTTATGGACCAATAAAAAGTAAGTTAATACATATTATATTATTTCTTTATACTAAAACTTTGGTTAAAGCTTCGTTGCAGATAAATATTTCTGGTCAAACAAAAGATTAATATGCATTCAACGCTCTATCGATCGCTAATAGTCCCAAGCAGGGACTAATACTATTACTAGGTTTTGATAATTAACACATGGGTTGACCACTTAAATGCAAAACAAGCTTGGATCAATATTTTATGGCTTGCGAAAATGGTGGCAATTTGACCTATAAGAAAATATGTTTTTTTTAAGAGAATTCATATAAGTACCATGTTAGCCTATGGGTTAGAAAAAATGATTATAATTACTACAAGTATGCTTTAACACTTGGCTATTAAAAAGTTATCTACAATCCCAAGGCTAAAATATATGCTATCATAAGATGATTGTTTTCTTAAGCTCAACTTTTGATAACATTTTTTTCTTATTAAATTTTTATGATGTCCTAAAATAGTTGTAAATTTTACCACTATTTTCTAAGGTTTGTTTCAAAGCGAAGTCACTTTGAATGCATGGCATCATGGTAAGCTTAGTATTTTTGTATGTATAAAGTGGGTTTTCATATTCAAAGTAAGCTTGGAGTCCATCATTGATTTTTGTAACTTACTTTTTCTTAAACTATTGATTCTTGTAGTCGATTTTTTATTTACCAGTGTAATAGTCAAAATGCATGTGAAATGATCCTGTGCTTTTTCTTGATAATAAGATTGAAATCCTGAAAGCCATTTATAAAAATTTATGGTTGAATTCTGTGGTCTTTTACAATTTTGACAGCATAATCCTTGAATTATAATGGGGAATTATTCTAATTTTTTTAGTAAAAAATGTGTCATCTCAACTTTCTCAACTTTCTCAACTTTAAGATATAAATGAAGGTAAAAACGGGAGTAAAACCATTATTTATTCATTTTATAGTTGTTGATGATAGTTTTGAAATGAGAAATAGAGGCAACACAAATTGAGAAATTTTGTTGTGTTTATTTTTTGTAATGATGCTACTTATGTCCTAGATTGCACAAATATTTTACCACATGATCATTTTGTTCCCATGGTGGGAAAAAATCATTGTAATTATTGTCTAAATGTTCCAAGCATCCTCAATTAGTAATTACTCAATCATAAGAGATTGTTCTATTGTAGTTATAGTTATATATTTGTATTTATTTAACTTAGTATCATCCTTCCTTGACTAGCATGTGTCTAGTTTCTATAATACAAATTCATAGATAAGCTGGTTCTTGTTTATATTGTTGTCTACCAATGGTGGCGGGGCTGGGGGAAATGATCCATAGGATTCTCTGTATGATTATGTTTGCGAAGAGAAACCAAGTAGGAAAAGTAGAATGGTTATTTGAAATTCTTGCAAAACTTAAGAAGGGAATGAATACAAAATGCATAAAATGTGGAGTTAATTTGTAAAACATGTGTCATTCATGAAATATAAAGAATTCCTAAATATTTTAACCCTAAGGACATAGTCGAAGAGGTATTTGATTTAGGTAATAATGTGTTTTTTCTTTTTCTTTTAATATTATTGGGAAATAGAAAGGAGAACAATCTCTAAAACTAGATTACTGAGAACTAGAGTCTAGGACCCTCACACACATATCATTTACTACGAGATAACATATGTATGGACAAAACACACACAAATATAAATCCTCAAGGCCATTCTCTAGAATCACATTAATTTATCTAAGGCACTACCATAAAGTGGCATTTTAAGGAAATTATTGCATGGATATTGCTTGATGATCTCTAAACATACAAGGGTTATGTATCTATAATTGTTATCCAAAAATATATAATATGAATATATGAAATGGACTTTGATTTTTTTCCCACAGAAAAAATTGTAAGTTTCATTATAAAATGGAAATTACATTATGTTTATGCACAAATGTGCATTAAAAAATTAGCTGAATGTTGTGATAGGGTCCCTAGGGTTAGTTTTGGGGTTAGTTTAACCCAATTTTGTAAAAAGTTTTGTAAAGAATGTAAATTCTCCACGAAATGTGGATGTTGAGCGTGCAACTAGATAGGATCAAAGGGGCTTTAGCCCCTTGTTTGGGTAAGTAGCATGTCAGTCTTTGAGACTCACCCATGGTTCGCGGACCATGGTATTGTATTGGAAAAAGCTATATATAGTTGAGTCATAACGAGTCTAAGAGGTAGTTAAGAGTAACCAAGTCAAGTTAGAGATTGTTTTGGGCAAGTGCTAAGACATGAAGGTTCTTCTTCCTGTACTTAGGCAAAAGGGGGAGGCTACTGCAGCTGAGCGTGCAGGAGGCCTTGGTAAGTTCGCAGCTGAGTGCACAGACCACTATAAATGAGTGCACAGGACGGAGAAGTCCGTAAATTGAACATTTGAACTGAATAAAGACTGATTTTGAAGAAATATCTTGCATCTGAGTATTATTGTTAATTCTGTTTATGTTATGTTTTGTCGCTCAATACTATGTTTTTTATGGAATAATGTATAAATGCTGCGCGAATCTACTGAATCTATCATATTTATGCATGACTTAAGTAATTATCTATTTCCACGAAGTCAAGGGTTAATTCTATTATGATTTATGGCAAATTGGATAGATATGTGGAAAGGCAGATCTAGGGTTATTAATTAGTGCACGAAAGTGGATAGTTTGCCTCTTTAGAGTCTGCAAAGACTGATCACAGACCTTCGTGAAGGTCTAGAAGCTATTTTACTAGAGTTACAGTATCAGGCCATAGAAGGATACAGATCTGTGTGAGGCAGATATGAGCTACAAGGGATTAAGACCACTTATCAAACTGTCTCTGGATGCAGAAACCTGGTTCTAACATCCCCAATATTGCTTTGGGTGAGACTGCAGCCTGTGCTATGCAGGTTGTTGCCGAAAGGGCCAACAGATAGGGTTTTGTTGGTTGGCGCGGACAACTTTGAACTTGGGTCAAACCCTCTTAAGGTTCTGTTGTTGGGACGACGATCCATCTAATAGATGTGTCATAAATGGTTCCCTATGAAGAAAGAGATTCACAAGTGGATTAAATGTGTACACGTTCATGACTCAAGAGAATAGGAGCCTTAAATTATCTAAGGAGTAGTGGTTGCAAATATTTTTGTACACAGATGAGACCGACGTGTTCTTCTACTTTTTCCAGAAGAACTACACGAGTGGTTGTCTAAATTAGATGATAGTCAAGGGATGTGGAGGCTTGACAATCCTATAGTGTGGACTCTTGAACTGGTGCGACATATGGAAGCATCAGAAAGCAATATCACGTGGGATGTGGATCATTGGATTGATCGCACATTGTGAAGTTTTGTGACTTATTTCACAATCGATAGAAATACCAGCTATAGCGAAGCAGAATGAAGGCTCTTTAAAGGACCACAATGTAAGTATTTGAAGTCGTTAAAAACTAGGATTAAAATGCTGTTATGTGAAAAGAGGGTTATGCAGTTACCTTGATGTTTGGGACAACGCAAAGCGGTAGATTCTTTAGAAGAAATGGGAGATCAAGCCCAGAATATAGTCCGTTCATTGAACCCCCTTCAAGCGACGATGAAGGGACGGTACTGACTACGCTGCGAAGTGCAATTCAGTTAATTACACAGGGTATCCTGAGGATACCTCATCCATCCACTCCACCTCTACCTCCACCTCTGACTCATACACCTACACCTTCACCCCCTCCACCTCCACTTCCACCATTTAACATGGCGAACACAATGAAGATGCCAGTTTTTAAAGGGGTAGGGAGTGAATATCCTGAACAATTTTGGTTTGTCGCAGGAGTTGTATGGACAACACAACAAATTACAAATGATAATATTAAGAAAGTGAAGCTGGTTACATCTTTACATGATCGTGCCTTAACATGGTACATCAAGTATTGCACTAATAACTACAATGCGACATTGGTAGATACCTAGCTAGATTTGAACAGAGAGTTCAGTAAGCCTAAGTCAGAGGCACAATCAGTAATTGAATTTAAGGAAATATGATAGAAGATAGATGAGACATCTTGGGACTTTGATCAAAGATTGAAATTCCTGATCAGGCATGCCAATATGATAATCATGAATTCCCAACATCGCAACTGGTATATAGTGTCACTCTTGCCACATTTAAGAGTGCCTCTGTCACAACAGAAGATAGCAATGCAAGTGGAAGCCTTGGATATTGCGATGAGGCTAGATGCCTCGCCTATACAGGATACAAACCTTGGAGTGTAATAGATTCACTCACAGTTGCAAAGCCTGCACATGGAGTTGCAAAGCCTGAAGAAAGGAAAGGAAACTTAGCGAGAGGTGCACGTTGAGGTATGGTGTATAAAGTGCAAGAGCCATGGACATGATAAGGACCATTTCCTGGTCTATAAGAACTATATTATTGAGGGAGGGCCTGTTCCCTTGAAGCGAGAGAATAACATTTGACGAGCGTGGGAGCTGTGCTATGGTGCACTATCTGTTAGGTTACAAGACAACATGCTACTGATAACTACCATTTACTATAGAAGTTTGTACAGACCCCTCAGCAGTCGTTTTGTAATTTCTGTAAGTCCATGGGACACAATGAATGCTGTTGTAGAAGTTATGAGATGATGATGGATAGAACCCTTACCTATCGAATGCAGGCAGAAAACCAACCTCAGGATCAGGGTGCAGAAGCTATGCACGGGGATTCCAAGGTCGAGGACGAGGAAGAGGCACTGGACCAGGTCGAGGGCATGGGAAGGTAATCTGCTATAACTGTGGCAAAGCAGGGCACCCACGCGAGATTGTACAAGCCCCACACATCCATCATGTTAGTATTGTTGACAGTTTGACTATGTTATAGAGGAATATCATTCCTTATGGCAAAGATGAAAGAAATAAGGTGCAACCACAACAACCTATGCAAAACCTTCAAATGATGAGGGCTGAGCCCTGCGAAGAAGATCACAACATTAATATAGTGACCAGAAGTGGTATGGCGACTAGTGCGGATAAAGGTAAGCAGCCTGAGGAAGAAGGGTGGGTGCGCAAGGCTGTTGAGAAGGAATTAGACTTTGATCTTAATCGCACTAATTAAACCTTCATGGAAGCCAAGAAGAACTTTGTTGAGGCCTCTACCTCAAGAAGTCAGGAGAAAATGCCAGAAACTAGTGTGACGCAAAAGGTAGATCCTTTGGTATTAACTATTATGAAACCATGTATGAAGTTATTGCATGATCAGAAAGTGATAGAAGGGTTACAAGAGTTAATAGAAAAGTGTGCTAATAAAGAAAAGACCCCTACTGAGCAACACACAGTAAGAAATATTGGTAAGCATAAGACGCGAATGGGGCGCGAGATGAGGCTGACTGCGCAGATAGGCGAATATGAATGGACCAGGTAATCTTGGATCTAGGGTCTGATGTGAATGTCCTGCCTAGGCAGACGTGGGAAAGGATGGGGAGACTCGTGTTGCAATGATCTCCTATTCAGTTGCGCAGGGGGAATCAACAGAAGATTATCCCTATGGGGCGCTTATATGGTGTAATAGTAGACATTGAGGGTGTGAGCACATTGGCTGACTTTGAGGTCATTGAAATAGTGGATAGTAGCCCATACCCCACACTACTAGGGATTGGCTGGGCTATTGATATGAATGTGGTAATCAACTCGAAGAAGTGGAAGATGACATTTGGGAAGAAGTCACTCAGGGTTGTAGTGCCACTAGACCTTGCAAAAGGAGCGCATTATACTGAACCTGTTCGCCACTATATAGAAAGTGGCAATGATCTGGATCAGATATACAAGATAATAGTGCGAGATGAAGATTGGATCAATCCCACAACCGATGGATGAATTGTGTGCAACAGGGATAGCTCCTGCACCTCGGATTAGAATAAGATCTTGAACTCTGGTAGAATCGGTTACATAAAGTATCTACACTCCGTTGCAATATGATGACCAAGTTGCTGCGATGTGTCTCGACTGAGGTAAGAAATATTTCACATTATGATGGTTTGACTGATGTGGAGCTATTTTTGGATGAATTTGAAAGGGAAGTACTGGAAGAACATCACTTCCAGGCACTGGAATTGGCACTGCGTGCTACGCTTGCTCGTTCGTGGGGTACGTACAAGGAAAAATTTGTTGGATGGAAAGAATACAAAAGAATGATGAAGTTAAGGTTTGGGTATGCTAATACTTGGATGACAAAAAAATACAATGGGAAGGATGATCCACGCGATCATTTGGCAAGATGGACTAAGGCCTAGGGAACAAAACCACAACCATAATGGGTGCACATTTTCTGTCATACCTTGGATACAATCCCAATGAACTGGTTTTTGGAGACGGAGTTTCACCATGGAACTATTAAATGGGATATCTTAAGGGAGAGTTTTATATTAACTTTCAGCTTTGAGGATGGGTTTGAGAGCATTCATGAAGTGCTCCAAGAGATAAAAGCTGCTATATTCAGAACACCAAAGTAATTGGTCGAGTGGGCTCAGCCAAATTGGAGTACATGACTGTGCCATGTGCTAGAATGTTACAACGTGACTGCTGAAGAAGATGAGGAATATCCACGAAATATTACCATTTGAGAGACCAAAGGACAATGCGTATTTGAAGAATTGAAGGTGGTGAACCCAAATATATCTAAACCTTTGAAAACTCGACAAGTAAACATTGGGTCTGAAGCAGAACCTAAGTTCGCGAAGATAAGCGACTATTGGGATGAAGATACAATTGATAAGGTAGCCGAGCTACTGCGTGAGTACCAGGATTTATTCCCAATGAAGTTTTCAGATTTGAAAGGGATCATTGGAGATTTAGGTGTTATGAAGATTAAGTTGAAGATGGATGCAAAGCCTGTTAAGCAGAGGCCTTATCGGCTAAATCCAAAGTATAAAGAGAAGGTACGCTAAGAACTGGATAAGATTTTGGATATCGGTATTATTGAACCATTAGAGGAATCTAATTGGGTAAGCCCAATGGTGGTCCAAGAGAAGAAAAAAAAGGCGAGATCTCAATATGCGTAGATCTGAGAAAGATGACTGATGCATGCGTGCATGATTTGTTTCCAACGTTGTTTATTCATGAAGTGTTAGAGAATGTTGGCAGACAGGAGGCATATTTGTTTACTGATGGGTTTTTAGGATATCATCAAATAAAGATCGTGCCAGAATATCGAAGAAAAACAACCTTCACGATTAAGTGGGGTTGCTTTGAATATACAGTTATGCCATTCGAATTGAAGAACACTTCTCCAATATTTTCCCAGGTTGTGATCGCGACATTCAAAGAGTTTATTCATAAATTCTTGGAGGTGTATTTTGACGATTGGACTATGTTTGGATTAGTGAAGCGCCATGTTGCGAGTTTGCGCCTTATGCTGGATACATGTTGAAGGTATCAGATCATGCTGAACTTGAAGAAGTGCATATTTTGTGTGCCCTTTGGAATTTTTCTTGGCCATGTTGTATGTAAGCAAGGATTGATGGTGGACCCTGCAAAGATCATTGTAATTGTGAATTTGGAAGCTCCTAGGAATGTGAAACAGCTGCGCGTGACATTGGGGCACACTGGGTATTACCAAAAGTTTATCAAGGCATATGCTCAGATAACCGTACTGATGGAAAAATTATTAAAGAAATATGTGATGTTTTGCTAGGATGAAGACTCTCAGTGCATTTTGGATTTCTTTAAGGAAAAGATGGTGACAATGCCTATTTTTGTGTTTTCGGACAGGAAGAAAGAGTTCCATGTGCATGTCGATGCCTCTTGCATTGTGCTAGGAGCAGTATTAACACAAGCATGTGAGGGAGAGATTGATCATCCAAGAGATTTTGCGAGCAGAAAGTTATCCAAAGCTGAGAAGAATAACTCCACTATAGAGCGCGAAGGGCTAGTGATGGTCTACACTCTGTAAAAGTTCTGGCATTAGTTATTGGGTGGACACTTCAAAATGTATATAGATCACTCTGTGCTGAAGTACCTGGTCAATAAGCCTGTGTTGGGGGGGAAGATATGCTGAAGTAATTGTGAAGCCTGGAAGGTTGAATGCAGGACCGGACCCTTTGTCTAGGATTGAAACAGGTGAAGAGCCGAATAATTTGGAGGAAGGACTGCGGGATGTGAAACTCTTTGCGGTACATGTCATGGATGATCATTTTTCCGATATCATTCAGTTTTTAACAATGGGAAAAAATCTGGAGGACTATTCTACTCAGCAAAAGAAGGAGTTATTAGTCCACGCTGCAAATTTTTCGGTGATTGTGGGTCATTTGTATAAAATGGGAACGGATGAGATACTACGAAGGTATGTTCCTGAGTTTGAACGCGCTAGTATCCTAGCTGAAGCACATGGAGGAGTGGCAAGAGGTCACTACATAGGAAAAGCGATTCTGCAGAAGATTTTACGCACTGGGTTATGGTGGCCAACATTACACAAGGATTCTAAGGCATACTACATGACATGCAATGCTTTCCAAAGGATGGAGAAGCCTTCGTGAAGGGATGAATTTCCTTTAAATCCTTAGGTTTCATTGTAGGTATTTGATAAATAGGCCATTGACTTTATAGGTCCAATACAACCACCAGGTAAGAAGAAAGGCGCATAGTATATCATTACTGCAATTGAGTATTTAACTAGATGGGCAGAAGCATAAGAAGTGAAAGATTATACAATTGCCACTGCTGTGAAGTTCTTATTTGAATATGTCTTCATGTGGTTTGGATGCCCTAAGATATTGATGAGTGATAGGGGTACACATTTATTGAATGAAACGATTAGCATGACACTTGAAGAATTCTAGGTGTATCATCAGAAGAGCACGACCTATCACCCTCAGGCGAATGGAATGGTGGAAGTTTTTAACAAAATTTTGGTGAATGCATTGAAAAAAGTCTGCAATGCGCAGAGGAATGACTGGGATATGCGTGTCCCAGCAGTGCTATGGGAATATAGGACGACCTGCAAGAAGTTGACAGGCCAAAAAAAATTCCGATTGGTCTATGGAATTGAAGCAGTAATTCCTATGGAGTATATTGTGCCAAGCTTATGTATTGCAACTTTGACAAATATGGCAGATCGCGAGACCTTGGAGGAGAGGCTCACACAACTCATAGAGTTAGACGAAAACCACTTTCTTGTAAGATTTCACCACCAAGTGATAAAGGAATGCAAGAAAGCATGGCACGATAGGCATATTAAGTTGCACACTTTTAAGCGAGATGATGTAGTGCTACTATATGACAGTAAGTTCACCAAATTTACAGGGAAATTTCAAATTCATTGGTTAGGGCCATATGTTGTTAACGAGATAACGGATTGTGGCGGAGTTCAGCTCACGAAGTTGAATGGAGAACTGTTTCCTGGGAAAGTGAATGAAAGTAGGCTGAAGTTGTACACATGGGATCTTACCTCTACGTAATGATTATAGGATAGCAGTATAGTCTTAGTAATCTAGGCAGTAGCAAGGGATCGCGGGACTATATACTATGCTGCCTGACAAGGCGAAAAACATAGTAGGGAGGCTGTGCGATGGATGACAGGAGTGCGAGAGGTGAAGATGTGATGGATGAGCCATGCTATGGAGGATGGTGCTGAGAAGATGGGTCTAAAAGTAGCCATTGGAGTTACTATTCATGATTTAATGGCCAAAATTCCATTAAGAGGAGTGGGTGGGCACTATTTATGGCAAAAATGTTTGAAGATCTAACACTAAAGACACATTTATGATCAGAAATTGGAGGGATCAGTCAAATTTAAATTCAAAACCCTCTATAATTTGAGCAGGTTGGTCTGCTGAAGAAAACTTTGCCATCTGAGAATTGTCTGTGAGTTGTGCTATCTTGAGTTTATGAGTCATCAGTTTTTGGTGGACTTAGATTCTAGCCCAATATTTTCCACCTTACATGAGTGGAACCAGAAGATCATTCTTGCCAGTCAGTTCAAAAGCCACTGTTTCTCAAGTAGAAGGACCTGAGGTTGTGTCTATGATATCTACGCCCGCTGTGACTAAGACACCAAGGTCGCCTAGGCCGAAGAAATCGGCTACCAAGGAGAAGAAGAAGAAACCTATGCCAGTGAGACATCCACCAAGGAAGAATCCAGAGGTCCGATAGAAGGAGAAGAAGGGTAAACGACCGAAGAAAGTTGTGGAATTGGATTAAGAAGAATTCCAAGGAGTGGAGGAATTGGATGTTGAGGAGGTCAAGCCTACCACACAGCTCCTGGTGGATATCCCTTCGTGGAAAGGGAAGGCAAAAGTTATGAAAGACATGGATTTGGGAAGTTTACAGTATCGACACCCTGTTTCTAGAACAGGTGGAATTTGAAGGCACAACCTTAGCGCGAATTCGAGTGCTGAAGATGGAGGATTGGGATCTCGTGGACCATGAGAAATTCCTGCATTTGGAAACTAGAAAGTACATGATGAAGATTTACTACGAAGAGACTAGGGTTACGTGGTTGGAACCCATGAAGTGGGTTAGAGGTGTTGAGCAGGCTGGGTTGTTGCACATGCTCTACATACCACATTTTCACAGATCAATAATCAACATGGTGTGTGTGTGCCATATTCTCACGCTAATGCATAATGGGTGCCTATGGCTTGGGGAGCCCATCCCGCTCACAGATATGATAATTCATCAGATAAAGAAGTTTCCCTACAAGGGAGCAGACCCTACCAAGGAGTTTGGAGGGAAAACTGGAGAAAAGGAGTTGGCTGATAAGATGAAGGCAAAATTTGGTCTCGTAAAGAAGTCACGTGGATATTCTATCCGCTCAATTCAGGACCAGGGGGTGCAGTTTTCCACCCAAATACTTTCAGGGTAAATTATGAGGAAATGTCGCGTGGACAAAGTTCCAGCTCCAGTCGTATCATTAGTTTCCCAGTGCACGAAGGGAGTACAATACAGTTGGGCGAATTATTTGTGCAAGGAGTTCCTCACGAACTGTCGTGAATATCAGGAGGAGAGCAAGCTGTTCCATTATGCGTGGCTACTGTTGTCTATTTTTTTAGTAGCTTGGCGATTGCTGGAGGACAATAAGTTTCCCCTGCAGCCAAAAGATTTACCAAAAGCAGCAAAGTTCGCTTCACTTTGGGCAACGAAGGATCCAGAGAGGATTAAGGAATCAAAAGTTTTATGGATATTGATGGAGATGGATTTGAGGACAGTTATCAATCAGCGACAAAGGTTGTCCCAAATCTTGTTTGAGCAGTTGATGACCTTCATGGAGTTCAAGGCCTATTTTCACCACTTTTAAATCAGGGCGCGGAAGGACCCAAAGCATCTCTGGCACAAGCTACCATATTTAGTATAAGAAACAGATGTACAAGAGATCATGGGGAGTTGGCCATTGGAGTGGTGCGAACCCACGAAGCTTGGTGTAGGGACTAGTAAGGGGGCTGAAATCTCTGTGGTGTAGTTGACCACTATGGTGAAGCGAAAAGAAGCAGCTTAGAAGGCAACACGAGCTCTAGTTGAGTAGAAGAAGAAAGAAGCTGATGCTAAGGAAGCTGAGGAAAAAGAGCGCACTGCGAAGGAGTGTGCCGCGGTAGAGCATACTGGTATCGAAGAAGTCGAAGACTCAGCTTCCAAGCATATATGAGTAGGGAATATCTAGACATGAAGGAGGTGGTGGAGAGGGGCAGAGCACTCCCTTCACCTTGAAGAAGCGTGGAAAGGCACAGACTATTGTGCCCCGAAATAATCATAAATCCGACAAGCAGACACGCATCAATCCAATGGTCCTTACAGAAGGGGATCTCGATGAGATTGGTGATGAGATCAGAGATACCACAACTGAGTTGTGGCAACATTTCGAGAAAAAATACATGCAGATGTTGGGGAGTGTCTAGAAGGATTTGCACGAGTTGCAGATCCAGATCGGCAGGATTCAAGCGAGGGTTGGGCAAGAAATCAAGGTGCAAGTGAGCCTGGCACAAGGAAGTGGGACAGTAGCAGAACTAGAACAAACTCTGGACCTTAGAGTCATACCTTTACCCAAAGGATCGATCGCGCGGAGTGAGATGAGGACCGCACTGTGTTAAGTACAGTGAAGGACATGGGAGTCAACTTGGCCGCACTGCCACTTCATACCCTCCATGTGTTGCATCAAGGGGTTTCAGATGAGTTAAGGATCAGAGAGCAGTGCATGCTTGCATTCATCAATGAGTTCAAAGTCAACAATGAACAAATGTTTGCGGAGAAAGATTAGGATCAGAAGGAAAAGGAGGAGCACAGACACAAATTTAGAGCCTGGAGACAACAATAGAGTAGGCTTGTAAGACAGTTCTAGAATTGAACATCTCAGAGGATGCCACAGTTACAACAAAAGTAAAAAAATTGGCTTCTACATCCCATGTGTCGAAGGATGAGCTCGACAGAGTAATGTTCGATTTCCAGATGAAGATATTAGAACTATAGCTGAAGTTGCAGCCCACCACTCCACCAGAGGTCAGGGAACAATGCGGAGAAATGATCAAAGAAAATATGGGCACATTGGATACCGCAGTCACAGACTGTGCAATGATGTTTGACCAAGCCATGGAGTTGTGGAAAACTTGTAGGAGGACCCAAAATTTTCAGAGGCTGAAAACATATGGAGACGCAATGCAAGTATGATGAAGTCTGAGCAATTACGTGCACTTTGGCACTAGTGAAACACCTTGCGGGTCACGAAGTTACAAGAAGGCAAGCAACTACAAGCATAGGCAAAAGAATTACAGAGAAAAGAGGCCCTTCTAAAGGCTAGATTACAACCATGGATAGAGGAAGCATGCCAGCTTACTTTACCACTTTAGGATAAGTTAAAGGTACTACAGAAGACACAGAGAACAATGCACCTAGCATTGGAAGGCCTAGCAATGGAGAAGTTGGTAGAGGAAGTGCAACAAACCACAGTGCAGAGTGTTGTTGATATCACAACATTAAATTTTGAGATAGGTGGCCTCCACAGCTAGTCGAGGCACCAGCTGAGTGACTGGAGGGCGAGTCACCATATTTGTGTTGGGGCCTATTGGGATAGGGTCCCTAGGGTCAATTTTAGGGTTAATTTAACCCAATTTTGTAAGAAGTTTTGTAAAGAATGTAAAGTCTCCACGAAATGTGGATGTGGAGCGCACATCTAGATAGGAGTCAAAGGGGATTTAGCACCTTGTTTGGGTAAGTAGTAGGTCAGTTGTTGAGACTCACCCATGGTTCGCAGACCATGGTATTGTATTGGAAAAATATATATACAGTTGATTCATAGCTAGTCTAAGAGGTCGTTAAGAGTAACTATGTCAAGTTAGAGATTGTTTTGGGTAAGTGCTAAGGTAGGAAGGCTCTGCTTCTTGTACCTAGGCGAAAGGGGAGGCTCCTACAATTGAGTGTGTAGGAGGTCTTGGTAAGTCTGCAGCTAAGTGCACAGACCCCTGTAGCTGAGTGCACAGGACAAAGAAGTCTGTAAATTGAACGATGGAACTGAATAAAGACTGATTTTGAAGAAATACCTTGCATTTGAGTATTATTGTTAATTATGTTTATGTTATGTTATGTCACTCAATAATATGTTTTCTATGGAATAATGTATAAATGTTGCGCGAATCTACTGAATCTATCATATTTATACATGACTTAAGTAATTATCTATTTTTGTGAAGTTAAGGGTTAATTCTATTATGATTTCTGGAGAATTGGATAGATCTATGTGAAGACAGATCTAGGGTTATTAATTAGTGTGCAAAAGTGGATAGTTTGCCTCTTTAGAGTCTGCAAAGATTGATTGCAGACCTTCGTGAAGGTCTAGAAGCCATTTTACTAGAGTTACAGTATCATGCCATAGAAGAATATAGATCTGTGCGAAGGCAGATCTGAGCTACAAGGGCTTCAAACCGCTTATCACACTGCCTCTGGATGTAGAAACCTGGTTCTAACATCCCCCAATACTTCTTCGGATGAGACTGCAGCCTGCACTATGCAGGTTGTTGCCAAAAGGGCCAACAGTTAGGGTTTTGTTGGTTGGAACGAACAACTCTAAACCTGGTTTAGGCCCCCTTAAGCCAACACTGACATCCATCCAAATAGTCAAAAAATGGTCCTAAAACATGCCCAATACATGTCCAAAATTACTCCACCATATATAAGTATAAATAGAAAAGTAACATTAAATATATAATCTCCCAGTCATATGGGTATTTTATCAAAGTAAAACAAATACATATAGAATTTATAACCAATCTTGTTAATTCTCCGATTTCAAGGCATCTATGAAGGGCCTATAATAATATTATGACAAATTTTCACCTATTTGTTCAAAGATTTTCCAAGTGCCCAAAACTTGCAAAGCACATGCTTTAGATAAGGAATCTGTTGTGGAGTTTATTTCCCTGTAAATATGGTAACATGAGATCCAATCAAAAGCATGTTTTAAGGGAAAAATCTCTTCAAGTATAAGAGACAATGTATGCATGTGACATCTATGAACCTTATTAAGCCAATTTATAAGAATAATTGAGTCACCAAATATCTATAAATAACGACATTCTTTCTTAATAACAAATAAAAGAAGAGGCTTGAGGCTAAGTAACTTTGGATAATTATTTGAACCTCTTCCCAAACCAGTCTAAAGCTTGAAAAAATGGTTTTCCTGCAAGTATAGAGCTACCCCGCCAACATTCACCACCATCTCAGGAAGACCCATCAGAAAATTCCCAAGGGTAAGACTAGTCAACTTCTTCAACAATAATGTTACATGGAATATGAATAAACTTTGAAGTAGGTAAAAAATAGAAAGTTTCATTGACCTACGCTTCCAATATGTCAGGATTTGAAAACTTATCTTGAAATAATTCTTTTTTCCCTGAGATCCAAATTCCAAACATATGAGTGGAGGTAAACTTTCGTTCTTTTTTGGATTTTCCTGATCCCACCACTATTTCAAGGAATTAATGATAGAATATCCCTGCCAATTTGTAGCGAAACCTAGGAAATTTCTAACTGAGTTCCACACTCCCAGAGAGAATGGGTAGAAAAGGAAAAGGTGTTCCACATATTCCTCTGCATTTTTTCATACATCAGCCCAGTTTAGACCTGCCATGCATCTTGTTTTTTAAAGTTACCCCCCGTGGTGACTTTATTTTTCAGGACACACCACTAAAATAATCATACATTTGCTGGGTAATAGAGTTTCCATAATTTATTCCACCACTAGGCCAACTCCACTGGTCTCTTATCATGTATAATAAACATATAACATGATTTTGGCATATATTCCCTAAATAGGGAATGAACCCAACATAGGGATTCTTCCCTATCTTTGAGAGAAACTGGGATGTGTTTAGAGTAGTTGTGTAATTTTACCATTGTTCAACATCGTCATTTGGCATATTAAGTTGATGGGAATCAACTCAACTCTAGGCCTGGATAGATGAACGAGCATTATCAAACACCTGGTTCAATGTTATCCTATGATTAGTGTTTAATAGATTTATCAGCTAATGAGGAAATATGATTTTTTCTCCACATCCCACCCAGGGATCAATGCTAATCCTCACTTTTTCAACATTCCTAATTTTCTAGGTTTGTCCTTCTTCAACCACTAAAAAGGAGGATAATACAACTTTCCCAATTACCAAAACCTTTGGCCCATTCTTGTCTATAGAGTTAATCCATTCTTCAAGTGTATAAGGATGGATATACTTCATAGATACAACATTTGTCCATAAGCTATCAGTTGATATTAGTCTCCATCCAACTTTTGTAACCAATTCCATAGTAAAGAAATGGAAGTTTTTAAAATTCCATCCACCCCATATCTTTGGTAGAGATGTTTTGTCCCGTCTCATCCATGGAAAAACTCAACCATATTTTGAACCTAACCATATGAACTAGCAACATATCTTGCAAACTGAATTCAAAATCTCTTTTGCAATCTAGGATAAGGACATTCAAAATACAAGAATAACTTCCAAGATAGATTTTATGAGAACCAGCATGTCAGCTCTAGAAAACCACATGAAACTCCATACCTTCAATCTCTTTTCAATCTTTGCAATTAGACAATCCAATCATTCTTTTTGTAGCCAATTGTTTTCAAGTGGAACCCTATTTACTTTAAACCATCATCAAAATTGTCTGAGAGTAAAGGAAAAAGGTTATGAGCATATATAGATTCATCCATGGATAGACAAGGAGCGGAAATTGTAGATTTGAGAACATTTTCTTGCATATCTATAGCCTTTTGAAAGAGCCTAAGGGCCTCTTTGATGGTTGCAAAACCATATCTAGATCCATCACAAAATAATAACATGCGATCCACAAGCAATAGATGAGTGATAGTCAAATAATCAACCATAATAGCACCCCTTAAAGTCCCCCTCCTTTTTGCTTTAGTTAACAGCATACTAAGGCCCTCATCCACCAAAAATAATAATATAAGGGGAATAGGATATCCTTTTCAAAGTCCTCGTTGTGCATGGAAAAACGTCAAGGTTGAGCCATTGATGAGTACCACAAATGAGACTGTGGAAATGCAACTCATTATCCAATTTATGAAACAAAATTCAAAGCCTAGATGGGTAAGGAGTAGTATGATATAAATCTAACTTACTCTATCATATGCTTTAGAAAGGTTAATTTTTATCACTAATCCTTTGGTCTTCCTAGTTTTTAAGGTATAGATCCCTTCCTAAACATACACAATTACTTCATGGATTTTCCAACCTTCCAAAAAGGAAAACGTTCCTTTGATACATTTTTGTATAGAATCAATTTTAACCTATTTTCTATTATTTTTTCTATTACTTTGTATATTTAGTTGAAAAGTGATATAGGCCTGAAGTCATCAAAGGATTGTGGGGCATCCAATTTGGGTATGAGAGAAATAAAGGTAGAGTTAAAAGAATCTAACATATGCCTATATTGTTGAGAGTCCTCAACCACCCTTAAAATATCTCCACCCAAAATATCATAAAGCACTAGAAAAAATTCCACTAACCAACCATCAGGGCTAGGAATTTTATCCTTCTGAAAACTATGCAGAACCTTTTGCAACTCGACATCTGTCACAGGTTCCATTAAACTTTGGTTGTCATCAACGCCTGAGAATCAAGGAAAATGTTGGTCCAAAATGATTACTTCAACAATGGAAAATTTGTGGGGGCCTTATACAGGTTACTAAAATGATTTTTTCCAATTCTATCAAGCTCCTCAAACGATGAAGTTCTGCCCCCATCTGGGTCATCTAGAGCCCATATAATATTGTGAACTCTCTGACCCTTTGCACAATTATGAAAAAACTTCATGTTTCCATCACCACTCTTCAACCAAATGGCTATGATTTTTTTCCTCCACATCTCCTCCTCTTCCTCTAGAATTCTCTTTTTGACAATCTTTAGATGAAAAATACTCCGTTTAGGTTCCTCAGCCAAATAACACCCCCCCGCCATCAGGAGCTTCTAAGCATCCCAACTCTTCCTCCACATATTTAATCTCTTCCTCCTCCCTCTGGCTTTTGAGGGTGAACCACTAGATCATATATTTTTTCCACATTTTGAGATTTTTCAGCAAAATGAACCACAACAGGCACATTCCCAATAGGACTATAAGAAATCCAATTTTTTGATACTAGATTATGAAAAGATTCCTCTTTTAACCATGAAGCATTGAATTTTAAAGGGCCTCATGGTTTGTTAAAACCCCCTTTTAGTTCAAGAAATATGGCGTGATGGTTAGATTCACCACCCACCCCAATACATCGTTGAAACATAGGGGTCCTTTCTAGAAAATAATCCATCATTAGGAACCGATCTATCTGCCTAACACCATTGCTTCACCAGTTCACCTATTTCTCCAAGTAGTTTTGTACTTAATCAAGTCCGCATCACACAATTTATGCTCCTCCGAAAGATGTCTTCAATAGTCAGATAAGGAGTCCAAATGAGCATGAGGACCACAAATTTCAAAAGCTCTTAGTGAAGAGTTGAAATCCAAGTCAACCACTAAATTTTCATATTTCATAAATTATCTAGCCATAAACAAATCCCAGATACAAATCCTTTCTTGGAAAGGCAAATAAATATTAACCACCTTGATATCCTTTCCTAATTCAATATAAAATATATTGGTTCCCATAACCATATTAGTTCCCCAAGTACCTATTATCTTAATATATTTTTGGTTGAAACCAAAAACCAACCCCCCTTATCTAGCTTTTTCAATAGAATCCACAAAACTGCATGTCAGAAGCAAATACTTGGAAAAACCAACAATTTAATCCCCATCCCCAAAGTTTCTTATAGGAAAATAATGTCTAAATGTTTAGAATTGACAAGTCTTCTCAAAGCTAACTTTTTGGATAGGTTATCTAGGCCCTACTAATTGAAAGAAAGACAAATCACGTGGGGAACTAGCTAGGGGCTTGCACTTCTCTAGGAACCCCAAAAATATACCTCTATATGAAAGTAGAAATATCCATAATGGCCTTAATTTTTTCCTTTGAGATGATATGTTTCCTTCCCCTCAAGCACCCTCTAGTCTTGATCAGGAAGAAAGGCGAAGGCCTCATGCACATGAGATGGAATCCCCCTTTTTATTTTTAGAACAAATATTATAACATGATATAGATTTGCCAAGATGCCCCAATAGCCAAGGAAGGGACTAATTCAGAGAGGGGTAGCTAGGGAGGGTGGATGGGATATGACGAGAGATAGGAGCCAACTTGAGTGATGAAAGAGTAATAGATGATGAAGACTTTGAATGTGAGAGATAACTTGACCCCATATATAGTGAGCTAAAGGCACTAATTAAATTTGTAACAGAGAATGGAGGAAAACTATTACTTAGAGGGATGATTCTAGAGGTGGAGGGAACACCTTTGAAATTGTTCGATGTGCTGTCCACTACTTCTACTCCCCCATCCATGTGCTGAGGCTTTGTAGTATCCCTAAGTTTCCTATGAGGATGGATCTCCTCCAACTGACAACCTTTATCTTCCTGATTCCCTGCACTGTTATCCTCCAGATGTAAACCCCTCATCCCTTTCTTATCCAGAAAAGTTAATGAGCAATCTTTCATGATGTTTGTGTTTGTGACATCTAAAAAACTTGAAGGGTATTCCTTTATAGTAAAATTTTTTTCCCTGAGTGAAACCCTGATAACTTAGATTCAATTCTACATATAATCCTTCTCGCGAGTCGAGGTTTACCAGTACCATTTCCATGGCCATCTTCCCATTTGTTTCATAAGACATCTCAACCTTTGTAGTAAACCTACAAATATATTAAAATATGTGATAAAAAATTTACCAGAACCAATACAAGAATAAGATAGAATTCTTCTCTTTATTAATATCAAAACCTTGAGGTGGGGCAACACCATACAATTAATCCTTAAGGAAGGAGAACACTCCACAAGCCATATGCTTGTCAATAGAATACAGTAATACACATATCTCAATGGAGAGTCTCTAGCCTCTATATAGGCTTCATACATATAATACCATGGGCCCTCAATAACATACATTCAATACCATGGGATTATCACATTATTTCCTAACTACATGTGGGCTTAGATCTCATATTTTTGTGATTTGTATTGTAAATGAGAATGTCTTTCAGATTAATAATGATGTGATTAATCCAAAAGACATTCTCATTTACATGTGGGCTTCCTAAGCTCTTATGCCAAGTGTTCTCCTTCCTTAAGGAGTATTTGTATGGTGTGACCCTACCTCAAGGGTTTGATATTAATAAAGATAAGCATTCTATATTATTCTTGTATTGGTTCCAAGATTTATTTTATTAGATATTTTAATATATTTGCAGGTTTACTACAAGTGGAATCAAAGCTCTTTCCTCTCCAAAGTGGGGAGATTTTTGGTAAAATAGTGGTCGGCAAATTTGCAGATCAGATCTGGAAATTTTTGTGCATAATTTTTAGAAAAAAATTTCATATCTAGGTTCCTCTAAAAAATACACCTAAATAAAAAAAAAAACGTCTAAATTAGAGTTGAGACAAAGGAGATCTCGCTAATTTAAAATCAACTATTTTTCAGAATATTTTCTGACGAAAAATCGTGGGTGACAGATTTCAAGTCAATTTATAGGGATTTGGTGGGGTACTTTGAGAAGAAAAAAAATGTAGATTTTAGTTCCTCTAAAAAAACACCCAAATTAAAAAAAACTGCCTACATTATTTTGGCAGCTCAATGACAAATTCCAACCATGGGACGAGATTCCTATTTTCTAGAGGACTGAAATTGACTATTGAAGCACTCAATTTGGCTATGGTAAAGTGTATTTTTGAATTAAAGCCCACATGTGCACATTTGATCAGCTTGACCCTACAACAAATAGGACAGCCTTGGAAGGCTATAATACAAGTTACCTCAACCTCATTTGGACATCATCATGGAACATTATTCTATTCACTTTTTTGGTTTGACTCGCATAGGTTTAAGGCAAGTTCGTGGATATTGGTTGGCACAGGTCTGAAATTGCAATGTCTAAAGCTCGCATATCTGTTTTTAGGGTATTGGGTTTCAACCACAGACATGTCATGGAGAAATTTTGATCACAATCCCAAGCATGCAATGGAGAAATTTCAACCGAAGCCCTTTAGCCGCATGCATGACACATCTTCCCTATGGTTGGGACCTAAAGGTTGAATTTTCAGTTGACCGAATTTTTCACTCGTTGACCATAGAGTTTGAAAATTGACTACAAATAGTGACAGTAATTACAAGTTCCTAAATCCGAGTTTTGGATTATTGACATTGTTGGAATCATCTCATGGATATTGTCTAGTTGATTTTGCTGGATAGGTTTATGATGAAAGATATGAAGCATTGTACTGTCTCTTTGTTGAATCATTCAATGAAAAGCTAATAAGAAGAAGAATTTGAAAGGGATTTCCCCATAGTGGGTTTTGCCTTGGTCTCTGATCAATCCTGGTGTCTCTATGTGTGAATGCTTTTCTTCTATTGTTACTTTATGTTCCGTTGCATTTATGATGATATTGTTCTTTCTACTTAGTTGTATATGTTGTTAAATGATGTTGTAAATATGAATAATGACATGATACTATGGGGTGAATTCAATATGTAGATGTGGAAATTCAATTATTAAAGAACGGAAAAATATAGACCTAAGCAAAATTAACATGGTATCATTGTTGGGCTGAAGAAAAATCATTGAAGATCAACCCTTCGAAGACACCTTTGATGGATGCAAGAGAAGATGGAGGAGACCTAAAAGAATACTATGGTTTGAATAAAGCCCTAAAAAATATGTGTATTAAAGTTTGATGGATATTATAAGGTTAGGGTTTGGAATAAACCCTAGATTATGGAAAATATTGAATATATGTACTTTGGGAACTTGTGACAGATTTGATGTAGTCCTATATGGGATAGTCTCTATTAGGCCTAGTTATTGATGAAGTTGGTTGAAATATTGAAGAAAACAATGTTATATGGTCAATGGACAATCATGGCTCTTTAAGGTTGGTTCAATATGGAGATGATCGCCTCTCATTGAAGATAGGTACTTTTATATTTATTTTACCTCGTGATTCTATTCTTGTTTGAGTTTATTACTTTGATTATTGATTATAATTCCTACATGTATATGTGATGATTTGAATACTTCTAACCTCTTGGTGAGTTGTGATAAGTGAATCTTTCTTAAGGATCATGACTAGTGCAGGAAGAGAAGACCTAGGGTTGAAAAAGGAAAAGAGGCACTTGCTGAAAAGTTGACAAAGTGCTATAGCTACCTATGTCAAATAAGAAGGTGCACATGTATTTGAATATTATAAGGTATGTATGATGTTTCGTTTCAATGTTATGTTTCAGCCACAATATTGGATGGCAAGGTAATCCCTAAGGTATGATGAGAATAACACCTTCACAAATGGATCATGCATATGAAATTTTGATTCATGGTACTTATGATGAGATGGTGCACTTAGTATTGGACAAGTATCTTACATTCTATTAAGTCATGGTAAAGCTACATAGAAACATTGATTTTTGATATATTGGTGCTCTTGATATTTGGAAAGCATATTTCATTTCAAACATGATGGATTTCTTGATACCATAAATAAGGTTAGCACATTGATTATTATATATGATAACTTGATGCTATTGATAATGTTTGTGATAAGCATGCTAACCATGATGCTGGAAGTGTAATAATAATATTATTGCTCAAGATATCCTTGTTGACCTTGGCTTAGTAATTATGACATATGGAAAAATTGAATGACGTGATTTGATAATTGAATATATGATAAAGAAGTGATGTAGTGATTATAATCCTTGAAGTATGATGATACTCTTGTCATCTTCCCTAATCATATGACTCTAATCCTTGATGAACATTTGATGTCATTTTCACATTTGATGATGAAGTAGCTGGTGCTAACATGTTATGGCCATGATGTTAGAAAATTATATATTACAGAGCAATGGAACACATAAAATATCACAAAAATATAAACACAAAAAATGCATAAAACAAGAGAGACACAGATATACGTGTTCACCCAGTTTGGGCTAGGTCCACCTCGAACATCCAGTCCTTCCTTTATATTATCTAGCAAAATGAAGAGACACAACCTACAATAGACCCGCTGTAATATCCTCTGTTTTCTCTCACAGTCTCACCTATTTGTTTCTCACTTTGAGAATACACATCTATTACATAGCCTCAATACGGTACCCTCATACAAAGAAAGGGGGTTGCCTTCTAGGGAAAAAAACCCTAAACTAAACATAAATTCTACTATCAGATCATATGCCTAATGAACGACCTAGATTGACTAGAAATTACTATACTTTTACAAGGCAATTTTACATCTGTTTTTAGCTTCGGGGGTGCTGCCCCCGAAACCCCTGCCAGGGGACCACTGGCCCCCCCAAACCCCCTGGTGGGGGACAAGTCCCCACCGCACTCCCCGCGTTGAGGGGTGTACAATCTTATCGGGGTATACATCCGGCTGGAACAAAGACCTCTAAATTAGGACGATAATCATGCTCCACACCCAACACATGATGGATATATGTTTTGGAACTTGATATTGTTTGATTTCATGATCTAATAGTTCTGCTGATGCATGAAAACATTATAGACAAGTTGATGATTTGAATGATGATGACTAAAGTAGCCTCCCATTCAGAAGGAGAAACTCTCCTTAATATCCCTACACCGCTTTTAATTTGCATTAGATGTATATAATATTATTTATTGTTGAAGTTTTTTGACATAAATAGTCAAATATCTGATGATGTTGATCCACAACAAGTTCTGGTTTGAAAAGAGAGGGTCTCCTGTAGTCTAAGTCCCAACTGCATGGAAGAAAGCTTATCAGTGCAGTTATAGGCCTCCAGCCACATGGAAGAAGGTATATGAGTGTGGTTATACTTGTAGGTCACAAAACTAAACCCTTATGCATAAAATTTGGAATGCAACAAAAATCCTTCAAATATGGAGGAAACATCAGAAAGTTCCATGTGCAGGGAAGTTTGAATTACTATAGAGAATGTGAATGTATTAACTAAAGTTGTGTTTGCAGGTGAATGAAATATGCATATTAGTATGTTATTTTGATTTGATCATTGTAGGTAGTGTATGACATTATTTGATAACAATTGTAAGGGCTTGACAAGATCTGGCTAATTAGTATAAATGAGAAATGGCATGATGCTTGATAGTTCATAAATATGCTTTAGAACATTGACATGATGCTTCATATGTTTTTAGGTTATGGACTATTTGAACTCACTATGATAACAAATTAGGGTTTTGAATTGATATCTGATGATTTTCCTTGATGATAGTGTTATGTGAGCATAGTAACATTCAGTGACTAATATGGTTATTCAATAATTATTTTGTATTGACCTCATGGGTTTTGGAATTATGGTTGAAGTATAAACAATTGTGGGTTATCCTTGGTATATGCATATGCATCTAGTGATGATTCACATTATGATGGATTGATGGATTTTGATATTTCTTAAATTTGTTGACATGACAATAAATGAAGCCTTGACTTGATATTTGAATATGACCTTTACCTGTCACTTGGTCAAAAAGTTTGTTACAGTGATATTGATAGAACCTTTTATGCTTTTGATATTAGTTTTGATCTGACACCTAAGCCTTGATAAGATGACTTAGTTGATTTGATTGTACTATGCTGATTTATGTAAGGCTGAGAATATTGGTTTGGTCCAGTGGTATGATTGCGGATAGCATTATATGGTTTGAAGATAGCTCCCCGAGCCTGGTATGTCTGCATTGATAGTTACCTTGTCAAGCTAGGAAGATGTGCAAATCCAAACCTATATTTTGAGAAAGGTCCAATGTATGAATTTGATTTTAGTTTTATATAATGATGGTCTATTCTTTATAGGTAATGATCCTTTGATGATCAAAGTAAGAGGGAGTTGGTCTTTGAAGTTCAAAATAATGAATCATGGCATGATAAATTAATTTACGAAGATTGGAAAAACAAAATCTATATCATGAAGCTATTGAAGAGCTTTTGGAAAGTGGAAATGAAAATCCTCGGACACTCCGATTAAATTTCAAGAAGTTATAAAGAGATATTGTTGAACTTTCCTTGGAAAACGATAGATGATTGGAGCATTAATGATCCATGTGAACACCCGTCAGTATGTATGTATATATATATATATATATATATATATATATATATATATATATATATATATATATATATATATATATATAGATGTATATATATATACATATATATATCTATATATATATGTATATATATATATACATATATATATCTATATATATATATATGTATATATATTTACATATATATATATCTATATATATCTATATATGTATATATATGTATATATATATGTATATATATTATATATATATATATATATATATTTATATATATCTATATCTATATCTATATCTATATCTATATCTATATCTATATCTATATCTATATATATATATATATATATATATATATATATATATATATATATATATATATATATATATATACAATACGAGTCAATTCATGATTGAGCCTCTTCATACAAATTGAGTTTCCACCAAGCACACTTTGAGATATTTGCATGGGATGTTCAATTTTTGGTCTAAGACATTCTTCTTGTGATATATCATTGCATGGATGTACTAATTCTATTTGGGATCATTGTTGATAAGATAAGCACATCTGGGTGTTGCCTTAGTATGAGATATGCCATGATATTTTGATGAAAAATTCATAGCATTAAGCACGACCAAGGTTGATTATGATGATGCTAGCATGGATAACTATGAGTATGGTTGAAGAAGCTCTTTAGAGAGATTTTTGACCAGGTTCTGGATATGACATGGATACATTGTTATTGTAGCATCATTTATCATGTTTGTATACTTGATGCTCTGAGTCATGGTCTTGGGCAACCCTTTCCCTTCAGACTTGGTCCTTTTACTAAAAAAAATTATTTTAAATTCCATATGCGACTTGGCCCTTCAAAAAGTTCATACACACACGATTCCATCTATACCCAACTCGCGTATATAATTTGAAATATAAAAAAATATAAAATCGCTAATTTATAGGCGGGGTTTACGGGTTACACTGGAAGCCCACCTATAGGAGCCCGTGGCCTAACTGTATCCCAACTAAATCAACTATTTTGAGGTGTTATAAATACATCTCAGGGGAAGGCTTAAGGGGGAGAAAGATAGGATATGGCTATTATATCCAATTGGTCCTTGATTAAGTCTGATTTATCCTTGTGCCTCCTACACTCCTAGGTATAGGAAACCCTTATTTCCTCATATAGATGTCCATATCCTTTATATGGCATCTATGTGTATGCATTTGAAATAGGATCGTTGAGGCTTGGGTTGGACGGATCTAAAGGAAGGTTTCACTTGGAGTCGTGGTCGAATCAGGTTGTATTCTTCCAAATTTCTTTGCAAACATCAATAAAGAAGCTCTATCATGTTCATGATAGTTATGATATTTATGCTTTAACTCATGTTATGATCTAAATATGTATGATCTCATGTTCTATATCCATATTCTTATATGATCTAACATTCATATCTTGGACATGCTTTGAACTACTGCTAGTATATATGCATTTCTGGAATGTGTTGCAGGTTTTGAAGCATTGGAGGAAGAAGAGGGTTTGAACCCTGTGGGAACATCTTCAAACGTAGGACCTATGGGTACTCTCTCTTCATCCCACTTTAGTAGTTTAAGAATTAGGACTACTTGTTTGCTTACTTCTTGTTGGTGTATCCCTTCAATCTATTGGGGTTTCCAACCCAGTCTGATCTGAAAATAAGATCTTAGATTACTTTTAAGGTATTACAGAATCATGTGCATGGATTTTCCTATATTAGTTAGTGCAACGGATTGATAATATTGCGGATAATATAGACAATTTAGCAGTTAGAGAAACATAATAGACAAACACACATAAACACAACGAGTTGAATATTGAGTTCACCCAAAACTCTTGGGCTACGTCTCCTGGTCCAACCTTCAGTGGTGACCTCTCTATTACGTCTTCAAGAGTAGAGTTTTATAAAATGTGAGATCAAATTGAGTCTCAACACATTGATACAAAACAACAGGAGTTTGCTTGAATCCCTCAAGCCTCTCTGAGTACACAAACTCTTTCTTTCACTCTTTGTCTCTGTTTTCTCTTTGTCTTAGTACTTCTTCCCCTATGTCTCTGTTAGTCTGTGGCTTTAAAGCCAATTGGTGCTATCTGTTTGTTTCCCCTTCTCGGGCTCTCTGGCTCCTAGCCTCTGTCCGCTCGAATTCCCTTCTGAGTGTTAGAAATCATGGCATAACGTCTTCAGGGAAGGTGGCCACCTGTTCTACAACGTAAGGGACCATCGGGCCTTTGAAATCCTTAAAACTATTGTTCTCTATTTACATAGAGAAATACACTAAAAATTCAGGAAAACTCACCAAACAACCATTTATCAGTCTTCAAATATCCTTAAATCTGCCCTATACTCCTATCGGGTCTGCTTGTAATCATTGTCACAAGTCACAATGCCCCTGTGCCGTGGTTCCCTTTGTATTTATAAAAATACATTAAAAACACTGAAAATCCGATGGAGGGCCTTATGGCGGACTTCAAATAATTATGCAGCGGCATTTACAAACCCTTTCGGGTGTGGTTTCATCGCATCGGCTCATTCCCTTCACTTTTTGTGTGATGCTCTGATGCGATATTGCAATGCGATTATATCGCGATCACATATCGCATAGTCCCCGGGCAGTTTATAAGCGCCCCTGTGGTTTACGGACATGATATTACGATTCAACTTGGGTTTTCGATTTGCATGCTTAATTAACGGTCCTCATTGACTGCGTTGATCACTGTCGCAATAAGTCTGTGGTAGCCTCCGATAGCCTGCGCCGATTGCAATATGCCGATCGGATCTAGACCGTTGATCGGCTAGATTCGACAGCTCGTATGCATCACTGTCCAAGCCACCGATAGTTTTGTTTTTGGTCATTTCTTTGTGTTTTTCACTCCCGATAGTGTTATCCGCCATTTCTAAGGGTTCTTCTTTTGCGATAGTTTTTATCTTTAGAAGACTTAAAGGGTTTTCTAGGATCCATTTTGGATCACACCTTCCCACTGAAAAGGCTTTTGGACCACCAAACGTTGGTTTTCAAGCGTCGATCAAGTGAGGATACAACTTCCTCACTTGTCCAATTTCTATCCATCATGCACTGCTTGGTTTTGAACCTTTGAGTCCAATTCTGAGGTACTCAACATCCCCTTTGCGCGTAGTTCTCACGTTCCTGTCTAGAACTATATCTTACTACAGCTCATTGAGATATTCAGGCAACAGATGATCAATAGGAGGCAACTGACTTTGCTCTTCGGGATCTTCAATCAATGAAGGTTCAAACAATCTTAAGTTCTCTGCATTAATGACTGAATAGATATGCATATACGCTGGAAAATCAAGGCAAAAAGCGTTTTCACCACTTTTCTCAAGTATCTTGAAAGGCCCATACCTTATTGACTTCATCTTCTTACCTTCACCTTGCATTCTGTATTTGCTGATGTTCAATTTGATGCTTATCATGCCTTGCTTTGTACTTGGCCTAGCTCTTTTCCAGTTGTTCCTGCACTGCCTGGTGAATTTCTTGGATTTGTTCAATGAACTTGGTTGCTTTATCCACATCACTGTGTCCATCAACTGCTTTGTCTTTTCCAAAGACAAAATCTAAGGGAGACCTTGGTGTAGAACCAAAACAAGTCTCAAAAGGAGATCTCTGTGTAGAAGAGTGTTTAGCACAATTGTAAGCATGTTGCACGTAACACAAATGTTCATCCCAAAGTTTGGGATGCTTGCTACAATAGCCCCTAAGCAACTGGATCACTGTCCTGTTGACCACCTCTATTTGGCCATTTGTTTGTGGGTGAAAGGTTGTGCTCTTCTTCAGTCTGGTGTCCATCAATTCCCACAGACTTGACCAAAACTTCCCAAAAAATCGCGAAACTCGATCTGATACAATGGAAGTGGGTAACCAAAAATGAACCCATACATGCTAAAAGAACAACTTCACTGTTTGTTTAGCTATAATCTGCTTATTACAAGGTATTAAAATACACATTTTTTTTAACTTGTCCACAATAACATATAAATAGTCATGACCTTTTCTAGATTTTGGCAATCTGCCAACAAAGTCCATGGAAACACTTTCCCAAGGACGAGAAGGAACTGGAAGTGGAGTGTACAAGCCTAATTTTCTATTGTTGGGCTTGATTTTAGCACACATGGTACACCCTTTAATATATATAGAAACTGTTTCATGCATTCTTGACCAATAGCATAACCTTTGCAACTGTGTAGCTATTTTACTTACCCCAAAATGACCTGATATAAGAGAAGTATGTGCTTCTTGGATTATGTTAACTCTTTCAGTTTGTGGAATGCATAACTTTCCTAAATGATACAAGAGTTGGTCCTTAACATAATAATCCGATTCTTCTACTTATTTGCCATGACTTAAAGTTGCATATACATCTCTAAAATATATATCTTGAGCATATTGTTCAATGTAGCTTTCATTACTAAGTTATGCTTAAGTATAGTAGATGCATTTATGATTGGTCTAGACAACATATCTGCAACTTTATTGTGTATGCCCTTCTTATATCTGATGACTAGATGAAATTGCTATAGAAAACCCATCCATCTATAGTGTCTTGATCACTGCAATTTAGTTTGTGAGTGAAAATATTGAAGTGGTTGATGGTCTATATGGATGATTGGTTCTTTGCCCATTAAGTAATGTTTCCACTTTTTCACACTCTGTACTAATGCATACAATTCTTTATCATATGTGGGATAATTAACTACTGCAGAATTAAATGTCTCAGAACGATAGCATATGGGTTTACCATGTTGCATCAACACTGCTCCCATGGCATAGTCACTGGCATCTGTTTCAATCTCAAATGGTCATTGAAGATCTGGCAGTGCTAGTACTGGTGCTGTACTATTTTTTTCTTTTAAGGTGTCGAAGGCTTTTTGCTATTTGCCTCCCCACTGAAACACCTTATTCAATCCTGTTAAAGCATGTAAGGGGCCGCAATCAAGGAAAAGTGAGCAATAAACTTCCTCCAATTTTGTGCTACTCCTAGGAAGCTCCTAACTTCTGTAGCAGATTTGGGTTTAGGCCAGTTCACAATGACTTCAATCTTAGAGGGATATATCTTCAATTCACCACCCCCTACAATATGATCCAAATAATTTAAAGATGTTTTGCCAAATTCACATTTCGATAACATAACATAGAGATTTTCTCTTTTCAAAACATCTAAAGTCTACTTTACATGCTTCAAATGTTCTTCCCATGTTTTACTTAAAACAAGAATGTCATCTAAATATAAAATTATGAAATCATCAATAAAAGGTCGGAGTACATCATTCATAACCCTCATGAAAGTGGCAGGAGCATTAGTTAAGCCAAAAGGCATAACCAGCCATTCATACATCCCTTGCTTTGTTTTGAAAGCAGTCTTCCATGCATCTTGTTTTGCTACTCTGACCTGATGGTAGCCACTATGCAAGTCCAACTTGGAAAAGTAAACTGCTTCTTTCAGCTGATCTAATAGATCATCAATGCGAGGAAGGGGATAACGATTCTTGATCGTTATTTTATTCAGTGCTCTATAATCAATGCATGTCCTCCACGAACCATCTTTCTTTCTCACCAACACGATTGGAGATCCACATGGTGATGTGCTTGGCCTTATGAACCATTTTTCAAGTAGCTCCTGTACCTGCTTCTTGATCTCTGCATTCTCTAAAGAGGATAACCTGTACATTCCAATGTTAGGCAATGGAGCATCTTGCTGCAAATGAATATCGTGTACAATTTCCCTTTTGGGCGGCAGACCTTTAGGTTCTTGAAATAGGATATCATATTCTGTAAAAACTATAACTAAATCATCTTTCTATTTCGCATCACAGCCTTCAAATACATTGGTTTTATGAGGTTTCTTTTCCTTTACAACCATCAGTAAAAATTGCTTGCATGAATTTAAAATTATTTTCATCTGCCCTGAGTTTATGAGCTCTTACAATATATTCTATTCTATCTTTGGTCAGTTGATACTTATTTTCAGCGCTATATAAAATGGCTTTTCTATCTGTTATCACCAAAATAATAGTTTACATTGTTCCTAATCATGGTCTTAGATAGATGTCAAGTCATCCTATGTTTTAATAGGTAGGTGATAGGTTAAGAGTCTCAAAGGTCTCATTTTCATATCCAAATAAAGTTTAACAACCTTATTCCATGTCTCAAAAATCTCACATTCTGTTTAGAAACTCATATCTTAAACCATTTTGAAATTTTTTTGGAATTAGCCCCGAAACCATGTTTTCATAGCGCAGACAGTGTAAAATGTCTGTTTTGCGCTACGAAAACACTGCTCTTTTCGTAGCACCTTTCCCTGCACGCTACAAAAGCATGGATTCATAAACAGTCTTGTCAAAACATCAATTCGTTAAGATTCCGTTAAATTTTCATTATTAGGTGTCAGCTAGGGGTCAGTCCTTAAGCATGTAGCCATCCAAAATTCATCATTTTGAATTTAGGGGTCATCATGATAGGAAATTTCAAATTTGAAAGGGTTGGTTAGTTTCTTTTTACAGTTTGCATGCAAACGCTCAAACATATCGTTTTTTTTTGAATGGTAAGCTTATGGTAATTTCTTACCAAAGTTTCTCTCATCTATATTTCAAGCGAGGCTGATCACCATAAGCAAGCGAGGCTGATCACCATAAGCAAGCGAGGCTAATAAACAGAATTTCAAGCGAGGCTAGTTTGTTACAGGAATTCAGAAGCAAAGATGATAGAAGAAAAGAAAAGTCACAGGTTTGGTCATTGTTTAAGAACAGAGCCTAAAAGCACCGAGGTCTTAGCCAGAGATAACTTAGTTGTGGAAGCCTTCAAGAAAGCAGGATGTTGGAAGTTTTGTAAAAAATTGCAGGGAGGACATACCCAGGTGACAAAGGAGTTTGCACTACATTTCACTGGCTCAAACACAAAGGTTGGAATCCTAAACTTGCAAATTTCTCCAGAGATTGTAGCTTTAGTGACAAAGATTCCTAGGGGCCAAGATATATGGTTCAAAAACTTCAGATTTGACATGGAACCATGTAAAGTGTTCCTAAAGCTAGAGTTTGCAGAAACAAACTTAACCAAGGCAATTCCAAGGAACTACATCAAAGACATTTATGCCAACTTACTCTTCAACATTCAACATTATTTTACTTGTGAGGGCAGATATCATAAGGTTTATTCATATCATTTTAAACTCCTGTTACATTTTACTGGTATGATTTCTTTAGATTTGCCTTACTTCCTGTATTGAAGTATAGCTAAGATGGCAGATAAAGTGCAAATGAAATCTCAAGGATATGAAACTTCCTTTTTTCATCATGGTCTAATTAAACTGATAGTTTTACATGAACTTAAAAGGATCAACAGAGAATGGTCTTCATTTTTGTTTTTATGTGGTTTTGGATTGGAAAATCAAGATACAAGCATTAGCCCTAAGGTTAAAGAAACTCCATTAGCAGAAACTAGCAAGTTTATAATGTCCAGGTCAAAAAGATTTGTTAACTTGAAACCTAGAAAGCAAGTGAAAGAGAAAGTGAGAAAAACATCAGTGGTTATTCTTGAGACTCCTAAATCCACAAAGGAAAAGATAGCTAAAGTTAAAGAAATGACACAAGAACAGTGAGCTAACAAACCAGTTTAAAGGAGATTGACAAGAAGTCAAATTGCAAAGGAGAAGGGTAAATTAGTGATCTCGGGAGAAAGTCCAAGCTTTAAGGGTAATTTAAATGATATTTTAAAAGCCATTGATATTATAGAATCCCCTTTGGTGCAGGCAGATGTCATAGAATTTGATAAAGGAAAGTCGAAGAAGATGAAATACTCTAAGAAACTGGAATTTGGGGATGATGTTACAACATTTGTGTTCAAGCCCAGAAAGCCCTTAACCAGGCAATATAAAAAGATACAAGAGTCCAATATTGAGTTAGGGAAATCAGAAGAAGATTCCACTGTTCAAGAAGAGTTGATAGACCTTTCATCACCAATACCTGAAGGTGACAAATACAGAGTTTTTTCCACTCAAACAGAAAAAACCAGTTACGAAGAAATGGAAGAAAGGTTAAGAAAAGCTAATAATGAAATTGCTAGACTAAGGATGACAGCAAGAACGCATGCTACTGAGAAGACAGATTTCAAAAGGATAAAGGCCCTTTGGAAGTTGAAAAAGTTTCCAAACCAGAAATAGTAAGTAGTGAAACTCAATACTTTACTTGGACTGTTCCTGCAATCAAAGAAGCCAGATTTGTAAGGAGGATGAATGCTCAGTTGAGAGCTACTAACAAGAGATTGAAGACCTAGAAATACAGTTAACAAAATCTGAATAAAAGGCTACAACAATAATGAAACGGGGTGATGAAAAAGGGAAGTAAAGGATATATCTTAAAACAGTTTTGGTATTAAAAAGAAAGTCATCTGTGAAGAAGGAAATATTATAAGGTTAAGTTTTTTTTATTTTTGGTGATCATATAAGTCTTTATGAAATTTTGGAAATTTCTGAACTGTAGATTTTTGAAAACTGTATTGAAAAAAAAGCATACACAGCAGTTTCGTAGTGCGCTACTGAAGGTGACCTTTTACCACTTTATAGATTTATTTCGAAGGTAAGGTATGATAAATTCCAAGTTTTGATGTTGCTGGTAGACATACAAGGATCATAGATGAAGTTTCAGATGGCAGTGATGCAGAAAGAAAGGTTCCAAGAAGTATTCCATAAGTGATATAAAAGCTGTGCTACGAAAACAGACTATTTTCGTAGCACAGTCATGTTTCATCCTCTTTTCCATATGTTCGAGGTTCCCTTTTTTGCACAGGTGGAAAAATGAAGTTTTAATGGATTACTAACACATGCCACATATATGAAATAATCATCAACGCCAACAAAACTGCTTGAAGATAAGCATAAAGGATTAAGGGCTTAAAAGGAGGAACTTTGTCTCCTTGTTTTCAGGACAGTTAGGTCATGAATCAGCAGGGTTTGCAACAATACTGGAGACATCATAAAGCTCGAAGACATGGATTAGCAGTTGATTAAAGAATGTATTTAAGTCATAGATAAGGTTGTTGAAGCATGTTTTAGGAGTTTCACTCCTATTTGTATTAGGACTCTTAAAGACAGTTAGCTGTCAAGTTGTAATTAAGAAGTTTGTTTTATGAATAGATAGGTGTCAATGTTAGGAATTCGAATTCTCCTAAGGATGGATCATAGAATCCAAGGTTGTAAAAACTCTATATAAAGCATGAGAATCGAATTCCTCAAGGTTGGTAATTTTATTAGCAAAATAAAGTTGTGTTATTGTAAGAAACTGTGGCTTTTCAAACTTAATACAGAGATCAGTTTTACTTCTCAAGATTCATAAGG
This sequence comes from Pinus tabuliformis, assembly GCA_031772625.1. Lineage (NCBI taxonomy): Eukaryota > Viridiplantae > Streptophyta > Pinopsida > Pinales > Pinaceae > Pinus > Pinus tabuliformis. The sequence continues at coordinate 1,275,514,517 of CM062819.1, forward strand.
GGTTTATGTGTTTGATGTTCTTATGGCCTTTTTCAATTACTTATATGAGCTTGTGATACTTAGAATTCATTAGAAAATTCTCTAACTTCCTTCACATGCTTGTAAACTGTGTTGATTCACTGTGTTACTGTTTTACTTATAAACCTAAACTCCAAGTGCCTTGACTTCCATGTTTTGTTGATCATGATGTTTTGTTGAAGACTATCTTGACTCCATAGCCCAATAGATGTTTGCTAATATTTGATTCAACTAGTCAACCAGTTATACATTTTTGTCCATTTTTATTCCTAGAGTTAGCCATCTAATCATTAATCAAAAATCATAAACCTATTGAGAGAGCCCTCTCATGTTGAGGAGGCTAAGCCTCAACCAAAAGATTGGTTTGAAAGAGTTACTCAGAGTCTACTTGATCAGTAGCCTATCAGGGTAAGATTTTGTAATAACACTATCATACAAGTAAGGACTTCCTAAAACAATACCACATATATCCAAGGGAACTATATCTAACTCAACCTCATCTACAAATGTTGACCCAAATGCAAACCTAAGTTTACATTGTCTAGTCACTTGTAGCTTTGCTTTATCACATACCCAACCTAATGGATATGGCTTCTTGTGAGGTGTGGTTAGTAATCCCAACTTCTTTACAATTGCTTCAAAAATCAAGTTTACTTGTGATCCACTATCAAATAAAGTATCAATCTTTTGATGCTTGGAAATAACTCTAATATGAAAAAGCTCATGTCTTTTCCTCTCATTTTCTTCATTATCAATAGATTGTGTAGAATTACTAGTAGATGCTTCAGAATTTTTACCTTTTATACTTGTAGTTGTGACTGTTGTTTCATCACCTGAGTCTGACCCCAAATCTTTCTGAATAGTAGCAATAGTCTTCTTCTTCTTGCCATTGAACTTCTTGGGTTTCAGCTTCGGATGCAAAGACCAGCAATGGACATCATCATGTCCATCCTTCTTGCAGTGAGTGCACGAAGGTTTGTTTTTCTGTACAGCGTTTGCCTTCCTCTCTTTCCATTTCTGCTTCTTCTTTTCCTTGTTCTTACTTGCAGTTGGTTTTGATGATCCCCCAATCTCTAGGTTCACATTCTTGCCTCTAGCCTCTAGATGTGTAGCCTGAACGAATACCTCATCTATGATAGTGGGGTTAAAAATGAGAATTGTGTGCCTCAAATAGCTATGCAGACCACCTATATACTTCAATAAAGTTTCAGGTGAGTCTAGAGAAATGCCTAGAATTAAAGTCTTTTTCTAAATTCCTAGGTATAGCTTTGTACACTTTGGCCCTTTAATTGGCGAAGAGTTTGCCAACTCATCATCAATTGTTGTATGTAAGCTAGAGGATAGAACCATTTTTTAATGGCAGAAACAAATTCATTCCAGGTAGTAATAATTTTACCATGCTTCTTCAAATCAGCTTGCGTACTGCCTTCCCACCACACTAGGGTAGTTCCTCCAAGGCGAAGGCTAGCTAGCTGAATTTTACTCCTTTTTGAATCAATGTTCTGCACCCTGCAATACACATCAATCTGTCTAATCCAGTTATCTAGCTTTTCTGCATTTAATTCTCCATCATAGATTGGAAAATCAAATTTTACATCTAATTTAATCAAAGATGTTTTCTTCTTTTTCTTTTCAGGGCTAGAAGGAGGAGTTGATGGAGGAGGCTCTTCCCCTTTCCCTTTGCCTTCTGAATGGGCAACTAGAAGAGGTTCCTCTACTCCTTTGCCTTGTTCGGGTGTTGAGGTGCTTTCACCTCGATCCTTCTTAAATTCCCGATACATTTCTTCCACCATGGCTCTCATGGTCATGAAACTGTCCATGAATTGAGATTCTGATTCCATTGGGACTTCTCCGACCATTCTCCTCTGAGAGTAGACTCTTTCAATTTCTGGATTAGCCTCAACAAGCTCTCCTTCTCCTAGTTTGAGCTTTGTCCTAGTTAGCATTTAACAAACTAGCACAAGCTTGTCTAACCTTAGCAAACCTAAAGCTTTGATACCACTTGATCTGAAAATAAGATCTTAGATTACTTTTAAGGTATTGCAGACTCATGTGAATGGATTTGCCTATATTACTTAGTGCAATGGATCGACAAGATTGCAAATAATATAGACAATTGGGTAGTTAGAGAAACATAATAGACAAACACACATAAACACAACAAGTTTAATATGGAGTTCACCCAAAACTCTTGGGCTACGTCTCCTGGTCCAGACTTCAATGGTGACCTATCTATTATGTCTTCAAGAGCAGAGTTTTACAAAATGTGAGCTCAAATTGAGTCTCAACAAACAGATACAAAACAACAGGAGTTTGCTTGAATCTATGAGTACATAGACTCTTTATTTCACTTTCTGTCTCTGTTTTCTCTCTATCTCAGTACTGCTTCCCCTCTATCTCTGTTAGTCTGTGGCTTTAAAGCCAATTGGCACTGTCTGTTCGTTTCCTCTTCTCGGGCTCTCTGGCTCCTGCCTTCTGTCCGCTCGAATCCCCTTATGAGCATTAGCAATCATGGCATAACGTCTTTAGGGAAGGTGTCCACCTGTTCTGCAACGTAAGGGACCATCGGGCCTTTGAAATCCTTAAAACTAGTGTTCTCTATTTACACATAGAAATACACTAAAAACTCAGGAAAACTCGCCAAACAGCTATTTATTGGACTTCAAATATCCTTAAATCTGCCCTATACTCCTATTGGGTCCGCTTGTAATCACTGTCGCAAGCCGCAATGCCCTTGCGCCACGATTCCTTTTGTATTTATAAAAATACATTAAAACACTGAAAATCTGATGGAGGGCCTTATGGCGGACTTCAAATAATTATGTAGTGGCATTTACAAACCCTTTCGGGTCTGGCTTCATTGCATCAGCGCAATCCCTTCACTTTTCATTTATTTAACGAAAACGCTAAAATACCTAGAAAAATGCCATTTTACGGAACTCAATATATATTAAATTCGGTACATAATTCCATTGGGTCTGGCCATCAGATCGCATATATATATATATATATATATATATATATATATATATATATATATATATATATATATATATATATATATATATATATATATATATATATATATATATATATATATATATATATATATATAGCCCCACTCCTCTTTGATGCTTTGACGTGATATTGCGATGTGATTATATCGCGATCACATATCACATAGTCCCCGGGCTGTTTATAAGTGCTCCGCTGTGGTTTTCCAACGCGATATTGCGATTCAACTTAGGCTCGTTGACTACACTGATTGTTGTTGCAATAAGCCTGTGATAGCCTCCATCAATTGTGATATGCCGATCGGATCTGGACTATTGATTGGCCATATCCGACAGTTGTTGTGCATCACTGTCCAAGCCACCGATAGCTCTGTTTTTGGTCATTTCTTCATGTTTTTCACTCCCGATAGTGTTATCCGCCATTTCTAATGGTTCTTCTTTTGCGATAGTTTTGATCTTTAGAAGACATAGAGGGTTTTCTAGGATCCACTTTGGATCACAAACCCTAGGGCGTTTTATCCCGTAACAGAATTGGCGATTCCACTGGGGATTGAACCCAGAATCTTTGGTTTCCTAGACCAGCGGAGTCTCCAATTAAACAACGCACTCAAAGGAATTATTTCCTCCATCGGGATGGGCTAGTTTGACTTAGGAGAGCCATAACCTTGTCGTGATTTTTTTTAAGGGAAGTAAACTTGAGCCAACCTTTCTGCGGTGTCTCTTGACTCATTTTTAGTTGTCCATACTCGGTTTGTTAGAGTTATGTTCAATATCACATCAGCTATTTGGTCCTTTACTCGTGCTAGTTAAGAAGGTCTTCATTGACTTCTTGCTGGCGAGTTTGCTCTTATCGACTTCAAAAAATGGCTCTGAGAGTAGGCCTAGAGCTGCAACCTAGTCCTATTTCCATCATTGATAGGTGACCTTGTACTTAGCATCGATCAATATTATGGGTCTTTGATTGAGTGGTTTCCCTTGTGTTCAATGTCAGCTTACATTATCACACATTGGGATTTGTGCAATACCTTGGTTTCCATTTGACCCTATTGTCACATTCCTCGCCCCTTTTTCAACTTTCATTATTGGTTAGTTCAAAGGGTTTCTATCATGCACTAGCCACATCTTATGTACATCGGAAATGTGCTTTTGTATGTTTACTTCATCTTTCTTCATCTAATTCCTTCCAAATTATTTTCCCGTGGGTTACACTCGCGCTGGATTGATGTGGGACGCCTTAATTCCTTCCTTCCGACATATCTTTTCCCATAAAATCCAACTCATTTCTATAGGAATAAGGTACAGGGTCCTTTTTTCAGTACCTTTTGGTTTGTAGTCATCAATGGAAGACTCCTTCACTATTGACAGTGAGAATACATCAAGGTGTCATGATTGGTAGATTCTCTCAAGTTTTCGACTTCAACTCATTTATTCGCACTTGTTAGACTGTACTGGGGTACCTTGACTCTCATCATCATTATCAGTGAGTTGTATCGTATTTGTTAACAGTATACATCAATCACTAGTAATCAAATGATTTCTCACATGGGCGACTTCATCTCATTTATTCCCATAGTGTAGAAATGTACCATGGCGGTCAGTGAAGACCTCGGGTTGCATCAACATTTTTGGGTTCACTTGTCAGTTCCTCCAGTTTTCTTCCAGTGACACCATCCACATGTTGGGAAAAATACTGGGGGGGGGTGAAACATTATTTTAAAAACTCACAATAATGATTTTCTTTTTTGAAATATATATGTGACTTTACTGAACCCAACTCGCATATGTACGTGATTGTTGTAAAGGAAACTAGCTTGTGCTTAGTAAACTTGTAAAATGGCTAATTCTTTATTTGTTAGACGTAAACCAAAATGTAAGAGATTTATCATGTATTTGATAAGTAGTAAGTAGGTGCAGTAAGAACATAATAAAGTATCACACATAAGAAACAAACATGAGCACCAGGATTTAAGGTGGAAACCCAATGCGGGAAAAACCACATGTTGTTGTCGTCTTTGGCTTCCTTTTAATACAAAGAAAAATATTTTTACAATCTTGTACTGGTGCAGACTCATACCAGTATGCATGCACCCACCTGCAGAAGGCTACAACCTTCGCTCGTTCTCTAGCTCCTACTGGAAGGGAGCTCCAACCCCCTAGTTCTTGTACTGGTGTAAACTTGTACGAGTACGTAGGCACCAACCTGCAGAAGGCTACAACCTTTAGTCATTCTCCAGCTACTACTGGAAGGGAGCTGCAACCCCCTGATCTGATTTACAAACTACCACTGGAAGGAAGCTCCAACTCCCTCAACTTTGGGGACCATATTTCATAAATTTTCATACTAGATCCACCTGCTACAACACATCATAACTTGTAGGCCACATTTCATCAAATTTTCAGACTGGACCCACTACCAACACTTAAGCTCAATATCAATAATCAAATTGTAACTCATCATTGTAACACAATCATCAATCTATGACACAACTGAATCAACCAATCATTGAAACCCAATCAACTGAAACTTAATCAAAACTCAAACAATCAGCTAGAACAGTTAGATCAATGTAACCATAATATCAAACATCATATTGCACATCACAGAAACCATATTCTGATACTGCAAATCTTTCTCAACCATCTGTCAAAATGTATACACTACTTCGCTTAAGGCAACCCACGTGTATACACACTTTTCTGTAGAGAAACCTGCGTACAGATTTCAAAATACTAAAAATTTGTAATTCTAAATCAGACATAGAGTTGACTAGAGTTATTCTGAAATATTCTGTTATCTTACAGAACCCTCATACAGTTAGCAACATCAATAATATTTTCAACCAATCAACATGTAACCAAATTTAAATTCATCATTCAATCAATTCTACTTCACACGTTATCACTCAATCTAGATCAACATGAGGACATCATTGACAAACAACAAAGAAACAACAACACTGATCAAGTTGATCAGTCATTTATGAACATAAACCCTTCCTTTATATAAGCGACTTCAAGGAAACAAACCCGTGGGTATACGTGACTTCAACGAGACTAACCTACGTACAGATCTACAAATTTTGTCAAAAAACCTTCCTTTATATACGCGACTTCAACGAAATGAACCCGCGTGTATACAAGACTTCACCGAGACCAACCTGGGTATAGATCTACAAATTTTGACCTAAAATTGTGTAGCTCTTCAGAACTTCAGAAAGACCCAGATCATAATATTCAGAGATAAAAACATGCGTCAGTACTTAGATCTAGTAAATCCATGAGAATATCATACAATGGAAAGTCATTTGAGGTCTCATGATCCTAATCCATCCTTGTATTCTTTGGTGAATAATTATTTCACATCTATTAGAACTTATCCATCATCAAACTCTCAGGTGTATACTTAGTTTAGATCAAGTAAAGTATCAAAAGCCCATAACATGCATATTTTCTTTAAATCTAACTATTCATAAGATTTCCATCACTTGCACACACTCACACTTCAATCTTCACCACCTTATATAGTTTATCCTTTTTCAATACCATGGGTCAAAATTTTACTAGTGTCAGTGGTAATCTTGGATGGGATCAAGTAACCATTGTCACGCTCATTACTATGAGCCAATACCATGGTATTTAGAATACCATGGAGCAAAAACTATAAATGACTTTGCTTCACCAAACCTGCACGTATACGCAAGTTGGCCTTGATGGAATCGTGTATAAGTCTTCAAATATTCACCCGTGACTTTGATTCTTTGTACCTCCCTGTATACGCGATTTGGCCTTGACAAAACCGTGTATAGATCTTCAAATATTCACCTTTATCAAACTTCTGATTTTGATCTGTAAACCTTTATCCCATCATTTTGTTATTCTATTCCATCACTCTGTCACCTCTGAACTGACCTGTGGATTCATCTAGTTACCATATACTTGTTCTATTACAATTGAGTTGCCATCAAGGACAACACATGCATCATAATGCCAACAATCTCCACCTTTGGACTTGATGGAAACCATATTGGTGTTGATCACCTCAAATTGTAGAAACCTATTAGATACATCAAATAATCATTATTCAAACACCAAGATACTCTCCCCCTTTGACATCAAGGGAAAAGGGCAGACCAAAGCTCCCCCTTTGGATCTGATTTGCACTATACTGTCCATGCTCCCTCGGAGCACATGCTGAATCTTCATAAATATTTTCAAATTATAACATGACTCTATAACTCAACTGAGTATGACCTTCCTATCACCAAGGACTCATACTTACATCAATCACCCAACCAAGTGGGGATGCATGTTTGACTTGACCTCAAAAGTCCATACATGAATGAATATGACAATTATTACATCATAGGTCTCCACATGGCCTTTACATCAAATGAAATTTATAACAAAGACAAAACACCTAAACAAGACCATGATATTTATCAACAACTATCATACACCATATATGATCTGCAACATAAGCATATGTCAGCAACATCAAGAACAACAACCTATATATGTCCATAATCAATTCACAAGATAAGGAAATGTAGCTTTAATATCATCAACATGTGACTAAGTAGGTTGCATATAGATTTTCATATATATCTGCTATCAACTCATCCTCTTAACCTTATCAAGATCAACTTGCTCTTTTTCTTTAGTAGAAAAATCCTTAATCTATGTTCATAAAAAACATAGCCTTTCATGAATCAACTAAGCATATGCCATATCTCCAAGAAATAATGCCTATATCTTCACAAAACCATTCACATCATATCATATACATGTGAAATAACCATAGTCATCATCCATGACCACAACATCATCATCAAATCATCGTAGCAAGAACTGCATGTTCTTTCCACAACAACCCTCAATATATCAACCATGTATCTTCACTAAGAAGTTTTCTAATATCCCACATATGATAAGAATCAACCATGATAATCAACATATGTGAGAACCAAGACTATCCTCATAGATTAATATAGGAAGAAGTATTGATCATTCCTTATCATCATCATTATGTGACTAAGTCAACCACGCCTCCAAATAGCCATGTCTTCATGATACCATTCTCTTGGCCAATTTTCTTCATACAAGAAGATATTTTATACCAACATATTTTACCAATATGAAACTTAAGTAATCATCCATGTGATCCTGTTTGTTGGAAATAATACTGAGAGGGGGGGTGAATCAGTATTATCAGATCAATAAAACTTTTTCATTTCCATACTTAGATACATATATGCTACTTCATTCAAGTGAACCCGCGTGTATACGCAGCTGTGTTTAAAGCAACTAGCATATATCCAAAATACTTATGATTCAGTTAATCCATTAAATGTTGATCTTTAGTTAGTGCATCAGAACTTCATTAACCATATGAACAGTAAGTAGGTGCAGTAAAAACAGAACAGATCATCACACACAAGAAGCACACATGAACACCATGATATAAGGTGGAAACCCAATGTGGGTGAAAACCACCTGCTGCAATTCGTTTCTATCTTCCTTTATTAAGAAACTTCTTGTTGGTACCATCCCATGACCTCCTTTTTCCTCCTAAAACATATCATTTGCCTACTTCTTTTCATCATATATCTCTTAGATTCCTTGAAAATTGATTAGTTAATAGTCCTATAGTTATTAAAATGCATTGAAATTGATTTAGGAGTTTTATGTTAAAGAATTAGAAGTTTTTGGTAAAATGGTTACAGGAAGTTCCAACATCCTATAATTGGCTCATTGTTTGACATGTGGCACAACAGCTAGGCTAGAGCGAAAGGTAGGGATGAAAAGTAGAATGTCCAAGCATGGACGAATACCTATCCTACAGCAGAATCGACCCTCCTACATGCGCGGTCAACACAGGTCAAAGTATGGCATACTGGCGACAAAGGCAGCAACAGCAGAGCATTCTAAATTGATTTAGTTTTTGTTCCTTTTTGAAATCAGTTTAGGATGGAAACATTTTAAAAATCTCGACATGGTAAAAGCGGCAACAACCATATCATGAATGTACATTCGTTTTCGAAATGTAAGGGTTGTAAAAAAACATATGTAAATACAGTCCTGTGTAATCAATGTATGGGTAATCGTTGTATCATTTGAAACAGAGTTTGAACTTAATATCAAGAACACAGTTACAGTCACGATCCTTGTCTTGTTGCGTTGATTTGATAACCGGTTGAACACAGTCCAGTATACCTCTGGAATGCGGACGGGCCCTTCTATGGGAGTCATCAGACCGTCATAGGATAAACATGATCAGATTCACTCCTTCATCTGACTCATCTGAAGAAAATTACAAAATGGTTATATTTTTTAATCCACAAGAAGAACTACTTGTACATACTATATCCAGTTCTTCTACCTATGGTTTAGGTTATGTTGATTCTTCACCTATTCCTGAATACAGAAGAAATCCCATTGATAAGATTCCAAGACATGTAGAAATTCCTTCTGATTTAGAGATAATTGCCTTTCTAAAGATTTTTAATACAGTCTGCTTGAACAACAGTGTTAATACTTTGGCAGAAAATGATAAGGAATTTTCTGCCATATGGCAGAAATTTTTTTATATATCTGCCACCACTCAATGAACCATTCTGGTGTAGGATCTTCTTGTTCCTAGGCTTCTGCTGAATTGTTCCTTGGGAACGGTATAAAGTCCGATAAACGCGTAGACAGTCAATCTCTGTAAGGAGATTTCTCCTATGTAATATCTGCATCCATATAATAAAAATCCCAGTTCAAGATTCTGCAATCTGTGTTCATTTACTTTCATTAAAGGTCCTGTAAGAGATGAAATAGAGTTGCTGAAATAGCCAGAGGAAAGTAAAGGTTGGTTGTAAATTATAAACCAACCTTACAGGACCAAAGTATTATCACTGTTCATTTAGTGGTGGCATAGATATAAAAAAATTTCTGCCATATGGCAGAAAAAAGAGCCTTATCATTTTCTGCCAAAGTATTAACACCAGGTATGGCCTTTCAGCTCTAATCATCAAGCCGTATACACTCCATATGCTTAAAATCCCTGGTTTCAGTGAACCATTTTCCCATATGAATGGAATTGTATACAAAGATGCTGAAAATGTTGCCGACATCAGTGATCTATCTTTTTTGCAAGCAATCCGACACTGTGGTCATATCAGATGGTTTGTCACAAACCAGTACAAGGCAAGGATGATATCCCATAGTACTAATTATGAAGATTTCCACCATCAGGTTGATATCACATCAAATCCTTTCCAACCCATCAACTTTTTGGAACCACCCAACCAAAATATTTCACAAATGTGGGAATCAGAGAAAGAAATAAGAGTGCAATACTTTAATAATTCTCTGATCGAAAGATTCAGATATCAGCATTATACAAATCCTCAGATAGAATACTATACTATGGATTGAGTGACGTCTTTCTGGACGACTATGGTGCCGAACGAGCTTTCGTGGATTCCCTCGCTCTGGAATCTCCACTTTGTACAAACCTTTAAGATTTGCAAATCTCATATTTTTGTCATTTTAGTCTTTCGAGGGTTCACTTATGAATTTCCTCTATGTAAATAGTTTGTTGGTACTAAGATTCGGTCCCCACATGCCTCGGGCTCTCTGATAAAGAGTAGGGACGAGATAACATAGGACGATATTGTCCTATGCCCGAATCTTGCTTTCAGCGATCTACTCAGATCTGTCTGAGTACTTGTGTTTTTGAGTCATCAGTCTGTACATATCGCACTCATGAATGTTTGTTCCCTTCCAGCTTATAAATAAGAGCTAGCTGCGAAGTAAGACTCATTTGGGTCGAGAGAGTTTAGAGTCAAAAACTTTTCCTACTCTGCATCTGCGTACATTTGTGTCTGATCTGCTTGCATCACGAAGAGTTTGATAAGTCTTAGAGTCTGGTTTGGAAGCCTGCGCATCAGTGTGCTCGGCACTGATGAGAACCTAAAGTGGCTGAACCAATAGGAAAGTCTGAGAGTTTGTCTGTAATCTCTGAGGCAGAGTCTGTCTATTGCCAGGTAGCCTCCGGTGACACTTGTTCCTTGGGAACGGTATAAAGTCCGGTAAACGCGTAGACAGTCAATCTCTGTAAGGATATTTCTCCTATGTAATATCTGCATCCATATAATAAAAATCCCAGTTCAAGATTCCGCAATCTGTGTTCATTTACTTTCATTAAAGGTCCTGTAAGAGATGGTATCAGAGCCAAGTATTGTTTGAGTTGATATTTTTCTATGAGCTATTGTTTGAGTGAAAAAATTCGCTTGAGTCCTGAATAGCGTTCGAGCTCGTTGTTGCCGGTGTTGGCGTTGGAGAGCGTTGAAGACGTTGGATGAGAATTTGCCGCAATTTCTCCTTCAGAAGAAGACCGCAATTCTTCTCATCATTTTCTGCAAGAATTTTGATCGGGTATTTATCTATTCTAAAATGGATGCTCCTAGACATTCTTCAGCTGAATCTTCTGACTCTATTTTTGGATCTAAGCACTTTAGAACTATGAAAGATGAAGAAAAATCAAAATCTGCATTAGAAGGGCTATGTAGATCTGAATCCACTTCTGGTAATTCTGCTATCATAGAACAAGAAGAAACAGATCCCTCTGTTAATTGGAAACTTCCACCAGTGTCTCCGCATGATGTATACAGAAATTTATCCTCTTTTAATTTCCGTGCCCTTAGTCAAATCAAAATCAAAGAAAAATCCATCAAAGCTGATTTAACTTTGAATGCTATGTTAACTATATCTCTCCTGGAAGCCAAACATATAAAATCCGCTCTCAAAGCTGGTTACCAGTATGTCCATCTGGGGATGGTAAGGATAGGACTGAATGCATTACATAGAAAAGGACAAAAAGCTTATGTGTTCTCAGCCCTATTTGATAATCGATGGACCACATTCACCCAGGCCATGATAGGTGGCATTGAAACAAGCCTTGCTGAAGGCCCTGTTCAGTATGATGTTTTTCCAGATTTCTCTGTTGCACTCGACGACCCAAATGTCCTGCAATGCCTAACCTGAGGTATCCAAACTGCCGGGTATCAAAACTTCAAAGCAAAATCAAAAAATTTGGCCATTTTTTATATTACCTGTGTTAGATTTTATAATACAAAAATCCCTGCTGTTTTGCATACCCCTGTTAAAGATGAAGGCCGAGTCACTCTTATCCAGTATGATTCATCTTGTAATCCAGTAGCACCAGTCTATGTCTCCAGAAATGACTTATGTCCGCCTGATGATTGGGTAACTAATTGGGGAAAACCCACGAAGGTCCTGTAAGAGATGGTATCAGAGCCAGAAATTGTGGGGGTGCAGGAGACTGCCCAGGATGTAATTGACTGATTGTAGTAGGAATTGCAGAGACAGAAATAGAGGTTCCTTCATTCTGAAATGTGTTAACTCTGGGTAATCTTGTGGTAACCTTTCCATCTATCTCTGTTATTATTGATTGTGATTAGAAGCCAAGATGGGAAGTTGTATAAATTACTTCCATCCCATGCTGATGATCCTAGTTTAGTAGCAAGAGACACTGTTGCTGCTACAAATTGGACAAATTTAGCTCTATCCAGTCTGGAGATATTTGTCAGTTCTAAGTTTGAAAATATTGAAACTGCCAATTCTGAAATGAAGATCATGCTTGAAAGTATCTTGAGAAAACAAGATTATAATATAGTCTGCTTGAACAACAATGTTAATACTTTGGCAGAAAATGATAAGGCTCTTGCTAAGAGTCTTGACAGATTATCTTTACAAACAGGGCAGATAGATAAAAAAACCCATGATGCTACCAATGCTCATGGAAAGGAAATTGTAAAGATCAGTAATTCCCTAGATATTGTAAAGAAACAAGTCTGGGAAGTCACTCAAGGGATAGAATCCTTGAAGAAGAAGCCTAAGGTTGAAACCTATAAATCTGCAACTATATTTAACACATTTCAGAATGAAGGAACCTCTATTTCTGTCTCTGCAATTCCTACTACAATCAGTCAATTACATCCTGGACAGTCTCCTGCACCCCCACAGTTTGTAATAGACCAAGCAGTGTATGATTCTATCAGAAGAATGTTTTCACAGCCAAGCTCATCTCAGCCTTTTAGCTCAGTCTGTGACCATCCACACTGCTCCAAGACCTTCTGTCAATTTTCTTCAGAACCACCAACTCCACATGGGGAGTCATCAGACTGTCATAGGATAAACATGATCAGATTCACTCCTTCATCTGACTCATCTGAAGAAAATTACAAAAAGGTTATATTTTTTAATCCACAAGAAGAACTACTTGTACATACTGTATCCAGTTCTTCTACCTATGGTTTAGGTTATGTTGATTCTTCACCTATTCCTGAATACAGAAGAAATCCCATTGATAAGATTCCAAGACATGTAGAAATTCCTTCTGATTCAGAGATAATTGCCTTTCTAAAGATTTTTAAAGGAATTAGTCCATATGATAGAAAAACCCACAGAATTGCAGAGACATAAATAGAGGTTCATTCATTCTGAAATGTGTTAAATATAGTTGCAGATTTATAGGTTTCAACCTTAGGCTTCTTCTTCAAGGATTCTATCCCTTGAGTGACTTCCCAGACTTGTTTCTTTACAATATCTAGGGAATTATTGATCTTTACAATTTCCTTTCCATGAGCATTGGTAGCATCATGGGTTTTTTTATATATCTGCCCTGTTTGTAAAGATAATCTGTCAAGACTCTTAGCAAGAGCCTTATCATTTTCTGCCAAAGTATTAACACTGTTGTTCAAGCAGACTGTATTATAATCTTGTTTTCTCAAGATACTTTCAAGCATGGGATGGAAGTAATTTATACAACTTCCCATCTTGGCTTCTAATCACAAAATTTTTCCAAGGGGGAAACTCTGTGTCTTTTTCTAAAAGATTTCCATCAAGGAGTTCCCACTTGTGCTTATTTGGGGTCCCAGTCCGCATCATGTTTACTTGGAATTGAGAACAAATGTTTCTTAGTAATTTTTCTCCTTCAATTTGAACAGCAATCAGAGATCTGGGAATGTTTGGCTTATTTAGCATGCTCTGAATTTTTGGCTGAAAAACATGTGCTTTCAAAGGAGAAGGAATTACTACTGGATTCTCTTTCAAAATCCCAGTTCAAGATTCTGCAATCTGTGTTCATTTACTTTCATTAAAGGTCCTGTAAGAGATGGTATCAGAGCCAAGTATTGTTTGAGTTGATATTTTGTTGTGAGCTATTGTTTTGGCTGAAAAACATGTGCTTTCAAAGGAGGAGGAATTACTACTGGATTCTCTTTCAACTTTTCTTCTACAAATTTTTTTGGATCCTTGATTTTTTTCTGTTTAGCGTGGTTCCTGAATTGTTTCATCAAGGATTGTTCTATTATATTTGCAGAAGGATAATACCATTCATAGAATGATATCCATTGATTTTCTGCCTTCATCCATTCTTTCCAATTTTCAACATTCTGTCTGTTGAAGGCAGGACGATCATTCTTTGGAAGAAGCATTACTTCTTCAAAATAAAAATGTTCTTTTTCATGAGTAAACATATCCCAATTGAACATTTTCTTTTTCCATTGATCATCAGGATCATATGGACTAATTCCTTTAAAAATTTTTAGAAAGGCAATTATCTCTGAATCAGAAGGAATTTCTACACCCATTGGAATCTTATCAATGGGATTTCAGAGATAGATAATTTTTTATATCTATGCCCTATATTAGGATTTCAGAACCTAAGACTTCTGTCCCATATTCTATTACTCCTTCTGTGGAAAGCCTTATTAGAACACCCAACTCTATAACTTTTCCACCACCCACTTCTTCTCATCCATATTCTCTGTTTGCAAATCCCAGTTTCTTTAGTCCACATCCTGTCATAAAACATTCCAAAGAATCTAGTGGATCTAGCAAACCAGAATCTTCTAATCTGATGACTGAAGATTCCTATGCTAGAGAAGAAGAAGAAAGTTTTGATACAAGTTTTCACAAAACAGAAACATCCTTTGGTGATATGACTCTTCACAAGATAGAAGCAGAACCATAGATTGAAGAGCTTGAAACCTGTATCAATAACTTATCTTTGACATATCAAGAACAGGATCAACCTGATAATGAAAATCAAGTCAATGCTACATCATCCAGGTCAAGATGGGAAACTACTTGGAATCCTGCTCCTGATAGAAGAGATCTTATGAAATCTGAATACCATAAGGATTGGTCTGCAAATGCTACTTACTCATGGAATATTGATAATTGCACAGAAGCTGAAATCATGTCTGTTTTACATTCCATGCTTGTATGTTATAGGACTTATCTTGCAGATGACATAGGACCTATCAATGGTACAAGAAGAATAATCGGAGGATTTGAAGGAACATTGGATTCTTGGCTAAAAGCTGAGACAGTAAAAGATCCCCATCTCCTTGCAGGTTGGGAACAAGCAGTTGTTGAAAATGGAGATGGATCTACTCACATAGATCCTGTCACTAGTTTGCCTGTAAACAATATGATCGGAAAACTTCTTTATGCTATTACTATTAATTTCGTTGGTTTCCCCCAGATAACCAATGATATTACAACCATTACTTTGTTGGCCATGAAATTGCATAATATGCAACACTTTGATGAATACTTTAATGAATTCCTTCACAGACTGCATACTCTAACTCTAGATCTCATTCTTGAGCCAAAATGGAAGGAAATTTTTGTTGCATCTCTTCCCCAATGGGTCTCTTCAGCCATTGTCAATAAATTACCAGGAAAGATTGGGGACTATAAATTTGGCATAATCAGACAAGCAGTAAAAGCAATCATTGTTGAATTATGTTCACAAATGAAGATTGCAAGAGCTGCCACAAATCCTAAAAAGCCACATGGATATCAACAGCTTTGCAAACAATGGCATCTTGGTAAAGCTGGCAATTCTGAGGGGCATAAGAGGAGAAAAAGACATTTCAAGAAGAATTCCCAGATCTCCCAAGATAAGCCAAAAAGAAAACATTACAAAGCAAAACCTTACAAGCATACAAAGATGTTTTCTAAAGATAGAGAAATAATTTGTTACAACTGTAACAAAAAAGGTCACACAGCTCCAAATTGTCCAAATAAAAAGAAAGACTCTTCTAAAAAGAAAGTCCAGTATAGAAACAAGAAAGGAAAGATAAATTCATTTTATCTTCCTAGTAGCTGTGATGAATTGGTATCTTCTGATTCAGAATCTGAAAATGAATTTAATTTTGTTGATTCAGATGAATCATCTGATGAAGAATTCTGTAATGATCCCCATTGTACAGAATGTAAATACTGTGATTGTGATGATCCTGATATTTGTACATGCAATGCAGTCAGGATGATGAAGACTGATTATGATGAAATCAGTAAGAATATTTTTGCACAAATGATGGCTGCTACAGATCTGCAAATGAAAGAAATGTACAGATCTTTGCTGACAGAACATTTGAAGAAAGCACCCTCTACTTCAAAGAATTCTCCAAATAAAGGGTATGTGCCTCCTGCTACTCTTTTCTCTGTTGAAGCCTTAACCAGACAGTTTAAGAATGAAGATTTTGGAGAAGACTTGCCACAGACCTTACCTGCAGTGCATCAGGCAATAAAAGAATTAAGAAAAACAATCAAAGAGAATAGAAAATTGTGTGTTGAAAGGCACAATGAGTTAAGCCTAAAGATGTTAAATGCACAAGCTCCTTTTGCTTCTTCATCACAAGATCCTATTTCAGGGAAGATAGAAAACTGGACCTATCATACAGGGCCAGTTCAACAACAGTATAACAAAGAAGAAGAAGAAGAAGAAGAAGAGGTAGCAAGAACAGATTTTGGATGCAATAGCATGAATAGAGATGTCATGTATTGTGTCAAAATGAAGGTAAAGATTGGACACCAGTATGAGTTTTGGAAAGTTCTTATGGATACTGGTTCCAGGCTAAATATTGTAAGTGATACAGTGGTTGGCATGCATCATAGAAGACCAACAACATGTCCAAGGGTAATCACTGCAAGTGGTGATATCCCTACAAAGCATGAAGCAGAAATTGATGTTCTGCTTACAGAAAAAATTGGAGTTCATCTAGTTTGTCCTGTTGTTCCAGGATTGGATTGTGCAATGTACCTCGGGACACCATTTTTTCAGAATTTTAGCATGCATGGAGCAAAATTTGATGCAAAAACCCAGAGGTATGGATATTTTATTAATTTTGATAATAAGGAAGTCTTTTTCCCATTTATCAATTCTAATTCTCCAATGAGGATTAAGAGAGTTGAAAGAATGGAAAATATTTTGGCAAAGATGGAAGTGAAAAGGGAAGTATTGAAAACAGAAGAACATTTGGATAATGGAAAGTATGCTTCTGAGATAGCAAAACTCACTTCCCAGTTCAAAGAATGTTGTTCAGATGATCCAAATGCCTTTTGGCATATTAAGAAACAAGAGGTAGAACTTCCTCTCAAGAAAGACTTCAGTGGAAAATTAAGAAGGTCTAAAGCAGTGGCAATGAATGAAGAACAGATGAAACTCTGCAGAGAAGAAATTAAAGATCTTTTGAAGAAAGGGCTTATCAGGAAGAGTAAGAGCCCCATAGCATGTTTTGCATTTTATGTTAATAAACATGCTGAAATAGCCAGAGGAAAACCAAGGTTGGTTGTAAATTATAAACCTCTGAATAATATTCTGGATTATGATGCATATCCTTTGCCAAAACCATCCTCCATACTCGCCCAGATATCAAGATCCAAGATATTCTCTAAATTTGATCTCAAATCTGGTTTTTGGCAAGTAGGGATCAAGGAAGAAGACAAATGGAAGACTGCATTCTCTGTACCTGAGGGGCATTATGAGTGGAATATCATGCCATTCGGTTTGATCAATGCTCCTTCAGCTTTTCAGAGAATAATGGATGAAACTTTTGAAGGAATGGAAGAATTCCTAAAAAAAATATATTGATGATTTATTGATTCATTCTGATAATATTGCTGACCATGTTAAACATTTGAAAATCTTTCTTCGCAGGGTCAAAGAAATGGGTATAGTATTATCAGAATCCAAGATGAAACTATTCCGGCCAATGATAGACTTTTTGGGTTACAATATACAGTACGGATCCTATACTGTAATCCAAAGAAGTTTAAATTTTGTTGATCACTTCCCTGATGAAATCAAGGATAAAACTCAACTGCAAAGGTTTTTGGGAAGTTTGAATTACATTTCTAAGTTTCTGAAGCATTGTGCACAAGAAAGGAAATTATTAAACAAAAGGCTTCAAAAGGATCCAATTCCATGGAATAATGATTGCACACAAGCAGTCAAGGCAATAAAAGAAAAAGTTAGAAATATTCAGCCACTCTCCCCTATCAGAGAAGAATGGGAGAAAATCATTATGACAGATGCCAGTTATGAAGGATGGGGAGCAGTTTTATGTCAGAAGAATCCCAGCAGCAAAAGAGAGATTGAAATCTGCCAATATGCATCTGGATTATGGGCAAAAAATCAATTGAATTGGTCAAGTTTGAAGAAAGAACTCAGAGCAGTTTGTTTAGGAATAGAAAAATTCAGGAATTTTGATATCTACACCAAATTTACTGTTAAGACAGACTGCCAGGCATTGAAATTTGCAATTCATAAATGTGATTTTGAGGATGCTGCTATGGTCAGGTGGATCATGCAGTTAAGCCAGTACAATTTTGATGTTGAATTTGTTAAAGGTGATAAGAACAATTTTGCAGATATGCTGAGTAGAGAATTTCTGTCAAAACATTCAATTTTAAGTCTACATTGCAATTATATCAGGAGAAGGGAAAGTACTGTTGAAATAGAAACACCAAATGGATGGGTAAGTTATATGCTTGAAACTCCAGTACTTATCCATGATGTAGATTGGTACCCAATCAAAGAAATTAGACATCGAGAAGATATTCCTTATCTATGGACAGAAACAATGCAAGATGAAATGAATCAAGAAGCAGTGGATGCTCTACAATATTTGGAATACATTGACAGCATACACTATACTCTTGAGAGAGATGATGAGGATGATGATCGGATGACGAGCTGCCACATCACACTGAGAAGGTTTGATAACCCTCTTCACAGACAAAATTATGACCCTGACAGGAAAAAGGAATGTTTCTATACAGCTATGAATCTCCAAAATTGCTCAGCCAATTTATTTTATTCTATACAGTCCTCATTTTTATTTGAAGGTATGTCAGCAGAAGCCTTGGAACAAGAAGATCCTACACCAGAATGGTTCATTGAGTGGTGGCAGATATATAAAAAATTTTCTGCCATATGGAATTTCTACATGTCTTGGAATCTTATCAATGGGATTTCTTCTGTATTCAGGAATAGGTGAAGAATCAACATAACCTAAACCATAGGTAGAAGAACTGGATACAGTATGTACAAGTAGTTCTTCTTGTGGATTAAAAAATATAACCTTTTTGTAATTTTCTTCAGATGAGTCAGATGAAGGAGTGAATCTGATCATGTTTATCCTATGACGGTCTGATGACTCCCATAGAAGTTCCATAGAAGTTTTATATCTATGCCACCACTCAATGAACAGTAATAATACTTTGAATCAGAAGGAATTTCTACATGTCTTGGAATCTTATCAATGGGATTTCTTCTGTATTCAGGAATAGGTGAAGAATCAACATAACCTAAACCATAGGTAGAAGAACTGGATACAGTATGTACAAGTAGTTCTTCTCTTGGATTAAAAAATATAACCTTTTTGTAATTTTCTTCAGATGAGTCAGATGAAGGAGTGAATCTGATCATGTTTATCCTATGACGGTCTGATGACTCCAATGACGGTCTGTAGGTATAACTACTATGTACAAGTAGTTATACCTATTCTCTGAATCAGAAGGAATTTCTACATGTCTTGGAATCTTATCAATGGGATTTCTTCTGTATTCAGGAATAGGTGAAGAATCAACATAACCTAAACCATAGGTAGAAGAACTGGATACAGTATGTACAAGTAGTTCTTCTTGTGGATTAAAAAATATAACCTTTTTGTAATTTTCTTCAGATGAGTCAGATGAAGGAGTGAATCTGATCATGTTTATCCTATGATGGTCTGATGACTCCCATAGAAGTTCCATAGAAGTTTTATATCTATGCCACCACTCAATGAACAGTGATAATACTTTGGTCTTGTAAGGTTGGTTTATAATTTACAACCAACCTTTACTTTCCTCTGGCTATTTCAGCCACTCTATTTCATCTCTTACAGGACCTTTAATGAAAGTAAATGAACACAGATTGTGGAATCTTGAACTGGGATTTTTATTATATGGATGCAGATATTACATAGGAGAAATCTCCTTACAGAGATTGACTGTCTACGCGTTTACCGGACTTTATACCGTTCCCAAGGAACAATTCAGCAGAAGCCTAGGAACAAGAAGATCCTACACCAGAATGGTTCATTGAGTGGTGGCAGATATATAAAAAAATTTCTGCCATATGGCAAAAAATTCCTTATCATTTTTTGCCAAAGTATTAACACTGTTGTTCAAGCAGACTGTATTATAATCTTGTTTTCTCAAGATACTTTCAAGCATGTTCTTCATTTCAGAAGATCCCAGTCTGGGAAGTCACTCAGTTAACACATTTCTGAATGAAGGAACCTCTATTTCTGTCTCTGCAATTCCTACTACAATCAGTCAATTACATCCTGGGCAGTCTCCTGCACCCCCACAGTTTGTAATAGACCAAGCAGTGTATGATTCTATTAGAAGAATGTTTTCACAGCCAAGCTCATCTCAGCCTTTTAGCTCAGTCTGTGACCATCCACACTGCTCCAAGACCTTCTGTCAATTTTCTTCAGAACCACCAACTCCACATGGGGAGTCATCAGACCGTCATAGGATAAACATGATCAGATTCACTCCTTCATCTGACTCATTTGAAGAAAATTACAAAAAGGTTATATTTTTTAATCCACAAGAAGAACTACTTGTACATACTGTATCCAGTTCTTCTACCTATGGTTTAGGTTATGTTGATTCTTCACCTATTCCTGAATACAGAAGAAATCCCATTGATAAGATTCCAAGACATGTAGAAATTCCTTCTGATTCAGAGATAATTGCCTTTCTAAAGATTTTTAAAGGAATTAGTCCATATGATCCTGATGATCAATGGAAAAAGAAAATGTTCAATTGGGATATGTTTACTCATGAAAAAGAACATTTGTATTTTGAAGAAGTAATGCTTCTTCCAAAGAATGATCGTCCTGCCTTCAATAGACAGAATGTTGAAAATTGGAAAGAATGGATGAATGCAGAAAATCAATGGATATCATTCTATGAATGGTATTATCCTTCTGCAAATATAATAGAACAATCCTTGATGAAACAATTCAGGAACCAGGCTAAACAGAAAAAAATCAAGGATCCAGAAAAATTTGTAGAAGAAAAGTTGAAAGAGAATCCAGTAGTAATTCCTCCTCCTTTGAAAGCACATGTTTTTCAACCAAAACAATAGCTCACAGCAAAATATCAACTCAAACAATACTTGGCTCTGATACCATCTCTTACAGGACCTTTAATGAAAGTAAATGAACACAGATTGCGGAATCTTGAACTGGGATTTTGAAAGAGAATCCAGTAGTAATTCCTCCTCCTTTGAAAGCACATGTTTTTCAGCCAAAAATTTAGAGCATGCTAAATAAGCCAAACATTCCCAGATCTTTGATTGCTGTTCAAATTGAAGGAGAAAAATTACTAAGAAAAATTTGTTCTCAATTCCAAGTGAACATGATGCAGACTGGGACCCCAAATAAGCACAAGTGGGAACTCCAGTGGGAAATGAAGATCATGCTTGAAAGTATCTTGAGAAAACAAGATTATAATACAGTCTGCTTGAACAACAGTGTTAATACTTTGGCAGAAAATGATAAGGCTCTTGCTAAGAGTCTTGACAGATTATCTTTACAAAAAGGGAAGATAGATAAAAAAACCCATGATGCTACCAATGCTCATGGAAAGGAAATTGTAAAGATCAGTAATTCCCTAGATATTGTAAAGAAACAAGTCTGGGAAGTCACTCAAGGGATAGAATCCTTGAAGAAGAAGCCTAAGGTTGAAACCTATAAATCTGCAACTATATTTTCAGAACCTAAGACTTCTGTCCCATATTCTATTACTCCTTCTGTGGAAAGCCTTATTAGAACACCCAACTCTATAACTTTTCCACCACCCACTTCTTCTCATCCATATTCTCTGTTTGCAAATCCCAGCACAGCAAAATATCAACTCAAACAATACTTGGCTCTGATACCATCTCTTACAGGACCTTTAATGAAAGTAAATGAACACAGATTGCGGAATCTTGAACTCGGATTTTGAAAGAGAATCCAGTAGTAATTCCTCCTCCTTTGAAAGCACATGTTTTTCAGCCAAAAATTCAGAGCATGCTAAATAAGCCAAACATTCCCAGATCTCTGAAATCCCATTGATAAGATTCCAATGGGTGTAGAAATTCCTTCTGATTCAGAGATAATTTCCTTTCTAAATATTTTTAATACAGTCTGCTTGAACAACAGTGTTAATACTTTGGCAGAAAATGATAAGGAATTTTCTGCCATATGGCAGAATTTTTTTTATATATATGCCACCACTCAATGAACCATTCTGGTGTAGGATCTTCTTGTTCCTAGGCTTCTGCTGAATTGTTCCTTGGGAACGGTATAAAGTCCGGTAAACGCGTAGACAGTCAATCTCTGTAAGGAAGCCTGCGCATCAGTGTGCTCGGCACTGGTGAGAACCTAAAGTGGCTGAACCAATAGGAAAGTCTGAGAGTTTGTCTGTAATCTCTGAGGCAGAGTCTGTCTATTGCCAGGTAGCCTCCGGTGACACTTGTTCCTTGGGAATGGTATAAAGTCCGGTAAACGCGTAGACAGTCAATCTCTGTAAGGAGATTTCTCCTATGTAATATCTGCATCCATATAATAAAAATCCCAGTTCAAGATTCCGCAATCTGTGTTCATTTACTTTCATTAAAGGTCCTGTAAGAGATGAAATAGATTTGTTGAAATAGCCAGAGGAAAGTAAAGGTTGGTTGTAAATTATAAACCAACCTTACAGGACCAAAGTATTATCACTGTTCATTGAGTGGTGGCATAGATATAAAAATTTTCTGCCATATGGCAGAAAAAAGAGCCTTATCATTTTCTGCCAAAGTATTAACACTGTTGTTCAAGCAGACTGTATTATAATCTTGTTTTCTCAAGATACTTTCAAGCATGATCTTCATTCAGAAGATCCCAGTCTGGGAAGTCACTCAGTTAACACATTTCTGAATGAAGGAACCTCTATTTCTGTCTCTGCAATTCCTACTACAATCAGTCAATTACATCCTGGGCAGTCTCCTGCACCCCCACAGTTTGTAATAGACCAAGCAGTGTATGATTCTATCAGGATTATGAAGATTTCCTGAAGATTTCCACCATCAGGTTGAGCAGTGTGGATGGTCACAGACTGAGCTAATTATGAAGATTTCCACCATCAGGTTGATATCACATCAAATCCTTTCCAACCCATCAACTTTTTGGAACCACCCAACCAAAATATTTCACAAATGTGGGAATCAGAGAAAGAAATAAGAGTGCAATACTTTAATAATTCTCTGATCGAAAGATTCAGATATTAGCATTATACACATCCTCAGATAGAATACTATACTATGGATTGAGTGACGTCTTTCTGGCCGACTATGGTGCCGGACGAGCTTTTGTGGATTCCCTCGCTCTGGAATCTCCACTTTGTACAAACCTTTAAGATTTGCAAATCTCATATTTTTGTCATTTTAGTCTTTCGAGGGTTCACTTATGAATTTCCTCTGTGTAAATAGTTTGTTGGTACTAAGATTCGGTCCCCACATGCCTCGGGCTCTCTAATAAAGAGTAGGGACGAGATAACATAGGATGATATTGTCCTATGCCCGAATCTTGCTTTCAGCGATCTACTCAGATCTGTCTGAGTACTTGTGTTTTTGAGTCATCAGTCTGTACATATCGCACTCATGAATGTTTGTTCCCTTCCAACTTATAAATAAGAGCTAGCTGCGAAGTAATACTCATTCAGGTCGAGAGAGTTTAGAGTCAAAAACTTTTCCTGCTCTGCATCTGCGGACATTTGTGTCTGATCTGCTTGCATCACGAAGAGTTTGATAAGTCTTAGAGTCTGGTTTGGAAGCCTGCGCATCAGTGTGCTTGGCACTGGTGAGAACCTAAAGTGGCTGAACCAATAGGAAAGTCTGAGAGTTTGTCTGTAATCTCTGACGCAGAGTCTGTCTATTGCCAGGTAGCCTCCGGTGACACTTGTTCCTTGGGAACGGTATAAAGTCTGGTAAACGCGTAGACAGTCAATCTCTGTAAGGAGATTTCTCCTATGTAATATCTGCATCCATATAATAAAAATCCCAGTTCAAAATTCCGCAATCTTGCTGTGTTCATTTACTTTCATTAAAGGTCCTGTAAGAGATGGTATCAGAGCCAAGTATTGTTTGAGTTGATATTTTGCTGTGAGCTATTGTTTGAGTGAAAAAATTCGCTTGAGTCCTGAATAGCGTTCAAGCTCGTTGTTGCCGGTGTTGGCGTTGGAGAGCGTTGAAGACGTTGGACGAGAATTTGCCGCAATTTCTCCTTCAGAAGAAGACCGCAATTCTTCTCATCATTTTCTGCAAGACTTTTGATCGGGTATTTATCTATTCTAAAATGGATGCTCCTAGACATTCTTCAGCTGAATCTTCTGACTCTATTTTTGGATCTAAGCACTTTAGAACTATGAAAGATGAAGAAAAATCAAAATCTGCATTAGAAGGGCTATGTAGATCTGAATCCACTTCTGGTAATTCTGCTATCATAGAACAAGAAGAAACAGATCCCTCTGTTAATTGGAAACTTCCACCAGTGTCTCCGCATGATGTATACAGAAATTTATCCTCTTTTAATTTCCGTGCCCTTAGTCAAATCAAAATCAAAGAAAAATCCATCAAAGCTGATTTAACTTTGAATGCTATGTTAACTATATCTCTCCTGGAAGCCAAACATATAAAATCTGCTCTCAAAGCTGGTTACCAGTATGTCCATCTGGGGATGGTAAGGATAGGACTGAATGCATTACATAGAAAAGGACAAAAAGCTTATGTGTTCTCAGCCCTATTTGATAATCGATGGACCACATTCACCCAGGCCATGATAGGTGGCATTGAAACAAGCCTTGCTGAAGGCCCTGTTCAGTATGATGTTTTTCCAGATTTCTCTGTTGCACTCGACGACCCAAATGTCCTGCAATGCCTAACCTTAGGTATCCAGACTGCCGGGTATCAAAACTTCAAAGCAAAATAAAAAAATTTGGCCATTTTTTATATTACCTGTGTTAGATTTTATAATACAACAATCCCTGCTGTTTTGCATACCCCTGATAAAGATGAAGGCCGAGTCACTCTTATCTAGTATGATTCATCTTGTAATCCAGTAGCACCAGTCTATGTCTCTAGAAATGACTTATGTCCACCTGATGATTGGGTAACTAATTGGGAAAACCCACGAAGAAACCTGTTGCTGCTGCACAATCAATAATAACAGAGATAGATGGAAAGGTTACCACAAGATTTCCCAGAGTTAACACATTTCAGAATGAAGGAACCTCTATTTCTGTCTCTGTAATTCCTACTACAATCAGTCAATTACATCCTGGGCAGTCTCCTGCACCCCCACAGTTTGTAATAGACCAAGCAGTGTATGATTCTATCAGAAGAATGTTTTCACAGCCAAGCTCATCTCAGCCTTTTAGCTCAGTCTGTGACCATCCACACTGCTCCAAGACCTTCTGTCGATTTTCTTCAGAACCACCAACTCCACATGGGGAGTCATCAGACCGTCATAGGATAAACATGATCAGATTCACTCCTTCATCTGACTCATCTGAAGAAAATTACAAAAAGGTTATATTTTTTAATCCACAAGAAGAACTACTTGTACATACTGTATCCAGTTCTTCTACCTATGGTTTAGGTTATGTTGATTCTTCACCTATTCCTGAATACAGAAGAAATCCCATTGATAAGATTCCAAGACATGTAGAAATTCCTTCTGATTCAGAGATAATTGCCTTTCTAAATATTTTTAAAGGAATTAGTCCATATGATCCTGATGATCAATGGAAAAAGAAAATGTTCAATTGGGATATGTT
Organism: Pinus tabuliformis; assembly: GCA_031772625.1. Lineage (NCBI taxonomy): Eukaryota > Viridiplantae > Streptophyta > Pinopsida > Pinales > Pinaceae > Pinus > Pinus tabuliformis. Next base: position 1,275,540,772 of record CM062819.1, read on the forward strand.
TACTCATGAAAAAGAACATTTGTATTTTGAAGAAGTAATGCTTCTTCCAAAGAATGATTGTCCTGCCTTCAACAGACAGAATGTTGAAAATTGGAAAGAATGGATGAAGGCAGAAAATCAATGGATATCATTCTATGAATGGTATTATCCTTCTGCAAATATAATAGAACAATCCTTTATGAAACAATTCAGGAACTAGGCTAAACAGAAAAAAATCAAGGATCCAGAAAAATTTGTAGAAGAAAAGTTGAAAGAGAATCCAGTAGTAATTCCTCCTCCTTTGAAAGCACATGTTTTTCAGCCAAAATTTCAGAGCATGCTAAATAAGCCAAACATTCCCAGATCTCTGATTGCTGTTCAAATTGAAGGAGAAAAATTACTAAGAAAAATTTGTTCTCAATTCCAAGTAAACATGATGCAGACTAGGACCCCAAATAAGCACAAGTGGGAACTCCTTGATGGAAATCTTTTAGAAAAACAGACACAGAGTTTCCCCCTTGGAAAAATTTTGTGATTAGAAGCCAAGATGGGAAGTTGTATAAATTACTTCCATCCCATGCTGATGATCCTAGTTTAGTAGCAAGAGACACTGTTGCTGCTACAAATTGGACAAATTTAGCTCTATCCAGTCTGGAGAAATTTGTCAGTTCTAAGTTTGAAAATATTGAAACTGCCAATTCTGAAATGAAGATCATGCTTGAAAGTATCTTGAGAAAACAAGATTATAATACAGTCTGCTTGAACAACAGTGTTAATACTTTGGCAGAAAATGATAAGGCTCTTGCTAAGAGTCTTGACAGATTATCTTTACAAACAGGGCAGATAGATAAAAAAACCCATGATGCTACCAATGCTCATGGAAAGGAAATTGTAAAGATCAGTAATTCCCTAGATATTGTAAAGAAACAAGTCTGGGAAGTCACTCAAGGGATAGAATCCTTGAAGAAGAAGCCTAAGGTTGAAACCTATAAATCTGCAACTATATTTTCAGAACCTAAGACTTCTGTCCCATATTCTATTACTCCTTCTGTGGAAAGCCTTATTAGAACACCCAACTCTATAACTTTTCCACCACCCACTTCTTCTCATCCATATTCTCTGTTTGCAAATCCCAGTTTCTTTAGTCCACATCCTGTCATAAAACATTCCAAAGAAACTAGTGGATCTAGCAAACCAGAATCTTCTAATCTGATGACTGAAGATTCCTATACTAGAGAAGAAGAAGAAAGTTTTGATACAAGTTTTCACAAAACAGAAACATCCTTTGGTGATATGACTCTTCACAAGATAGAAGCAGAACCACAGATTGAAGAGCTTGAAACCTGTATCAATAACTTATCTTTGACAGATCAAGAACAGGATCAACTTGATAATGAAAATCAAGTCAATGCTACATCATCCAGGTCAAGATGGGAAACTACTTGGAATCCTGCTCCTGATAGAAGAGATCTTATGAAATCTGAATACCATAAGGATTGGTCTGCAAATGCTACTTACTCATGGAATATTGATAATTTCACAGAAGCTGAAATCATGTCTATTTTACATTCCATGCTTGTATGTTATAGGACTTATCTTGCAGATGACATAGGACCTATCAATGCTACAAGAAGAATAATCGGAGGATTTGAAGGAACATTGGATTCTTGGCTAAAAGCTGAGACAGTAAAAGATCCCCATCTCCTTACAGGTTGGGAACAAGCAGTTGTTGAAAATGGAGATGGATCTACTCACATAGATCCTGTCACTAGTTTGCCTGTAAAAAATATGATCGGAAAACTTCTTTATGCTATTACTGTTAATTTCATTGGTTTCCCCCAGATAACCAATGATATTACAACCATTACTTTGTTGGCCATGAAATTGCATAATATGCAACACTTTGATGAATACTTTAATGAATTCCTTCACAGACTGCATACTCTAACTCTAGATCTCATTCTTGAGCCAAAATGGAAGGAAATTTTTGTTGCATCTCTTCCCCAATGGGTCTCTTCAGCCATTGTCAATAAATTACCAGGAAAGATTGGGGACTATAAATTTGGCATTGAAATTTGCAATTCATAAATGTGATTTTGAGGATGCTGCTATGGTCAGGTGGATCATGCAGTTAAGCCAGTACAATTTTGATGTTGAATTTGTTAAAGGTGATAAGAACAATTTTGCAGATATGCTGAGTAGAGAATTTCTGTCAGAACATTCAATTTTAAGTCTACATTGCAATTATATCAGGAGAAGGGAAAGTATTGTTGAAATAGAAACACCGAATGGATGGGTAAGTTAGATGCTTGAAACTCCAGTACTTATCCATGATGTAGATTGGTACCCAATCAAAGAAATTAGACATCGAGAAGATATTCCTTATCTATGGACAGAAACAATGCAAGATGAAATGAATCAAGAAGCAGTGGATGCTCTGCAATATTTGGAATACATTGACAGCATACACTATACTCTTGAGAGAGATGATGAGGATGATGATCGGATGACGAGCTGCCACATCACACTGAGAAGGTTTGATAACCCTCTTCACAGAGAAAATTATTGACCCTGGCAGGCAAAAAGAATGTTTCTATACAGCTATGAATCTCCAAAATTGCTCAGCCAATTTATTTTATTCTATACAGTCCTCATTTGAGTTTGAAGGTATGACAGCAGAAGCCCTGGAACAAGAAGATCCTACACCAGATTGGTTCATTGAATGGTGGCAGATATATGGTCTTTCAGCTTTAATCATTAAGCCGTATACACTCCATATGCTTAAAATCCCTGGTTTCAGTGAACCATTTTCTCATATGAATGGAATAGTATACAAAGACGTTGAAAATGTTGCCGACATCAATGATCTATCTTTTTTGCAAGCAATCCGACGCTGTGGTCACATCAGATGGTTTGTCACAAACCAGTACAAGGCAAGGATGATATCCCATAGTACTAATTATGAAGATTTCCACCATCAGGTTGATATCACATCAAATCCTTTCCAACCCATAAACTTTCTGGAACCGCCCAACCAAAATATTTCACAAATGTGGGAATCAGAGAAAGAAATAAGAGTGCAATACTTTAATAATTCTCTGATTGAAAGATTCAGATATCAGCATTATACACATCCTCAGATAGAATACTATACTATGGATTGAGTGACGTCTTTCTGGCCGACTATGGTGCCGGACGAGCTTTCGTGGATTCCCTCGCTCTGGAATCTCCACTTTGTACAAACCTTGAGATTTGCAAATCTCATCTTTTTTGTCATTTTAGTCTTTCGAGGGTTCACTTATGAATTTCCTCTGTGTAAATAGTTTGTTGGTACTAAGATTCGGTCCCCACATGCCTCGGGCTCTCTGATAAAGAGTAGGGACGAGATAACATAGGACGATTTGGTCCTATGCCCGAATCTTGCTTTCAGTGATCTACTCAGATCTGTCTGAGTACTTGTGTTTTTGAGTCATCGGTCTGTACATATCGCACTCATGAATGTTTGTTCCCTTCCAGCTTATAAATAAGAGCTAGCTGCGAAGTAAGACTCATTCGGGTCGAGAGAGTTTAGAGTCAAAAACGTTTCCTGCTCTGCATCTGCGGACATTTGTGTCTGATCTGCTTGCATCACGAAGAGTTTGATAAGTCTTAGAGTCTAGTTTGGAAGCCTACGCATCAGTGTGCTCGGCACTGGTGATAACCTAAAGTGGCTGAACCAATAGGAAAGTCTGAGAGTTTTTCTGTAATCTCTGAGGCAGAGTCTGTCTATTGCCAGGTAGCCTCCGGTGACACTTGTTCCTTGGGAACGGTATAAAGTCTGGTAAACGCGTAGACAGTCAATCTCTGTAAGGAGATTTCTCCTATGTAATATCTGCATCCATATAATAAAAATCCCAGTTCAAGATTCCGCAATCTATGTTCATTTACTTTCATTAAAGGTCCTGTAAGAGATCTGCGTTAAACTGGTATACTGTCATTTCCTTTTTATTCGCAACTTAGGGTATTACATGACATGCACAATAATTAAGATTGGTTTCCGATTTCAATAGTTAAGATTGGTTGTTGATTTCAATCGAATGCATATGGTTTGTGTTTTTGATAATGCTTGAACAGTCCATCACTGAGATCGTGAATCGTATCCTGTAAGGGATTCGATCCCTTTGTTGTCTTTTAAAGCAATATCATGAACTTTGTTTTCATTTCAAAATCTGTTTATGATCTCTGTATATTTTTATCTTGTATGAATATTAGTGAATGCTGAGTATTTGCTAAACAAGGGTTTTATGTATAATGTCTCTGTAAGGAGATTGAAATCTTGGTTTGCAGTGATACACAATGTTTAATTTGGTAAATGAATTTAATGACAATGTTGTAATCAGGTATATTAGCAGAGTGACCTAAGTGTTTGGATGATAGGTAACATACCCCAATCTTCCGTAAAGAAGTTCTGTGACCTACATCATAACCACTTAGCTAATAATCCTTTATGTCTATATACTTTAGACGCATGCCTCTAAGCTTACGCATCCTGGTCGATAATAAATATGGTCTAGTCTAGTACCCTAGATAGAACACTACATTTTGGCGCCGTTGCCGGGGAGGCGTACTTAAAGGATTCAAAAAAAAAAAAAAAATTCAATACACAAAAATAAACAAAAACACAGTTAGAAATCATGTTCATTTATGCCTAGATTTAGAGACAGTCAGGGTAGATTTGTAAAAACCCCCCACCATCTAAAAGCTAACCCATCATCATCAGGAGCAGACTCTCTAGGGAATACAACACCAGCTGAGGAAGTCATCCAAGCATTAGAAGAAAAACAAAAGTCAGGACAGAGACTTACCCTCATTGAAAGGAAAACTTTATTCACACATAAATCGTAGAAGAAGCACTTTCCTAGATCTTCCACACAAGGAGAAAGTAGCACAGTGACCGAACAATCTTTCTTTAATCTCCTCTATCAAACAAGTGACACTGACACAGAGAGACCTATTAGAATGGCTGAGGAAGGAGCTGGATCAGTACCACATCAAGGACAGGGAGATGAAGAGGAGTCAACTTTTAAGTTTCCTATACATGAACCACAGGAAGATGATGAGATCAAAATGAAAAACATACCCCCATCCGTGCTACCAAACTTCTATGGTATGGCTTCAGAAGATCCAGACTCATTCTTGTTCGAGTTTGACATTGTATGTCGAACATATGGCTATACAGATGATGCTCATAGGCTTAGACTATTCCCAACGACATTAAAGGCATCAGCCTTAAGATGGTTCATGAGGCTTGGTGAGCATGCTATAGTTGATTGGGATGGCATGAGGAGAATATTTCTAAGGAAATATCAGCCTTATTGCAGATCCAAAGATTCTAAAGATGATATCTTTAGAATGAGCCAGCAAGAGGATGAAACCTTAGAGGAATATTTAGAACGGTTTGTCTACAACTTACAAAAATCTAAACACCGAACTATGCCTCTTGATCTGATCCGCACAATATTCTTGAAAGGTATCCGAGAGGAATACATGGATGATCTTAACTTGATGGGCAAAGGTGACATTTCTGCCTTACCCTTTGAAGAAATCGTTGAGTTGTGCGAAAAGTATTCAAGGAGTAAAGCTAAAATGGGAAAGAGAACCCTGTCATCCAAAGTCACAAAATCTGCCTCTGCAAGTGTCACAAGGGCTGAAATAGGGAATCTTTTAGAAGAGTTTAAAACAGATCTGTTAAGCACCCTAGGGAACCAAATTGACACTTTAAAAGCTAAGAAGAAACAAGAAGATGAAGATCAGATAATGGCTATCTTCTGCCCAAAATGCCGGAAGAAACATGCATTAAAAGACTGCCCTCTAGAAAACATCCAAGTTTGTGCTTTCTGTACTGAACATCATGATATGTTTAACTGTCCTAAAGTTAAGGTTTTGCAGAACTGTAATATGGCAGCCAATACAGAGATGGAAAACGTGTATTACATGGGCACAAAGCGACCATGGCAGCCAAGGCCAGCACCTCAAGGTATGTTTCCAAATCAAAATTTGCAATTTCCTATAAATGATCAAATGTATGCACAAAACTCATGGAATGTACCCATGCCATGGCAGCACCAAAACCAACCACAACACCAATGGAGACCGTCTCAACAGTACTCTCAATCTTATCATACATATCCTCAATCATACCCACCATACTCACAACCATATCAACAATACCAACAGCCGTATTCATCACATTCTCAACCATATCAGCAGTATCCTCAGCAAGTTGTTTATCAGCCCCAACCTCCTCAACAAGCACTGCCTGCTCCTCCACCAATAAATCCACCACAACTACAATTTCCAGCTAACTCACAACCTCCCAGACCCACTCAAATTCCTGCTCAAACTGTCCCAAATCCAAATAATAGAGCAGAGAGGCCAGCCTACAATGTAGAAGAGGGAACCTCATATTCCACACTGCCTTTGCAAAATATTAACTTGAGGTCTGGTAGGGTACTCCAAAAAGATTCTCCAATAACAGATAAGCAAGAAGAAAACACAGAAAATGAAAATGAAATGACAAATCAAAGAAAACCAAACAATGATACCAAAGATAAACAGATGCAACCACTGCATCCACCTTTTCCAGACCGATTGGTCCAAATAAAACCTCCACTGTCTATACCACAGTTTGATGTCTTAGATGAACTCAAGAATGTCTACATAAAAATTCCACTGCTGCAAGCTATAAAAGACATTCCCATATATACTAAGGCCATCAAAGACATATGTCTCAAGAAGCCTGCTAGAAAAAGGATTGATCCTCAAACCATTCATGTCATAGGACATTTAGCAGGCCTTATGACCAATACCATCTCCATGGAAAAGTATGTTGATCCTGGCATTCCCAAAGTGACCACCATCATTAACAACATACAAATTCCAAACACTTTGATAGATCTTGGGGCCGCAATCAATGTCATGACTCTTGAAACCATGAGAACGCTCCAACTCATAAATTTGCAACATACAACGATTGTTCTAGAACTAGCTAATAGGTCTAAAGTGATTCCTGAAGGGATTTTGGAGGACATAATTGTCTCACTGGACTCTTGGGAGTATCCAGTGGATTTCTTAGTTCTTCAACCCAAATCTAATTTAGGAGGGCACCCTATCATCCTTGGTAGACCATGGTTAGCGGCTGCTGATGCATTCATAGGATGTTGATCGGGCAACATGATCATTTCAAGAGGGACCGAAAGAAAACAACTCACCCTTTATCCATCGGCACAATCACCAGTAGTAACACACAATTTGTGGCTTTATGATAAATTTAATGATAAAGAAGAAGTACAATCTGTTTTTAGTATTGACCAAATCTATGATTTCCAAGAACAAGATAATAATGATTTGGTAGAATTATTCCTTTCTCAACCTGATATGTCCGAAAATTTGAGAAATGAACAATATCATGCTGCAGATGTACTTTTGGCCCAAAACTTTCAGGAAACATGCACCATTCAATCTTTGCAAACCACATTTCACGACATTTTTCCAGTTCAATCCATCACCAACACACACAATCAGATCATAGAGTTTAGTCCAGGGAAAACTCTGAACATAGGCAATCACCTAGACTCATCTCAGCAAGAGAAATTGATTCGACTCTTGAGAAAATACGAAAAAGCCTTTGCTTGGGACTACACCGATATGCATGGGATTCACCCCGACACATGCACTCACCATATCTATACAGATAGCACCATTAAACCAGTGAGGCAACCACAGAGAAGAATGAACCCCATGCTCCAAGATATTGTCAGAGAAGAATTGCAAAAACTTTTGAGAGTTAATTTTATATATCCTATTTCTGACAGTCAGTGGGTATCCCCATTGGTTATAGTGCCCAAGAAAAATGGTAAGTGGCGCATTTGTGTTGATTACAGACAGCTGAACAAAGCAACGCTCAAAGATTATTTCCCACTACCATTTATTGACCAAGTGTTAGACACCCTAGCTGGCAAATCATCATTTTCTTTTCTTGATGGTTTCAGTGGCTACAACCAGATCAGGATAGCCTCCGAAGACCAGGACAAAACCACATTCACCTGTCCTTGGGGCACTTATGCTTACAATGTTTTGCCATTTGGACTTTGCAACGCTCCAGCTACATTTCAGAGAGCTGTGTTAGCTATTTTCGCTGATTTAATTCATGATTGTGTTGAAGTTTACATGGATGATTTTTCAGTATATGGCAATTCATTTGAACATGCATTAGAAAACCTTGAGAGAGTTTTGAAAAGATGTATTGAAGCTAATCTGTCCCTCAGCAATGAAAAGTGCTTTATGATGTTAAACGAAGGGATAGTGTTAGGCCACTATATTTCTTTTCAAGGCATCAAGGTTGACCCAGCAAAGATCCAGATCATTGCTGATTTGCCAATTCCACAGAATCAGAGAGAGGTAAGAAGTTTCCTTGGGTATGCAAGCTATTACAGAAGATTTATTGAACATTTTAGTAAAATAGCTTTACCTTTGTTTAAACTTCTAACCAAAGATGTACTTTTCAACTGGAATGAGAACTGTCAACAAGCATTCGAACAACTCAAAAAGAAGTTATCAACCGCACCAGTCTTGAGAGGGCCTAATTGGAGCCTACCATTTCATATCTTCACGGATGCATCTGACACCGCAGTGGGTGCCTCATTAGGCCAAAAAGAGGAATCTTGTAATTATGCCATTTATTTCATTAGCAAAAATCTAACACCTGCAGAGTTAAACTACACAGTCACAGAAAAGGAAACACTTGCTATCATATATGCTGTGAATAAATTCCGACATTACATAACTGGTTATGAAGTCTTTGTACATACTGATCATTCTGCCATTAGACATTTAATGAATAAACCAATAACTAGTGGCAGAGTTACCAGATGGTTATTATTGTTACAGGAATTTAACATCACAGTGTTAGATAGACGAGGCAAAGAGAACCAGGTGGCAGATTTTCTTTCTAGACTACAAAATCCAGGTGAGGTTGTTCCGGTTGAAGATTATTTTCCAGATGGAAATCTATTTGAAATTTCCATAGTAACTCCTTGGTATGCTGATTTGGCCAATTATTTGTCTACAGGAAGGACACCTCCACACTTTACTGCAAAGGAAAAGAAGAGACTAGTCAAACAAAGTGCTAGATATTCATGGCTTAATGGCGATTTATTTTACACTGGTTATGATATGATCATTAGAAGATGTGTAAGAAATGATGAGGTAATATATATTTTAAAATCTTGCCATGATGAACCGTGTGGTGGGCATTTTGCAGCTAAGCGGACAACATTCAAAGTTCTTACTCTTGGATACTACTGGCCATCCATTTTCAAGGATGCCAAGAAGTATGTAAAGAGTTGTGATAGCTGCCAAAGAATGGGCAGGCCAACAGCTACAGATGAGATGCCCCTTCAGCCCCAAGTTCACCTAGAGCCATTTGAAAAATGGGCTCTAGACTTTATAGGACCCATTAACCCAACCTCCAATGGTAAGAAGTACATCTTAGTATGTACTGATTACGTCACAAAGTGGGCTGAAGCAAAAGCACTGGTTAGAGCCACCGAACACACAGTGGTAAATTTCCTTTTTGAAGAGATTTTTGTGAGGTATGGAGTACCAAGGGAAATTGTGACTGATCAAGGTACTCAATTCACCTCGAAGCTAGTGAAGGACATCACAGACAAATACCAAATCAAGCATAGGAAAAGTACCCCTTACCATCCACAGGCCAATGGGCAGGTGGAATCCACAAACAAAACCTTGGAAGGGATCATTACTAAAACTGTTGCAATGAACAGGAAGAATTGGGAAGAGAAGCTCAAAGATGCACTCTGGGCTTACAGAATTACGTGGAAAGATACTACAGGATTTACACCATATCAATTGGTGTACGACAAAGAGGTAATGCTTCCTATTGAGTTTCAAATACATACTTTTAAACTGGCTACAGATTTGCAAATTGACTTGGACCAAGCACAACAAGAAAGAATTCAGCAGTTGAACCAGCTGGATGAAATGAGGCAGCAAGCAGAGGAAACCACAATCCTCATGCAAAAACAAAGGAAGCAGTGGCATGATGCACATATCAAGAAGAAGCAGTTCAAGGAAGGTGACTGGGCTTTACTTTTTGACTCTAAATTCAGAGATCATAAAGCCAAGTTTACCACCCATTGGATGGGCCCATACCAAATTGTTCAGGCTTACGACAATGGTTCAGTCAAGCTCAAAACTATTGATGGAGAAGGCCATTCCTTTACTGTCAATGGTCATCGCCTGAAACTATACACTAAGCCCATCAGCAAGCAAGATTTTCTCCAAACAATATCTCAACAAAGAGAGGTTGAGATACTGCAGCCCTCAGCTGCAGTATCACTGCCTTAGTTCATTTCCTTTCAATTTCAGAGTAAAAAAGAAATAAAAAAAATAAAATAATATAAAACAAAAACTAATATATATATATATATATATATATATATATATATATATATATATATATATATATATATATATATATATATATATATAAATATATATATAAATATATTATATATATATATATATATATATATATATATATATATATATATATATAAAACATATAAAAACTAATGGGTTAGATGTGAAAACCAGCTCCTCTGACTCGCACACTCTAACCCCGAATTCTTACTTGAAAACCAATTCATTGGCGGGTAAGAATTCTCTTTCTTTTGTTCACTGTTTGATTTATCAACTCAATAATGACTTGAGGACAAGTCAAAACTTTAGTGGGGGAGAGCAGCATCAGCATTTTGTTCTTTTATCTCTCCATTGTAAATTCTTAAAGATTTCTTATCCTATCTCTTCACTGTAAATTTCCAAAGCAGCTTGTTCCAGCATTCCAGACTTCAATAAATAAGTTGTTTTGTCATTGTTTTATCTCAGAGGGACCTGGTTATAAACATTATGCAGGGGGACCTGTTCTGTCCAGAAGACCATGCTATCAACACCAGCAGTAATGGGACCTGTTTAAGACACATCAAAGGGACCTATTAAGAAACTATTACTTCAGGGTTACTTCAAAAAAGCTTCATTCACAGGTTGCTGGGCACTAAGACTCCATCAAATACCCAGGCTCAAGGAACCTGTATACATATAAGGAGCTGCATGAACATCTTCAAATCTTTCTCAAGGGACCTGTTGCATTCAATCTTTCTCAAGGGACCTGTTGCATTCAATCTTTCTCAAGGGACCTGTTGCATTCAATCTTTCTCAGGGGACCTGTTACAACAAGCAAAAGAATAGTCAAAAGAGACTAGTCCTACTCAGCATGTCAATACAACAACAACCAACAAAAGAGTAATATGTTTCTTATTCTTAACATTTAATTTCTTAGATTAATTTTTAATGTAAATTTAATGACTGTGACTGTTATGATCGATTTCAAGGACACCTACATTTTCCATCATCCCTTATCCCACTGATTCTTATCATTTTTCATACTTCAACCTATTCATACCTCTAAACCCATTACCAACACATCAACCTTGTTATGCTAAATGCATCCTACAGCCATACCAACATCTTCCATTTGACCGAATGCCAACCGAAACAGGACACGTGGTGGATTGTGTTTTTAAAAAAATAAAGGGGAAAGAAACAAATGTAAAGCGGCCTATTCATTGTATTCCACACGGCCGAATTATGACTCCACCACCCAACGTAGCCAAATGATTCAGAGGACTCCCTGAAATCATACCCCAGTATTGCATATACGCCTTCAACGCTCCTATGATGACATCTATACAAGCGGTACAACACTCCTCTGTTCTAAAAGAATGAATACGCTATGAAGTAAGTGCAGTGGTTATTCCACCATCATTCTCAGTTATTTCACGCTGGCAGTTAACTCCCGTGACTTCCACAGTAAGGATTGAAAGCAGTAAGCGCCACAAGAGAGAAATATAGCCATTTGGGTTCGACTTACACAGTGAGGATTGAAAGCAGTGAGCGCCACAAAAAGGGAAATATAACCATTCGGTTTCGACTCCCACCAAAGTCACAAGACAGTCAACCGAGCATCATATTGGAGCGACACCACCAGGTAACAAATTGAAATTTCTTTGTTGAAATTGCAAGACATAAACAGAGAAGAGTTAGGGCACGACCCTCTGCCAAGATGACTAATAGGGTCGAACCGAGCATGTTTGACAGCTCTCAATATCATGAAGATTGCATTTCCATTCTCAGAGAGATACAGTGGTTACCCTTTTTAGAAAAATTTCATGGAAGTAATGAAGAGGTTACCAAACAATTTGCTTTCACATTCAATGGAGAGAAAGCCCTGATAGGTAACTTCTCATTCAGGGTTTCAGAGGACACTATAGCCCAGTCAATAGGGATTAGCCCAGAAGGGGAGAAGTACTTTAAAACAAAGCAATTTAAAGAGAAATCGTGGACGCAGTTTATGTCTAGATCCAGAGTCTCATCAGTTAACTGGAAGAAAGGTGTTCCAAGAAGTTGGTTGATGCATCCCTGGGATGAGATGGTCTATATCCTTCAAAAATTCATAACCTACGAAGGCCATTACATTATTGTCTATTTATACCATATTAAATTACTGGTCCACTTGAAAAGACAATGTGTTATCAGTCTACCATATTTTCTATTACAAAGCCTAACTAAGATGTCGAAGACCATTCAAAAGTAGAAGGGAAATGAAGACAAGAGCCTATACCACTTTGGTTTAATTAAAATTCTTATTGAGCATGAATTGCAGAGAAGAGGGAAAATGTGGAAGGAGTTCTTAGCTGCTAACCAAATTAGAGATGAGGAAGACAAAGAAGAATTGCAGGAGGACTCAGGGTTCATGAAGGATATTGATGAAGAAATCCCAGTATCCAAAGCCAGCAAGGCACCTCTACCTGTGAGCAGCATAAGGACTAGGAAAATGAGAAAGGAAGATGCTAAGAGGGCAGAACAAGATAAAATTTTCACCACTTACTCACGAAGAACAAGGAGGACACCAAAAGCCCAGTTACAAGAAGACCAGCTTGAATCCAATGCACCTATACCAATGGATGTTGAGAGTGGTGACCACTCACCACCAGGGCCAGGAGTTGATATAGAGGTAGAAAGCAATAACAGGCAGGAAAAAGGTTCACCACCTCCCATTAAGAGACAGAAGAAATTGGAAAAACAAATTGAAAAATTAAAGGAAGAGCTCATGGAGGCTAATATGCTAGAAAAAGTTATCAAGAAAGAAAATGAAATGCTCTGAGCGCAGAGTAAAGAAACTCAAAAGAAGAATGAAAAGTTAAGGGAGAGAATCAGTGAACTGGAGGCTGAGCAAATGGATATTTGTAATTGGGCCACTAAGTGGTACAATCAGAAGAAGACCCTCAAAGAAAAATACAAAAGATTAAAGCAGGAGCTCAAGGGTCAGAAAGATACCCAGGTGAAAAAGAATGGACACATTGCTAAAGGCAGCAGAGATCCAGGCAGGGACAGAGTTCAAGGGAAGCACTTCGGGGTTAGCATGAGGACATGCTAATTCCTTAAGTCGGGGAGAGATGTTGGTACCATCCCATGACCTCCTTTTTCCTCCTAAAACATATCATTTGCCTACTTCTTTTCATCATATATCTCTTAGATTCCTTGAAAATTGATTAGTTAATAGTCCTATAGTTATTAAAATGCATTGAAATTGATTTAGGAGTTTTATGTTAAAGAATTAGAAGTTTTTGGTAAAATGGTTACAGGAAGTTCCAACATTCTGTAATTGGCTCATTGTTTGACATGTGGCACAACAACTAGGCTAGAGCGAAAGGTAGGGATGAAAAGTAGAATGTCCAAGCATGGACGAATACCTATCCTACAGCAGAATAAACCCTCCTACATGCACGGTCAACACAGGTCAAAGTATGGCATACTGGCGACAAAGGTAGCAACAGCAGAGCATTCTAAATTGATTTAGTTTTTGTTCCTTTTTGAAATCAGTTTAGGATGGAAACATTTTAAAAATCTCGACATGGTAAAAGCGGCAACAACCATATCATGAATGTACATTCGTTTTCAAAATGTAAGGGTTGTAAAAAAACATATGTAAATATAGTCCCGTGTAATCAATGTATGGGTAATCGTTGTATCATTTGAAACAGAGTTTGAACTTAATATCAAGAACACAGTTATAGTCACGATCCTTGTCTTGTTGCGTTGATTTGATAACCGGTTGAACACAGTCCAGTATACCTCTGGAATGCGGACGGGCCCTGCGTTAAACTGGTATACTGTCATTTCCTTTTTATTCGCAACTTAGGGTATTACATGACATGCACAGTAATTAAGATTGGTTTCCGATTTCAATAGTTAAGATTGGTTGTTGATTTCAATCGAATGCATATGGTTTGTGTTTGTGATAATGCTTGAACAGTCCATCACTGAGATCGTGAATCGTATCCTATAAGGGATTCGATCCCTTTGTTGTCTTTTAAAGCAATGTCATGAACTTTGTTTTCATTTCAAAATCTGTTTATGATCTCTGTATATTTTTATCTTGTATGAATATTAGTGAATGCTGAGTATTTGCTAAAAAAGGGTTTTATGTATAATGTCTCTGTAAGGAGATTGAAATCTTGGTTTGCAGTGATACACAGTGTTTAATTTGGTAAATGAATTTAATGACAGTGTTTGTAATTAGGTATATTAGCAGAGTGACCTAAGAGTTTGGATGATAGGTAACATACCCCAATCTTCCGTAAAGAAGTTCTGTGACCTACATCATAACCACTTAGCTAATAATCCTTTATGTCTATATACTTTAGACGCATGCCTCTAAGCTTACGCATCCTGGTCGATAATAAATATGGTCTAGTCTAGTACCCTAGATAAAACACTACACTTCTTTTACAATGTACTGGTGCAGTCCTTTACCAGCACGCAGGCTACAACCTGCAGAAGGCTACAACCTTCTCTCGTTCTCCAGACTCTCCTGGAAGGGAGCTCCAACCCCCTTTACTCTTGTACTAGCTAAGATACTAGTACGTAGGCGCCGACCTACAATATTCTCTCCTCCAGGTACCACGTTTCATAAATTTGCAGACTGGATACTCCTGAAGCACAACACATAATCTGAAGGCCACGTTTCATCAAATTTTCATACTGGACCCATAAATATCATTGAAGCACAAAACAGTCAATACTAGCATCGTCAATTTCTGAATCACTGAAACACTGAAACCCTGTCAATAACACAGTCACCAGAACACAGAGGAGAACTCTGCAATAACAATCAGAACCAACTGTATCATCAAAATCATGCATCAGAGTGCATACGCTACTTGGGAGTGCCGAACCTGTGTGTATACACAACTTCATCTAGATGAACCAGCGTATATGTCATTAATCACTTATTCATAACTTTGTTGCACACCCTGACTTCAGACATAACCAAATCATTACATATACAAGGATAATATATGTGTTAGCACCCAGATCTAGTCCATCGGATCACATAAATATGAGTCATTATGATCTTGATCCATATTAGTTCTCATCTATCAATACACATTCATCCAACCAAGATATGCAGAATACTGACACCATTAAACAGTCATCAGAACACATAAACAGTCAGAACCACCTGTAACTTCAGACATCATAGTTCAAATGGTATACGCTACTATGATGAATCAAACCCGCGTACATACGCGCTTTTTCCAAAGACAAGCTGCGTATAGATCTAAAAATATTTTCTCATAACTTGCAGTTGTACCAGACATCAGTCATATTCATAACACTTATAGAACAATACATGCGTCAGTATGCAGATCTAGAATAAGCATAGTCAACTATATAAAGATAGTTCATTTCACACCATTTGATCCCGATCTCCCCTTAGTTCTTGTTCTCCATCAATCGGTGAGATCCCTCCTTAGCTCAGATCAAGCAATGTATCATCAACCCATAACCTGCATACTGGATCTCATACTTCATCAGATATTCAAGACTTTCTTGATACACTTGTCTAATGATCTTCTTCTACTTTTTTAGTCTTAGGCCTTGCTCAATACCACGGTCCAAAACCATAATAAATCAATACCAAGAGCCTAATACTTGGGTTCAACACACTTGTCGAGATACCATGGTCCAAAACCATAGGTTCAAATACCGAGGACTAACTACCACGGACCAAAAGTAAGCTTTTTGACATGTACGCGCTTTTCCGTTCATGAAACTACGTGTATACCCTACTTGGTATATAGCGAACCTGCGTATATGCGACTTGGTATATAGTGAACCTGCGTGTATACCCTACCTGGTATATAGTGAACCTGCGTATATATATTTTCTCTTCATACTTGTAGTCTGATCATCAATTCCTTGCTGCTATCCTTTTGCACTATGATTTGTCATTAGTGTGATTTGCCATCAAGTACAACACTTGTGTCATAATGCCAACAATCTCCCCCTTTGGACTTGATGGCAAAGCTAACTTGTCACACTTAGAACTTGATCTTCTTGTTCCTTTGAGCTGTCCTGCATCCCATGCATTTAGTCACATCTGTAGATTGATCTAGTTATATGTAAGTGAGATGTTCTTCTATGAGAGGGTTGCCATCAAGTACAACACATGCATCATAATGCCAACAATGTTGAGGCTTCTAAAATCGCTGCATCAACATTGGGGAAAACCACCTGGTCCGGGCCTTAGTGTAGCTCCTTTTCCGTTTGGTGTAGATATAATGGGACCAGTTTCCCATTGATATATGAGTTGATGGGTGATTGGTTTGTAGTGTATAATGAAGGTGATATGTGTTTTATCCTACAATGTGAAAATATACAAATATAACTGATCTATCCCAGGTATTCTTTTAACAACACGATTTTTTATTGTTTCTATTAAACAAATAACCATAAAGATGACTTATTCATAAAATAGAAATATGCATTCAGATAATGATTATTTTGTTTAAGTAGTTAAACAAAGCAATAATAAAAACATTATCACATTGATCATAATATATATCACTAACATATATATCCAAATGATAACAATTCTAAAACATTCAGAAATGACAAGTTAAAGAATTGCTTGAAAAACATATATATATATATATATCTATATATATATATATATATATATATATCTATATATATATATATATATATATATATATATATATATATATATATAATATATATATATATATAATATATATTATATCAGCAATGTTGAGAAATGTTCATTCGCATAGAGAAATAAGACAAAAATAGTGATACTAGTACTGTATGCATTTGAATTCTCTCGATGTAAACAACATTCAGATTCTTCTTTCCTATTTGAGAACACCTTCTTAAGATGCAAAAGTGAAAATCTTATAAAAGCCTCTTCCACAAAAATGCAGAACTTTGGTCCAACATTTGATAAAAAAATATTAGAAGTACAGTAGTGTAACTATCAAGTCAAGCTTTTAATACAAATTGAGGACCCCTTCTAAATACATGAAAGGGTCTTTAAATACTAAAAATAAAAACAAACTATCAATAAAAATCGCTATGCGCTAGTCTAACTGTAGACATGAAAATCTGGGATTCATTATGAAAATAGCAGTGCAATAGCGGTTGAATGAATTCATTGTATCGACTTCTTTTCCTGTGATTGGAGCCAGAAAATTGTGAGCATAGGCTGGATTTCTGGAGGCTGACTCATCTTGGAGTGTAGCTGGGTTGTATAGGTGGCATCAGAGAGTTCGGAGATCATGTAGTTGATTGCATCTGAAAGACATTTCATGGCCATCTGCTAGCTATGTGGCTTGACTAGGAAACACCAGAATGTTTCCCATGTCAAGCTTTGGATTCCTCCAATCTGTTTTTCCCTGTGCGCCAACTCCTGTTTCCAATGTTGTTCCAATGACTTTGCTTTTGGGAGTTTACTTGGAGAGCAATCAGTGATCAAATTAGACATATGCAAACTGTTATTTATCAATTCGATCAGACCATTTGTTGCAGTTCTACATCTAGAGGTTTCTCTTTTAGCTTTCATTAGCTGGGACTCCCATTCAGAAAACAAGATTTCCTTATGTGATTCTTGTATTCTTGGCAGGTTGGCAGCCATTCCTTCTGTGGAATCTTGCCAGGACAGAAAATTGGTTAACCTTTCATCTGCCTTTTCTAATTCAAGTCTGGCGTCTACTGCCTTCTCAATCATTGATGTAGAGATATCGCATAAGGGGTTGGCCAATGATATATTGTGGCAAAGAATATCCAATTTGTCGGGACAAGGATTTGGTTATTTCCAAGGCTTCTGTTCTGAATTCACCTACCTGTGGATAACCCTTGTACCTTTCTATCTGTTCTTGCATTTTTACGATTTGATCTTCCTTTGCTTTCTTCTCTTGCTCACTTATCATTTGAAGCCTGCTCAATTCCTGGGACAACTCCTGTTGTTTATGGAGAGTCTGCATATCAATCCTCTGTTTTTCTAGTTTCAACTATTCTTTTAATTGCTCATTTTGCTACCTCTGCTCTATTAAATGTTGTTCAAGCTGATTGATATTTTGTTGTTGCTTTGCCGATTGCACCTCAAGTTGGGTAATCATTTGATCCTTTTCCCTCATCAGATGGCTGACCTCTGAGGCTTTATCCATTGTCGCCGCTGTGTAATCTCCTGCATACTGAGATAGCTTTGTTAAATCCTCGGAGGGATTGACTTCTACTTTCCATACCACATTCATCATTTCTGCCTGAGGAGTTAAAAGAGGACTTTGATCAATTTTCCTCTTCTTCCTCTGTCTTTTAACTACAACCCTATGCTTCGGACTGTAAAAGACATCAAGAGGTCGTATTTCTTCAGTTTGTAGTGCAATCTCCTCAGTAGGATTTTCGGGAATAATCTCTATGTCCTGCTGAATTCTGAGTCAGCCGCTTGTTCCTTCAATCGGAACTGTAATAACTTCTGGCTTTTGCACTATAAACATTTTTGGTGTAGTTAGCTCTTGGGATTTATTTGGGTTATTGATGATTAAGTTGAACTACTCCCATTCCCTGATTAAATTAGGATCAATATTAATATTTATATCAAGGGGCTCATTAGTTCCTTCCTGTTTCTGCTCCCTTTCTGGGGTCTTTTCCTTTTAAGGAGTCTTTTCAATAATTTTCTCTTCACAGTGGCCTTCTAGTTGCACCATAGAGGTAGTATTTAATAAGTCCAGAGGTAGCATTTCCAATCTCTATGTCCTGAACTTGTAAAATTCCTCTAGTCCCTCTGCTCCCAATTTGATTTTTTCTAGTTGTTTCACTTGAGAAAATACTTCGGCTGAAGCAAACAAATCATCATAACTATCCTTCTCATGTTCAAACTTGGCGATTTTGGCCTGAGAAGTGACATTGTAGGCAACAGATTTAGGATCATACTGCCTTTATGGGATGACTGCTAACTTTAACATTTTTATTTTCTCAGCTTGCTTCTCTGCATGTTTGAAGTCATGCAAGCGTGAAAACTCCACATCGGAGGGGGAATGAAGGCCACATATGATTTTTAGACTCCTTTAGGTTCCTTGACATCCCTTCTACTGTTATCTGATATGCTAACTCTCTGGAAAGTAACTTATCAAGGATGTAAAAGGGAAGGACATGTGGGTCTGCAATGCTACCAAAAAGTCTGATGTAGGTGAACTTTTCTTCACCAAACC